>JAMZAV010001371.1:0-390608 GCA_024449915.1 Sweltsa coloradensis
GGCACGGCCGAAATGTGTCCCACCGCGTGCGGGAACACATGTTGGCGACCAAACATGGTGACCCTAGATTACGACTGCCCAACATACCATCAAGGAAAACCTTTTTTGACCCGAATACCCTTAAAAATTATACACCTAACTGTATTGTAGGCCAAACCAGTGCAAAGATAATCTCAAACACGGCCGATGGCAGCCATTTTGAATTTAGGGCTCTGGTCCAGTATGCTCACACTTTCGCGAGAGGCATGGGGGGTAATATTTTCATTTAACCTTCATAGAACACAAATCCAATGACAAACAGACCTTCGCTCTCAGTGGTCACGGAAGTGGCGGGAATGACCCTCCTCACGGGGCTAGGTTGGCGTCCCCGTCATTGCTGTTCCTTCCTCTCTTCCTGCGGTACACACGTCTCTGAAATAAAAAATAAAGGAATAACACCTCATCTATTCCCTATGTTCCTACCTCGGGGTTCTTACATCGCGATCGTCATCGTCTTTGTCATCATTCGTAATGTCTTGTCATCGTCGTCGGGGAGGTCGTCAATGGTTTTATGATTTATTTGGAAAAAGGGCGCGTCAACCGTCAGGTGATAATGCGCCACTCTAGCCTAAGGGATAGGGGGGGGATATGCTGTTCAGAACCAGCCACGGGTAGGGAGGTGAAAGGGAGGTTCTCACGTTGGGGTCGACATCGTCTTTGTCATCATTCATAATGTCATTGTCATGGTCGTCGAAGAGGTCGTCAAGGGAAAGGGGCGGTGTTTCCGACGACGGATATCAGAGCTCACCTCTTGTTTCGGGGAGTAATATACTCCTCTCTTACTAGCTGATATTTGCGAGGTGGACTTTTCTTTTGAATCGCCTTGTACGATTAGCAGAGCCATGCTCTAATCCATTTCTACTCCGGGCCCAGACGGAGAGGGAAAGAGGGAAACTGCGGTGGATGATGATTGTATGTTTTGTATTTTTCTCTCCAAGGATGATGGCCAACGTAGAGCACAGTGCCCTCTTTAGCCTTTAACGTAGAAGGGTAAGGAATGTCCGGGGGCTAGGACGGGATTCGAGCCCGGGACCCCCGGAATCTGAGTCAAGCGCTTAGCGCCAATGGATACCAATGGAATATCAAAGCAATCAATAATATAGGCCTATTAGTCACTGACGTTAATACATGACAGTTTTAATGAGGCCTAGGCTACAACTAACATAGGCATACTTACAAGGGAGCTGTTGACTCCTTAGTCCTTAGGCCTAGTCCTTTAGGCCTACATGTTAATCTTTCATATTATTTTATTGTAGGTCCGCCTGTAAAGGTGACAAAATGCAATGAACAATTTTGGATTGAAATCTTACCTTTTTTGGAGTTTCTGGTGAATGAGTTGGTGGTAAATATGTAGTAGATTATGATCATTAGTGCATGGTCAAGTATTTATAAAGGAGCTTAGATTTATATTGAGTAAATATGTTGTTATTCTGGCAGCAAATTTGACATGCATGTGCCACTCGGTTAGATTTGGTTCGAAGTGAAATGTAAGCCATGTTTCCATGGAAATAAAATAAATCCTATGAATTGGGCTCACTTCATTATTGTCTACGTTGACACACATTATTGAATTAATTAATTTGATATTTTAAAATATAGTTCGATTAGGCCTATATTATATTTTCGTATTTCACAACGTACGTTCAGGTTATGTTTGTCGTTATGTGTCCGGCGTCTTCATTCATCTGTAGGTGGAATCTTTACAGTTTTGATCACGTTTTAACACTGTTCATGCCTTGAAGTGTGAACGCAAAATGTTATCAAATGCGATTGATTAAGAATACTTTTAATAAGAAGCAAATTATTATCTCTGACGTATTTCTGTCAGTGTCAAAAGATCGAAAACAAACAAATATAAAACAAAAACACATTTAAGATAAATATACCTAGCGGTAGCACAGAGTCTTCTATAACTATGAACTCTTTGTCCAAGGTCTACTAGATACTTTTACAGAGCTCTTACCAAAGACATAAATAAAATAATATGATTTCTAGGCAGTCAGAAAAAGGGTAAAAAGAGCAGAATATTTCTTTTTAATATAAAAAAAATTAAAGTAATGTATGTTTTATACTACGTTATTTTGATACTACATCATATGTTTATATATTAAGTATATTATTAATTAGTTTTAAACATGGAATCAGGTACAACTTGCTATGGAGCCCTGAGCCCTCTTGATTCCTTCAACAATATAAGATCACTGTGAGTGCGTTCCGATAACTGCTGGCTCTACTGGGAGCACAGTAAACAACAGTGCTAGCCTGCGCGGTCAGTAGGCCTAGAAAACGGAATGGTTCCCAGTAAAAGAATCCAGCACAAACACTGCAGCTGTCAGAAAAATAATCGTGCAGTCAATTTAAAACATGATATTAATTATTTAGGGTAAACTTGAAGAGAAATGAAAAGATTTTACGTTTATTCTCGGTTATGGATTTAACAAATAAATTATTCTCTTGGCGGAATATTAAAAGCCGTCATCTAGCCTAGGCCTAGGCCTAAAGTCATCGACCCATTAATTGCAAGCTATGAATTAAAAAAGAAGTGTAGGCCTAAGCTCGCAAATAAATATTCTTAGCACATTCCGAATTATTATTGTAATTTCTATTCCAGTGCAATATCAAATATCTCATTTTTTCTGAACAGATAAAGCAATTTATTAACTTTGGAAGCAAACTGACATTTCAACGCCGCCATGACACTAGCTGGTTTACTGGCGATACTGAGCGAGAACGCTCCAGCAAGGTCTGCTTGATTCTCCTAGCGGAGAGTCGGCGTACCGGCGAACCTAGAAGGTTAGGTCATCGCAGTCCGTTCCAATCACGTTTCTAATGGAGCGGCCATGTTGTCTCCCGGCTAGAGCAATTTCGGCGCAAATTCAAACACAATGCACGGTCTACGAGCGCCGTGGATCACTCATTATGCATATGCCAAAGACAAGCGATCATATTATTGATTTATTATTTTTTATTTTTTATTTTTTATTTTTATTATTATTATTTTTTATAATAATAAATATAATAATAATAATAATAATAATAATAATAATAATAATAATATCTCACTATATTATTATTATATATTATATATATTATATATATTATATATATATTATTATAATAATAATTATTATTATTATTATTATTATTATTATTATTATTATTATTACTAGGAAACGCTCAGTTGGACGCGTTGATAAGCGAGCACGTGCTATAGCTAGACCCACATTGCACATTTTTTTTAAATTTTAAAATTTGCGAGGTTCGCTGTCCACAGGGCCATGTTTCCAATATTATTTATTATTGCCAAGGTATTTAGGTAAACCCGTGTGTAAATCTTTACTTTAAAATCCACCGCCATCTAGAGGACCTTGACTCCTTGGGAAAACTATTTAAACTCTTTGGTGACAAATAATAGACTGCTTCCTCGAAAGTATTTTGATTACTTCTAGGTGCCAGTGCATTAGAAACTTCGCGCGTCTTTTCGTTGCCATGGCAACGTTACTTTTGTTATAATGTAATTTCCATCTACACTACTTATCGGATCAAAATAAAATTAACATATTCGTGACCGGACGGACATTCTAAATGATTTGGCTATCTCAGATTTTGTCGCCGTTTAGTTTGAAAAAAAACTTTCGATTAACTTTAATGTAACTTTTTTAACTTTTTGAACGATTTTGCCACAAAACTAATGGCATTCAATCGAGAACGAAGCTTGCGGATGGTCAAAATTTCAACTCGATCCGAGCCTCCGTTCGAACGTTATGGCGAGACATACAAACAAACAAACAAAAAAACAAAAAAAAAACAAAAAAACAAAACCAGTGACTAATTTTTCCGGCAGAGTCAAATGGAAACGCTCGCTTCGCTCGCTTAATTATTATTATTATTATTATTATTATTATTATTATTATTATTATTATTATTATTATTTTATTATTATTATTATTATTATTATTATTATTATTTTTTATAATAATAATAATAATTATTATTATTATTATTATTATTATTATTATTAATATAAGATTTTTAAGCATAAGCCCGCTTTAAGGACATAGTTATTGATTCATAGCAGTTGTCGAAAAAGTTTGCCCCGACTGGGGTTCGAACCCAGAACCTCCGGCTTAACGTGCCATAGCTCTACCAATTGAGCTCCGGGACCACAGAACAAACTTTTACTAAACTGCTATTTGTTGTGATTGTTGACCTCCATGACATAAATCCAACAGAAGACTGCAATGTAGCTGTCAAATCTGAAAGATCACATGGATAAATCCAAACACATCTCATCTCCCATGAGTTGGGTAGTATGAATATAAGATTTTTAAGCATAAGCCCGCTTTAAGGACATAGTTATTGATTCATAGCAGTTGTCGAAAAAGTTTGCCCCGACTGGGGTTCGAACCCAGAACCTCCGGCTTAACGTGCCATAGCTCTACCAATTGAGCTACCGGGACCACAGAACAAACTTTTACTAAACTGCTATTTGTTGTGATTGTTGACCTCCATGACATAAATCCAACAGAAGACTGCAATGTAGCTGTCAAATCTGAAAGATCACATGGATAAATCCAAACACATCTCATCTCCCATGAGTTGGGTAGTATGAATATAAGATTTTTAAGCATAAGCCCGCTTTAAGGACATAGTTATTGATTCATAGCAGTTATTATTATTATTATTATTATTATTATTATTATTATTATTATTACTAGGAAAACGCTAAAGTCCCGCCGCGTTGATGGATGAGCTTTTTAAAGTTTAAAGTTTGCTTGGGATATCTTTACTTTTGCAAGTGCTTTGTTTTGCTGCCTACGCATTGTAGGTGAATGTTGTCAAGTTTCTATTGTTTCTTGTCAATTGGTATTATTTACCGTAAAAAACTTATATTAAAAGCTTTATTTCTATGGATTCTGGCTAACTTTTTCAACTTTTTTTTTCAAAAGGTACTACATCACCATAACCTTAATGTCCATGTATAATATGAACGTTGTAGCCCACCCGTTTGGTCAGAATCGGCCCAAATGTCACGAAAATATCGCACTAAAAATCGAAAAAAATCGTAAAAGTACGATATTCATGAGGAATATTTCTTCGATTGTACCCAAAAACAATACACCTCTAAGTTCAGAGATTTCGAAGGTCCTGTCAAATTTTCATCAAGATCGGATAAGCCGTTTGTCTGGTAGAGAGTTAACAAACAGACAAAAAAACAAACAAAACAAAAAAAAAAAAAAAAAACACCCGAGCTAAATTTTTTGGGGGGTCGGTGAAATTGAAGTCTTCGCTTCGCTCATCCAACAACTATTATTTTTATTATTATTATTATTTATTATTGTTATTATTATTATTATTATTATTATTATTATTATTATTATTATTATTATTATTATTATTATTATTATTACATAATATAATGTTTTTGAAAAATTATCAAAACTTTCTCACAGAATAATATGCAAATCTAAATACATAAAAAACAGTGTAAGAAGTGAACATATGGTTGAATCAAAAAATAAATCAGTGATTTTGTCGTTAGAATTAATTAGAGATTATATAGGAAAGCATTCATTTAAATTTAAATAAACTCTAAATATTATATGTTATTAAAATTTTAAAATAAACATGTATTCATTGCCCAACTTAACATCTAATTTGCAAGGAGAGAGATTATTATTCAATATGTACCAGGGTTGTTACGATGGATCCCAGGGCTGTTTTTTCAGGAATATTCTCCAATTAGAGTTAGGAATCAAGGAAACAAGGTATGATTTTGGATCTAGGTAAAAGACATAGGTAGGCGTAGGCCTATATTTAGAAATATAAATAATATGGACTACTTGTTGATGAAATTTTAATTTAATCATACTACTTGACCAAACTTCGAATTTCATAAGTTCATTTTGATATACCTACTTAGCCTTGAACCTTCTTGGCTTGGAGTAGGATAATGGGTAAATTTAATAGGCTGTGTGTGTGGAATATTTCACTTCATATTTGAGCTATAAAATAATATGAATTAAAAAAAAAATTAAACCCACATAAACCCGTTTTTTTTTTTCGATTAAACCCGCCGGGCTGGGCTTTTTCTATAAAAAACGGATTTTTTTACAACCCTGATCAGGGCCGTGTTTAGGTAGTGAACCGCCTCTAGGCAATTAAATTTTGCCGACGCCCCCCCCCCCCCAACTTAATACAACTTAAATAAAGTTTAGGTTACAGTTTTCACTTTTAATTTTCTTTAGAGACCTATCACTGGACAAGTCGCACCTTCTCTGCAACAAAGTTTGTCTGTCTCAGGAGCTGCAGCAGCAAGATTCTTAATTTACGAACCCCTAACAAAACTAGTACGGGATCGGGATAAAAAAGACTAATGTCAAGCCGTGCGAAGGACTGGCAGGTGAATTTTTTTTTTGCAAATTTTTACTTTTAAAAGCTCCAAAACACGCTTCAAAATATAAAATTACATAATACTGCCGAGAAAATTCTTACTAACTTATTTTCATGCAAAAAGTATTTTAATTTTGTAATTTTCAGTTCTGTGAAAACTTGTCGAAATTTGCCCTAGGACCTAAGTAACTCTGGCGAAAAGCCGCCCCCCCCCAAACTTTGCCGCCCTAGGCAGCTGCCTAGGTTGCCTAGGCCTAAATACGACACTGACCGAGATATGTAGGGTACCAATTGTAGAAGACCTGAGAAAAAGAGGGGAAATTATACCAAAATGGTTTTAATCCAAATTTTATTAATTTAAGATTTATTACAGCGGCATATACCACCATGAATAACTAAGCATTGTTAAAATGTTGTTTTAAATACCAGTACAGCCCTTAATTAAATTATTGTACACTGATATTTTATATTATAGCAATATAAATTGAACAATTGGGCACTAAGCTACGTTTGGGCCTTTGAAAGTAAACCTAGTATTTATTTAGAAACATAAAATTTGTATCATACTCTTTAATAATGGGTTCCCAGTTTAAATCAGAAACTATATGAACACCTACATTTATGTTGAAAGTAGGGTACTTTCTCTAAAATGGGTAGGCCTACTACATTGGAATTTAAACGTTGGCGCCCACTGATCTCGTCTAGTTTTGTAGTCATTTGGGCTTTTCTGCGAAGAGATTTCGGAAATCTAAACATTCTAGTTCCATTTCAAGAATGTCTAGAACTTAACAGCTGCACACCCCGTTATGGTTTGCTGGTAAAAACTAGTAACGTAGTCTGTAGTACGGCATGTTTAACATGGTTCACCTGTCACAGCGCTGGATATTTGGCTCCACAATGGCTTCTAAATCCACCTTGCGACGACCTACCTTGGTGAGTTAGACGAACCTCCGCAAGAGCGGAGATCAAGCGGACCTTGCGCTCCAGCACTTCCAGTTACTGAAGGCGCTGGGCCAGCAATTTACGGGACGCTCAGCACACTGCTGACTGCAGTTAACGGAACGGGTCCAGTAAAGCTGGCAGTACGTCCAGCAGGTAACGGAACGCACTCAATGGGTACCTTGATTTGTAAATTAAATAATGGCGTTTTCCATTGGCCGCACTCAGTTCGCACTAGTGCGCCCTAGTGCACACTGGATTGCCACTTGTCTTTTCATTTGTTCAGTTTTGTAATGTTAATCAAGTGGAGGTTGACAACAATGACATCTCTGCACTCGCCGAGTGCATGCCAATGGAAAACGCCATAACACACACATAACAAAAACTTGTAGAAATACAGCCAAACCTTACACACTCAAAAGAAATGAGATCTAAAAAAGGGCCAAGCTCATCTACCCTTCCACATTTGCGCATTCTTAATTCATAAACGTACAGTATCCCATAACAGCATCCTCGAAAAGCTTGGCAAAATTGAATTTGCAATTTAAACGTAATAGTTCATCCAAGTTCTTTTTTCTAATTAATTTAAACGTAAACATGCAAATTCAATTTTGCCAAGCTTTTCGAGGATGCTTTTATGGGACACTGTACGTTTATGAATTAAGAATGCGCAAATGTGGAAGGGTAGATGAGCTTGGCCCTTTTTTTTAGATCTCATTTCTTTTGAGTGTGTAAGGTTTGGCTGTATTTCTACAAGTTTTTGTTATGTGTGTGATCTCATTACTTTTTCAAGTTCCATTGCAAAATTATTTGTTAAAATATAATAATTTTATCAAAGTTGATTTAATTTCTATGGTATTAGCAATAACAATAGGATGTAAAATATCAAGACCCGGATTCATGTACATCCTGGGAATAGGTGGTATAACTATGGTATAACGACGGTATAAGGACTGGTTAAGTCTAGGCAACTCACATCCAATTAAAACTTTCCCATGCAACAACAAATGAACATCTAATGTTATTTTACACCTATTTCACTGCATCCACAGCCATGTAAATCAACAGATTATCATAAGAATATTGAAAATTTGCACAGTTTTTGTTTAACGTTTTTATATAGTGACATGAGTTTTGCGTGAGATCATTGAAAGAAATGAATAGGTGTATTATTTCCGTACATTTTTGTTTAGCTTAGGTGGACAATCATACTATTAAGTTTATCAGCATTAGGCTTTTAGTAATCAAAACTGGTTATTTGTGCGGGAAGTGTGTCAGAACAAGGTTGTGCTGGCCTAGGGTTGGCTAAGAAAGGCCTAGGGCTTGTCAAACATGTAATGTTAGTATTATTTATATAAAAAAATAAACTATATAACAGGTAGTAACGTTATAAATACTAGGAAAACGCTAAAGTCCCGCCGCGTTGATGGATGAGCTTTTTAAAATTTTTAGTTTGCATGGGATATCTTTACTTTTGCAAGTGCTTTGTTTTGCTGCCTACGCATTGTAGGTGATTGTTGTCAAGTTTCTATTGTTACTTGTCAATTGGTATTATTTACCGCAAAAAATATTTATTTAAATGTGATATTTCGATTTCTTTACAGAAATCTTTATCAAACAAAAATTAACAATTACTAGGAAAACGCTAAAGTCCCGCCGCGTTGATGGATGAGCTTTTTAAAGTTTTCAGTTTGCGTGGGATATCTTTACTTTTGCAAGTGCTTTGTTTTGCTGCCTACGCATTGTAGGTGATTGTTGTCAAGTTTCTATTGTTACTTGTCAATTGGTATTATTTACCGTAAAAAACTTATATTAAAAGCTTTATTTCTGTGGATTCTGGCTAACTTTTTCAACTTTTTCTTTCAAAAGGTACTACATCACCATAACCTTAATGTCCATGTATAATATGAACGTTGTAGCCCCACCCGTTTTGTTAGAATTGGCCCAAATGGCACGAAAATATCGCACAAAAAATCAAAAAACTTATATTAAAAGCTCTATTTATATAGATTCTGGCTAACTTTTTAACTTTTTCTTTCAGAAAGTAATACATCACCATTACCTTAGTGTCCATGTGAAATATTAACATTTTAGCTTCACCCGTTTGGTCAGAATCGGCCCAAATGTCACGAAAATATCGCACTAAAAATCGAAAAAATCGTAAAAGTACGATATTCATGAGAAATATTTCTTCGATTGTACCCAAAAACAATACACCTCTAAGTTCAGAGATTTTGAAGACCTGTCAAATTTTCATCACGATCGGATATGCCGTTTGCCCGGTAGAGAGTTAACAAACAGACAGAAAAAACAAACAAAAAAAAAAAACAAAAAAAACACCCGAGCTAAATTTTTTGGGGGTCAGTGAAATTGAAGTCTTCGCTTCGCTCATCCAAAAAAACCACAACAGACAGGACAAAAAACATTTCACAAATTATTATAAATATGGCTGTGCATAAGTACCAAATTATTAACAAAAAAGTTTATTATGAATAAAAATAAAAAACTAAAAAACAGAACATTAAATTGACAAGTTGGACAGTTATTGATGTATGAAATAAAGCTATTGATCTAGTGATAAAATTGATGGACATAAACTTTTCCAAATGGCTGGATAATTAACACTAGGCACACTGATTGTAGTGGCCACACATGAAATCAAACCAGCTTCCTTAATTTTCCGTGTTGTGGCATTAGACTCATGTGCAAGGATTGAAGCGTCTTCCCAATTAATATGATGATGATTTTCATAAACATGTTCTGCGAGTTTTGAAATATCAATCTTATGTTGTTTCACATTGTTCTTGTGTTCTTTTATTCTTACCATCAAAGGTCTCTTGGTTTCACCAATGTATCTAGCATCACATTCGCAAGGTATAGAATAAATAACACCCTGAGAAGACTGAACCTCATCCCTAGGTTTAGTCTTGGTGAGAATGCTGCGCAACGTATTAGACGAACTAAAAACAACTCTTATGCCATACGGAGCTAAAATGCGTTTGATCTTTTCTGAAAGATTCGGATAGTATCCAATGCAGACCGTTTGATAAGTCCTAGGTTTAACCACCTCAATATCTTTACTCATGTCAGGTTTGATGATATCTTGTGGACAAATAGTCTTTTTTAACCAGTCATTTGAGTATCCGTTATTCTTCATAGCACCAAATATTTTTTACAGTTCAATTTTTAGGCTTGTGGGAGTTGAACAGATCAGTTGTGTACGAGAAACCAAACATTTAACCATACCTTCTTTAACATGTGAAGGATGATTTGAATTGGCATTCAAATATTGATCGGTGTGTGTTAGTTTCCTATACACAGATGTAGAAAACGAATCTAAATCTTTCTTAATGAATACATCTAAAAACGGTAGACCGCCATCCTTCTCCTCTTCAAACGTGAACTTCATCTTAGGATGGTAGGAATTAAGATCTGATAATAACTTATCTACCTTGTCTTGATCTTCACAATGAATACAGATTATGTCATCAACATACCTCAACCACAAATCTGGTTTAAGCGATGACTGTGCGAGAACGTCTGTTTCAAGAGAATCCATGTATATATCCGCAAGTAAAGGTGACAAACAACTGTCCATAGCTAGACCATCTAGTTGATGATAGACGACTTTATCAAATTCAAAATAGCAAGACATGAGAATTAACTGCTAAAGCTCCATTATTGCATCTACAGATAGAGAAGTTCTAGACTGTAGTGAACAATCAGTTAATAATTTGTTTTTTACAAGTGAAAGAACCTCCTTGACAGGTACACTAGGAAACAAATTTACAACATCAAAACTCAACAATCTAGACTTGTCACTAAATGGAACTTCTCTCAACTGATCTACAAGCTCCTTTGAATTTAAGACAGCGATTTTATGTTATGACTCAGAGGTTTAAGATATTTAAAGAAATTTAGATAATAGACTAAAAGGTGATCCCATTGAACTCACAATTGGCCTTAATGGTAAGCCCTCCTTATGTATTTTCGACAACCCATAAGCATGTGGGGTTTTGGAGAAATGTGGTGTTAAATGAGATCTTACCTTAAAGTCAATGCTTTTTTCATATTTCTTGAGCATGTGATATACTTGTGTTTATATGCAGATGTAGGATTTTCTTCATAACTTGATACTGTGATTCATTTTTTAGTATTAGGCTGAATTTGTCCACATAATTAGTTTTATCCATGATGACGGTAGCTTTCCCTTTATCTGCTGGCAATATAATAATTGTTTCATCCTTCTTCAGGTCTTGAAGAATTTTCATTTCATTGAAAGTCAATAGGTGTAGGCTTTTTTCCATATCTCATTAAAAAGTTTTTAATTCTTGCTCTTACTTCATCTTTAGATTTGTCTTTGTTTGTGATTTGTCCTGTAGCCTAATGGAACTTTAGACCTACACTGTTGCATTATGAATACTTTTCTACATCTGGGCCTAGGCCAGGGACGGTTTCTGATTTGTTTTATGAGAGTATAATGACACCTTTTCTCGTTTCACACAAAGTAGAAAAATTTAAAGGTACGCTATTTGTTTACGTATCTCACTTTCCCGCCTAACTCTGCTTGTACCGTCAACAAGTGTCAAGTAACTATAGTTACTTTTTGATTGTTTGCCTATAGTGTATAAGGCTTTTTTTTAAATCTTTATTTGGAAGCCTTCCAGCAAACTTTTTCAACTTTTTCTTTCAAAAGACACTATATTACTATAACCTTAATGTCCATGTAAAATATGAACATTGTAGCCCCACCCGTCTGGTCAGAATCGCGGGCCGATTGAAACTGACGAATAAGATAGTAGTAGTAGTAGTAGCAGTAGTAGCAGTAGCTAACATCCTTAAGAGAATATAGGACATGTGATAATAGGCAGTATTTTGAAAATAACGTTGACTTCCAGCAAATTGCTGTTTTCTCGGCCGTTAATCAACCGATCGGCATGAAATCTTCAGCAATATAATTGTGAAGGTTTTCTATAGAGCCTTCTGGTGGCGGATTTTAAGAAAATGAATACATTTATCTAGCATGAATTTTTTAATATTGCATCATTTTTACAAAAATGCTGTTTCACGTGCTGTTTCATGGAACTTTAAAAAATATCCCTAGATACTTATTTCAGAAAACTTTACTCTAGCGCCCTGAATTGATGAATTTGCTCTTCAACCCAGTCAACAGAATTGTTCTATCGCCAACCGTTTAGGAAAAAACAGCAATTTCCTAGGCATTGTTAAGCGTTTTTCCGTTCGACTGTAGTCCGCTAGGTGGCGTAGGCGCTGCGAAAACGTCTTGAGACGATGTCGTGTTCGAGAGAGTTATTTGTGGAATTTGAGGGGAGGTAAGTAACAGTATCTTGTTACGCGTAGCAATAATGGCCATTGAATTTCCGACGTAAAATTATGACAGAACCGGGATTTGCGACAAGGACCTTGGAGCATTGCATTGGGTTGGAACTTTTTATATAGGTCACCATTTATCATATTATTTTGTCCCAACCAAGTATTATCAAAATTATCAAAATACTAGGGAAACGCCAAAGTCGTTGTTAAACGAGTGAGTGAGTGAGCCAAGTGTTGAGTACCCGGGAACATCCCCTTTCCTCCCCTATACCTAAGGATCTAGCCCATGAGGAATGATACCGGGTACTCAACACATGGCTCACTCACTCGTTTAACAACGACTTTGGCGTTTCCCTAGATATTTAAATTGAACATTTGAAATGCGAATCGTGTTCAAAACGTATTAGCGTGAAACATTAACATATTTCCAAGATAAAACAAAATCACCTAAGTTTTATTTCCCATTTAACACCCCTCAAAAATAATATGTGGGTGTAAAAACATAAAAAAAAGTTCGAGCTAACGGGAATCGAACCTTAACCCTCCGTGTGGTAGGCTAAATGCTTACCAATAGGCCATGCAAGCCACGTAGAAGTGGTCCCGATAGCTGCTACTAAACAAATGCTATCGATATTTTAAAAATCACATTTTTATTTATTGTAGGATTAAATCGCAATGGATGTACTTGATTTTGTTAGCAGTTCTCAATAATTTCGTACCGGATGTCTGTTTAAAATTTCAGCCCAATCTGTTCAGCGGTTCGGCTGATTTACGACGTACAGACAGACAGACAGAATCACAGAATGAGAACCGTTCGAGTTGAATGGAGACACTCGGTCGCTCCGCTCCCTCGTTTAAAAAATCTGCTTATTGTTCTTGTTCGTTGTAAGTAGTCTCTACTATTTTTAAATGTTCTATGCATTGTGTTTCGTGCTAGTGGTGATGCCATGTTGTTTATTTTACGAATCTTTGGCCGGATTAATCAATTTGTTCGGCGATGACAATGGTAAAAATGAAGTGCCCCCATTTAGTTTATGAAACTGACGGTCTTGCTGAGATGATTGTCAGAAATAAGATTCATTGATATTGATACTTACGACTACACAATATGTGTGGGGAGTCGGGCTAGCGCACTTCACCCGCCAAAAATATCTGCACAAACAAGAATTGGAACCCTGGACCTTGTGAATCGGAAGCAAGAATTATCCCTAAGGACCTCATTTATCATATTCGTAATTATTTATAATTTATTATTGTTGTGATGAAGGTACAAGTAAATAATTTTAAAATATATGATTTATTTACATAGGTAGAGCTATGTGCTATCGATGATACGTTTCATCAGATGGATTCATCAATGTTGTCGGCGAATACACAAATAACACAATAGAAGAAAACAAGATCCCTTTTTAGGTTTGAAACCAGTCCCTGACAGCCTTTCGGATATGAATTGTCTCCAGTATTATATTTATGCACTTACGCTAACGGAGACGATTAAGGTTTGTATATACAAATAAATTAATGTAGGGTCTGGTTCTGCTAGATATCGTAAGTGCGGCAACGATTATCATCATCATTATCGGTGATTATCGTTCGGTGAATGTGTGACTGTGTTGTCTTGGGGACGGGGAACGGGAAGAGGAGCGAGCATGTGCGTCTGACTATCATCCTACAGCTGTCAGATAACAAGTGCTGTATCACGCGAAGCTTTGATTACTTCATTAAGCATGTGCGTTATTTTGACCATCTACGTCTATTGACGTCAAGGTGGGTCAAAGGAAGAGGGAAAAGACAAAGTTACGTTTCAATGCAAAAATGAGATGCCTTTTCTTTTCATTGAATTATAAACAAAGCGCGGCTTGAAGACTACAGGTCAGAAAAAATCCACGGACAAGAGAGAACGGCAAGTTGCTTGACCAGGAGTTGGGACGATTATTGCTCCGTTGAGTCCCGTGTCGTAGGACTACATTCGACGATGTTTACACTGTTAAAAATGAACCCGAACAATAAAATGTTATACAATCATACTCATAGCCGCCGTACTAGAGATTGTTATAGTGAAGAAAGTATAGGACATGCGTTTTAGGCAAATTGCTTTACGCTCGGCAGACTGACACCCCAGGCGTCTGAAATTTTGAACATATATGACAGAAGTCAGTAACACATTTCTAATTTTTTTTTTTTAATAATTAACTAGGAAAACGCTCAGTTGGACGCGTTGATAAGCGAGCACGTGCTATACAATTTGTTGATGGTCCAAATTTCAACCTGATCTGAATCTTCTTGCAACTGCTATCATGAGCCAAAAAAAGCTCCAGCTACGTGCGACTTTTCGTTGCCATGGTAACGTTACTTTTGTTTAAATGTAATTTCCATCTACACTACTTATCGGATCAAAATAAAATTAGCATATTCGTAACCGGACGGACATTCTAAATGATTTGGCCACCTCAGATTTTGTCGCCGTTTTGTTTAAAAAAAAAACTTTCGATTAACTTTAATGTAACTTTTTAACTTTTCGAACGACTTTGCCACAAAACTAATGGCATTTAATCAAGAACGAAGCTTGCGGATGGTCAAAATTTCAACTCAATCCGAACCTCCGTTCGACCGCTATCATGAGCCAAAAAAGCTGCGCTTCGCTCGCTACGCTCATCCATAAGCGCATAGCAAATAGCGAGCGAAGCGAAGATTCCATTTCACTACACTGGAGAAAAAAATCCGGAATGTTTTTTTTTTTTTTTTTTTTTTTATTTTTGTTTGTTTGTTAGCACGATTCCGGCTAAACCGATACTCCGATTGCGATGAAATTTTATTGAGACCTTCGAAATCTCTGAACTTAGAACTGCCACGTTTTTGAGCACAATCGAAAAAAAAATTCCCATAAAAATCGCAATTTTACGATTTTTTTCGATTTTTAAAAAATTTCTTCGATTTATAATACCTACACGCTTTGTCCGATTGTAATGATTTTTTCACAGAACCTTTATTTTATGAATTTATATATTCGTGGAAAATTTAAGCGCAATCAAATAATTATTTCTCATAAAAATCGCAATTTTACGGGGTTTTTCTTTTTTAAAACAATTCTTTGACAAATAACACCTACATTCTTTATCCGATTGTAATGATTTTTTCACATAACCTTAATTTTATGAATTCATATATTCGTGTAAAATTTGAGCACAATCAAATAATTATTTCTTATGGAAATCGAAATTTTACGATTTTTTTCTTTTTTAAAATTACGATTAATTAAAAAAATTAAAAATTAAAGTTTATTTTTTATTTATTTTAAATTATTTTTAAAAAAAATCATCAACTTAGTAATGATTTTTTCACAGAACAGAAAATTCACATAACACATGGCAGCTCAATGCACCAATTACGCTCATCCAACAACGCGGCGGGACTTAAGCGTTTTCCTAGTGTTATGAAATACTCACTATTTGGATGAGCGTAGCGAGCGAAGCGAAGATTCCATTTCACTACACTGGAGAAAAAAATCCGGAATGTTTTTTTTTTCTTTCTTTCTTTCTTTCTTTCTGTATTTTTGTCTGTTTGTTAGCACGATTCCGGCTAAACCGATACTCCAATTGCGATGAAATTTTATAAAGGCCTTCAAAATCTCCGAACTTAGAACTGCCACGTTTTTGAGCGCCATCGAAAAATTATTTCTCATAAAAATCGCAATTTTACGATTTTTTCGATTTTTTGAAAATTTATTTTACTTATAACATCTACATGCTTTATCCGATTTTAATGATTTTTTCACAGAACCTTAATTTTATGAATTAAGATATTCGTGTGAAATTTGAGCACAATCGAAAAATTATTTCTAATGAAAATAGAAACTTTGTGGTTTTTTTCTTTTTTAAAACAATTTTTTTACTTATTACACCTACATGCTTGATCCTATTGTAATAAGTTTTTCACAGAACCTTAATTTAATTAATTTATATATTCGTGTGAAATTTGAGCGCAATCGAATAATTATTTCTTATAAAAATCCCAATTTTTTGATTTTTTTCTTTTTTTTAAATTACGATTAATTAAAAAAAATTAAAATTTAAGTTTATTTTTTATTAAATTTAATTTAATTTAAAAAAATTTGAACTTAGTAATAATTTTTTCACAGAACAACAGAAAATCCGCATAACACATGGCAGCTCAATGCACCAATACGCTCATCCAACAACGCGGCGGGACTTAAGCGTTTTCCTAGTACAAGCAACTTTGATTAAACACAAAACAATTTAACAACGCACAACGCTCTTCCTCTTCACGCTCTCAAACTAAAAATCTCCAACCCAATGTCTCCATTGACATCTCACTGCTTTCTATATTATTACACTAGTGGTTGTCATTACAGTTTATATTTATATGGCGCGACATTTAAATGGAAATAAAGTAAATTAATCTTACACTCGGCCATTCTGATAGTAGCTCGTCTCGAGCTGAAACTTTTAAAGGCATAGAATTATCAATATCATACATAAAAAATAAACTCAAAAATCATTAAGCTACAATTGTGATTTGTTTCGATTTAAAATTTAACAATAATCATCAAATCGTTTTGGACGAACAATCTTCCGTGATGGTCTGATGTCTATTTCACTTTCTTCCTCCGACTCGGGCTCTGCATCGTCGTCACCTTGACTTTTCCAAGATCGAAGCTGTGAAGTGTGAGCTGTCGTGATGAATGTATTTCGACGTTTCTTCTCGTCTAGTTGTGCTACTTGATACGTATCACTGGGCAAAACTTTAGTAATGATTAGTGGTCCTCGAAATCGTGGCTGCAACTTTGTAGGTTGACCGGTTTGTTCTGGTGCTTTTAACATGACCACTACCTCTCCTACGTCATATCTTGGTCCAATGACTCGACGTCGATCAAATTGTCGCTTGAAATCAACATGTTTGGATGTTATCTTCTCACGCGCAGCATTTTGAAGATCAGCTGGGTTTGACCACTCATCGTTGGTTCCTGCAACATTTCTCAAGATTCCATCATTGAAGTGAGGTATATATCCATGCAATAGATGAAATGGAGTTTTTGATTTAGTTTTATTGATTGTGTTGTTCAAGTCTCGTTCAATCACTTTGATCTTAACATCCCAATCTCGATGATTGTCATTTTGTGTTGCCATTGCTATTACAGGTATGACTGTTCGATTAATGCGCTCTACCTGGCCATTTGCTTGAGGATGTCTCGTTGAGTTTAGAACATGTTGTATACCATTTTGTTGACAGTATGCAGTAAATACATGGGACGTAAAACATGATCCTCGATCACTGATTATTCGATCTAGCAAACCATAACTTAACACAAAATCTTCTAGTGCTCTTATTACATACTTTGTAGACTACTTTTCATTGCGTTTAACCTCACAAACTTTGTCAAATTGTCGACTATTACCAGTAATTCCTGATTACCTTTGCTACTACGTGGAAACGGTCCTAGGCGATCCATGTTTATAGTTCCAAAAGGACGTGTTGAAGGCGTTATCGGATGCAATTCACCTTTCTTCTTTCCACTCATAGGCTTATTTACAAGGCATTTTAAACACATGTGAATATGTTGTTTCACGTAGCGACGCATGTTGGGAAACCAATATTGTTCCTGGATTAGTGCCACTGTTCTGTCCACAGCAAAATGTCCCATCAGATCATGGTGTTTCACTACAATGCTCTTACGCATTTCCTTAGGGATAACAAACAACAAATTACTCGATTCACTTGTCTTACGGTACAATCGATTATTATGCAACTCATAGTTCTGCACCTTATCCTTTTCTACTTTGGAACGATTGCATTTTTCTTTTTTCAAGATCTCGATGATTAACCCTATGTTGCTATCAGCACTCTGCATTGCTAGAATTTGGTCTTCTAGTGACCATGTCAAAAAAACTTCTAATCTGTCTTCAATTATTTCTGCCAAAGTATCTGAGTGTCTGTCTACTGGCGCACGACTTAGCGCATCTACATGTGCCATTTTTAAACCTGGGCGATGTTTAACCTCTGTAATGTTGTATTCCTGCAACAGACTGTACCACCTTGCCACTTGCGGGTTCAACGTCTTTTGGGCATTTAGATAAACTAACGCCTGGCAGTCAGTGACTACTGTAAAGGGTATACTCAGAAGAAACTGTCTCAATCGCTCGACCGTCCAGACAACTGCCATTAATTCGAGTTTGCTCGAATGATGCTTAGATTCAACATCACTAGTTCTCTTCGACACACAGTATACCATATGTAACTTTCCTGACTCATCTTCCTGGAGCAACATTCCAGCTAACCCGTTTGAACTCGCGTCTGTGTGAATTTCTGTTCTCGATGAGGGGTTATAAAGTTTTAACACCGGGCTGCTTGTCAGCGTTCTCCTCAGATCGTCAAAAGTTTCTTGCTGTTCTTCGCACCATTTGAAGGTTACGTTCTTTCTTGTCAGACGTGTTAAAGGCTCTGCCTTCTCAGCGAAATGCGAAACGAATCTTTTAAAGAAACTTGCTAAGCCTAAGAATCTCCTAACCTCGTGTACGTTTGTCGGAATCGGAAAATCTTGTATAGCCTTTGATTTTCGGTCACCGGGTTTTACTCCATCGCTGGCTTGATTGCGTTCAAAAAGGTGGCAGTTCTAAGTTCAAAGATTTCAAAGGTCTCCAAAAAATTTCATCGCAATTGGAGTATCGGTTTAGCCGGAATCGTGTTAACAAACACACAAAAATACAAACAAAAACAAATAAGAAAAACGAAAAAAATCGTAAAATTGCGATTTTCAAGAGAAATATTTTTTTGATCAATTTTTCGTACGGTGCAGTTCTAAGTGCAGAGATTTCGAAGGTCTCCATAAAATTTCATCGCAACCGGAGTATCGGTTTAGCCAGAATCGTGTTCACAGACACACAAAAATACAAAAAAAAAGAAAGAAAGAAAGAAAGAAAAAAAAACATTCCGGATTTTTTTCTCCAGTGTAGTAGAATGGAATCTTCGCTTCGCTCGCTACACTCATCCAATAACAGAACATATATGACGAAGACTCGACAATAACGACCGCGAAGTGAGGACTCTCCTCTCCTAGTACTGTACACCTGTACTTGTAGGTACTTGAAGGGTCAGAACAATAAAAATTGTTTACTTTTAGACTACTAATTAGCACAAGGATATTCTACCATGTATGTATTCATTTGTATAGAAATAAATCTGATCTTATCTGTGGCTGTAACTGTTCTAGCACAACCTTAAATCATGCACCGCTAGATACTATCGAAAATAAAGGTATAACATTTTTTAAACGTCTAGATGGATGGGTTTCTGACCTAGACGTCGAAACCAGGACGCAGGAAGTCCATCAGTTCTGATCATTCAGACCAAATCATGATTTTGTCGACATTTTAAAAATCGCCTTGTCACCAGAATCCAGCGAATTGCCTTTGGCCTCATACATACTGGACTACTTTTTAACCTCTAATTTCGATTTCAATTGTCACCCTCAAATTTGAACTTTGAAAGGTTTTGCAGTAATCTTCTTAATTTTGTATTTAGAATTTATAAAAGATTCGTGATACTCACGTCGAATCAGAGGACATTTCATTATTTCAAATCATCTCCTATACTAAAATCTTTGGAAATTAGGCTACTAGCACAAAAAAATCTACTTGGTGTCTTATTAACAGCCAGTTTCTAAAAACGAAACTATTATTTGAGAATGTCCTCTGATCGCGACTATCATACGTTCTTACGTGGCATAGCAAAATGGATCAAACATTTTTAGCGGGTGCTGTATAGGGCCTACCGACCGCGGTGGCTCGAGCGTAAAACATGTTCTATTTTAGATTTTTTAAATTTAATTGTAAATTGTGGCTGTAGTTTAGTATTTTTGTATGGAATATGTTGTTAAAAGTACCTCTTTGGGGTAAAAGCCCTTTTAATTTGTCAAATGCTTAGAACAAGGTGACCTAAAATAGAGCTATACAAAGTGGTGGCGTACGGATAGATAGATAGAATAAATCAGGTTTGAGTAGTGGAGGGGGTCCCCTAGGCAAAGCCTATATTCCCCCTTTGGCCCACCCCTAATATAGTTGGATGAGACAAGCTCAAGAGACTTTAACTCCCAAGAACTCTCCCTCCTGAGGCACTCGACTCGGATACTAATACCTGTGATCAGAAGAGATCACAGGATCGACACCTCAAACGTCAGAGATACCGCGTTTCCTTCCTGGTGAGAGGTTCCCATTTCTCACCAGTCCAGGCGCTGTCTCTCCGAGGTTTCCCTCATCATCAAGACTTCAGCAACTAAGCTCGGATACTAGCCCAGAATTACTTCTGGTCCGACACCTCAAACGCTTGCTGCTAGCGTCATCTTCACGACTGGTTCACTTCAGCCGCTCCGACCGCTTGAACATGATGTCAATGTTTGTGAAACCCGCCTACCCAGGATCCCCAGGTAGACAGAGCAAGCCCAGGAATCCCAGGCAAGCCCCATACCGACATCATGCTTTGATGGCTAGGCTCGGATACTAGATCTTGGGAATACCCTAGTCCGACACCTCAAGCGCCTGCCATCATTTATCCTTGAACTCGGAATACTGGGCGGGTACCCCCGCCGAGCTCCTGAAACATTCAAGGAAGGCGTCATCAACATAAGAACATAGTAGAAGAAAAGAGTTCTTACTACGACCGCCGACTCGCCTAGAGAGTGATACGATTTTAACTGCATTACCTCATTACAGGTCCGTCTTCATCTACTGCCAAGGCCTCTGCCCCTAATGGTCCAACTCCTTACGGGGTGACATCCTCCGGTTCCCAGAGAGCAGTCGGCCAGGCGTTTCTGTCTCTGGGGGAGAATGGAGCTTTAACACCCCCCCTTAGTACTCTTTTTAGCCAGGTTCCCCAAGCAACGTCGAAGAGTAGCCGTCGACGACTCTGACGAGTAACGTCTACTACACATCTTTATGCTTTCCCTCGGTAACCCTTTCTACCAGACTACCACGGGCACCCGTTCAACCAGACGACTTGACGTTTCTGGAATTGGGCACCACCAGGCATTTCTGGAATCAGGTACCAGACAGAGGAGCGTTACGTCCATGTCCCGTGTAGTCTGCACGACATGGAGCCAGAGCTCAATTTTAGTTCAGGGAGCGAACTCCCCTTAGACCTTCACACCACGGTAAGGTAAAGAGTTGGTTTACAGTGAAGGTAAGTAAGTACCAGCATTCTCTAAATTCCGCTTTTTTTCCCTGTTCAGGAAATAAAGTTTTAGTTGCAACTCTTCAGTTAGAAGCCGCCGAAAAAAAAAAAAAAAAAAACGTGGGAAACCCGCCCAGGTGTTTATAACTAGGCAAGCCTATATTGGAGTTGCGACCATTGTGAATGGATGTCCGAGGACTGTTTTAGAGGACTCAACCCTGCGACCCTAGGAAAAACCTTAATTCGAACCCAGGACTTTCCGAATAAGAGTCTCACGCTTTACGCTTGAGCCACCACTGTCAGTATAAGCCATCGTTAGATCTACCTGGTGTAGAGGTTGCACTAATGATTGATTGTGTTGAAAGGTGTATTTAAAATAATGTAACTCTTTAAATTTAATTTCTCGTGGGAAAACTGCCTAGGGTGCATTGCATGCCCCTCTTCAGGGTGTCTAACGACGAGACATGTTGGAGTTATAGGACAAGTGTGAAAGTATATGTCCTATTGCTGTTTAAGAGGACTCAATCCCTAGCATTCGCATTAACGACTGATCGAGGAAAACCTCGGAAAAACCTATAGTCAGGATTTCCGGTCTCGACGGGGTTGAATCCGGAACATCCCCAATCAGAGTCGCGCGCTTCACACTCGAGTCATCACTAACAGCTGGTTCATGTCGTAAATCTTTGCACTAGATCACAGCTAAATATAAAAAAAAATTGGATCAATGTCAATACTTGAGAACGATCCTCAATTCCAACGACTCTCCTGTTTGCTTCTAACTCTAAGTGATTGCTGCTTCTTACTCTATTGCACTTACACGCAACTTCCCTGCAGGGTGCTCAGACATGCGCCTGCTTGAGGTTCACTGTAATGACGTCATTCACAGGCTTTTCTGCGAGTTCAATGTCACTAATTGCCACACCCATTAAGTTTATTAAACTCGATGCAACAAGGAAACAAACCGTGTTGCACACTGCATGCACGCAGCTCGAGCTCGACACACTCATTCGTGTCTCTATTCTTAGTAGTCTTGACCTCGGCCGCCATCGCTTGCGGTTACGACGTTGAGAACAGGGCCAGAGAGTATCTCACCAAAATGAATGAAGAGATGGGAAAGAATTGGAATCAGTTTGTCCTTCAACGCTGGAATTTAGACTCAAACATCACGGAGGAAAGCTAGGAGCAGGTGGTAAGCTTATTTATGCTATTCGCCCTTATTAGGGAGCGAAGCTAGCCTTTGCATCACTTTTCTGTCCGTCTTGCGATGGAAACCGAACACGACCTATACGACTGACATGCGTTCTTTGTTGGCATTGCCCTTCAACGTGGATGATTATAATAGAATGTGTTTGGTGATATTTGGGATCGAGGTGGTAGGGCTAGCATTCTTTGAAGAAAGAAGGATTTTTCGTAGCCGGCACCTCCACCCAAGATTTCAACGCTTTATCAGATTTTATTAGGAGGATTTTTTTTAACGTCTATCATATTCAGTTATAAAACTGATTTACAAAGGAGGACAACCAAATAAATCTAATTACTTAGATGCAGACACAACAATGAACTACAGTTAAGTAAATATTTGAAATAGTAATATTACAACAACAATGCATTAAAGCTAAACAATTTTGATAACAAATAAAAAGGATGTTAAATGCAATTAATTAATTAATCAAATATAAAAAAAAGTTGTGGAAAAAAGAAAAAAGAAAAAAGAAAGTGGAAAAAAAGAAAAGAAAGAAAAAAGAAGAAAGAAAGAAAGAAAGAAAGAAAGAAAGAAAAACATTAAAAAAGCTTAGCTTCACTAATGGTGGGTCCCAGTCTTCATATCTGTAACCGTTTTAGCATCGATTTTCTCTTTGAATCCCGTCTGTCCCAATGTTCACATGTTGTTGTTCACATGTCATGTTTAACACACTCGTCCCTCCGATGCCATTTATATGTGACTTATTTCAAGTTTCAATCGATGTGTTATGTGTTTGCTAAACCCTTAGTCCGTATGTGACCAATTATAACGCAGTTCACCGATGATTCAGCCCGTTTCTCACTTTCATTTCGGGTGCGATTATTTGCCCTGTGAGCTCGACATGAAATCACTCTTATGCATGTTGGTATTTTCTCTAATCTCTAGTGGATCTAAAGTCAATCTTACAGCCAATCAGAATGCAATTGTGAGTGTAACTGCTGAAGTAGTAAGAGTGATAGCTCGATACTTGTATTCGGATTGTGTGACTTTGCATTCATCTGGTGAGTTACATGTCACTTGCGAAAGTTCAAAAATTGATGTTTCAAAATATAATAAATTAGGGAGCGAAACTTCTGTATAAATGCACCACATTTTTGTTCTACGTTTTCATGTCAGACCATCTGTATATGCGTGTATCACGTATATCTCATGACAAAAACAAGCGGTCATGTTCTGTTTTTATCATGAGACGTGACACACGCACAGGCGGAAGGATGGATATATGGATAGAAAAGTGTGATCTTTTTAGCTTATCGCTACCTAATTGTGAACTAGATTATGAAAAGTTGTACGTGAGTGACTGTATATTTGTTTGTAATGATCATTGTACGGGTGTTAAATATTTCAGACAGCCTTATATCCGACTGTACTTCAAAGAACATTACAAGGTGGTTGTCAGAAGGGTTAGTTCTGTCAACGACCGTGCACGCTGCGCCACTGTCGGAAGATCACATTACGACCTATGACGAAGTCTGTATCCGACCTCTCCACGTATTTCTCTACTTTACCTCCGACATTCGAGACGCTCTTTCCCAGGTAAAAAAGTGTAATGTAGTGTAATGTATTGTATTCAATCCAGGTAATTCCACTTGAGTAAAATATCTACTAGGAAAACGCCAAACTCATTGTTAGATGGGTACGCGAGCCTTGTGTTGAGTACCCGGGAACATTCTTTTTCCTCCCCGTACCTAAGCCTGGATCTAGACAGTACGGGTCTTTCCCCTCTAGCTAGCCAATAAGGCTAGCGATGCAAATGTTCCCAGGTACTCAACACGTGGCTCGCTCACTCGTCTAACAACTACTTTGACGTGTTCCTAGTATGATAGCTACTTCCAGAATTGTTTGTTGCCCAGACTGTGGCCACATCCATGTTTATTTATGAGCGGAAATTAAATGTAAACAATTGACATGTCTAGTTAAAATTGTCAAATTTTTACTTCTTGAGAGTTTAAATCGGAACGGATTTTTGTGAAAATGTTAACAGCGCTCTGAATACTAGTCCCGGGCGTCTGTTTAAATTTCAGATCAATCTAGTCAGCGGTTCGGCAGTTCTGAATCGAACTCACTCACTTACACACACACACACACTCACTCACTCACTCACTCACTCACTCACTCACTCACTCACTCACTCACTCACTCACTCACTCACTCACTCACTCACTCACTCACTCACTCACTCACTCACTCACTCACTCACTCACTCACTCACTCACTCACTCACCTCACTCACTCACTCACTCACTCACACACTCAAACAGGTAAAGACAAAGTCTCGTTTGAGTTGAGTGGTAAGACTCAGTCGCTGTCTTGTACTATAGCAGACATTAATTGGATGAGCGTAGCGAGCGAAGCGAAGATTCCATTTCACTACACTGGAGAAAAAATCCAGAATGTTTTTTTTTTTTTTTTTTTTGTATTTTTGTCTGTTTTTTAACACGATTCCGGCTAAACCGATACTCCGATTGCGATGAAATTTTATGGAGACCTTCGAAATCTCTGAACATAGAACTGCACCGTACGAAAAATGATAAAAAATTATTTCTCTTGAAATCGCAATTTTACGATTTTTTTCTTTTTTCTTTTTGTTTTTGTTTGTATTTTTGTGTGTTTGTTAACAAGATACCGGCTAAACCGATACTCCAATTGCAATGACATTTTCTGGAGACCTTCTAAATCTTTAAACTTAGAACTGCCACGTTTTTGGGTACAATCGAAGAAATATTTCTCATGAATATCGTACTTTCACGTTTTTTTTTTGACGATTTTTAGTGCGATATTTTCGTGACATTTGGGCCGATTCTGACCAAACGGGTGGGGCTACAACGTTCATATTTCACATGGACATTAAGATAATTGTGATGAATTGCTTTTTGAAAGAAAAAATTGAAAAAGTCGGCCAGAAGCCACAGAAATAAAGGTTTTAATATGAGTTTTTTGCGGTTTATAATAACATATTAACAATATACAATAGAAACTTGACAACAATCACCTACAATGCATTCAAAAAGCACTTGCAAAGGAAAAGTGGACCTTCAAAAACTAAAAACTTATCCATCACGCGGTGGGACTAAAGCGTTTTCCTAATATAAATGAATACACAAATCCATCTTCTTCTGATCATTTCCTTTATCATACGTTGAGGCTGCTATTTTAACTTTCAATAACTTTTTTTGTGTGTCAACAGCTTCATTGCAATAAGAATTATTCTGAACCAACATTTGAAAACGTATTTTCTCAATATTTTATTTGTTTATATTGGTGAGATGAGTATGCCAACCTAACCATCAGTAATGCAGCAAATAACCAACAATTAATTATATTGAAAGGTAAATTATTTGGTTTGCATCCTTTTCCCAAATGTATATTATAGTACTTTCCTAACTTAGGTCAAGAAGAAATCAAGTAAAGAAAATGATTTTACTCCAATGTATGCTACTGATACACACTTGCGTATTACACGCATTGAAATGTTTATGTTATAGGATAACTATTTAATGCAATTTAGCTTAGAAAAGTGATTTACAAGGGAAGACATTTTTATCTCTTAGTTCTCCGAGAATTTCCATCTATCCAAAGCCAAATGGCTGATATTTCTCGAAGATGCTGCAAACTTGGACGATATATTACACCAGATCCACATCCCTTTCAACTGCGACTTCCTACTGGCTGAGTCGGTAAAGGAAGAAGTTCGTATTACCGAGGTGTATAGCATCGCCGAGCATCTGCCTCTGCAGAAGAACGTGTTGGGCTGGTGGAGTCCCCAAGGGGGGTTCCCCAGGCCAGAGCTGAACTATCACAAGAGGAGGGGGTCACTGCAGGGGGCGGTGCTTCGGTCTTCCTTCTACCACGTGAGTTGTTGTTGTTGTAGTTGTTGTTGTTGTTGTTGTTGTTGTTGTTGTTGTTGTTATAGTGTGTTGGGCTGGTGGAGTCCACAAGGGGGTTCCCCACGCCAGAGCTGAACTATCAGCAGAGGGCGGTGCTTCGGTCTTCCGTCTAGCACATGAGTCGTTGGACCATGGACTACCGTTACACAGCTATGTAACAGAACTGGAAAATTCAAAAGTAAAGTTAATAGCACTTTAAAATTCAATGCTAATTATTATTGCCTTGTTTAACTTTTTTTTATTATTATAATTCCGCAACACATTCATTAAATAAACTAGGAAAACGTCAAAGTCGTTGTTAGACGAGTGAGCGAATCATGTCTTTTTTAATAATCCAACAAAAATTATTTAAAAACAATTGATTCACTCACTCGTCTAACAACGACTTGACGTTTTCCTAGTTTATCATGTGTTGAGTATACCTTATTCTTAATACATAAGATATAAATGATGGGTTTTAAGTTTTATTGGTATTCGTGCGCGTCAACTGTTAGGCCATATTGCGCCACTCTAGATTGATTTGATTAAATATTGCTTAACGTCTCATATTTATGCAACTTGGCTAATCGAGACGAAGGGAGGGATGTAAGAGGTGACGCGGGGGGACAAGGGGTGGACAGGCCTGTGCTGGTCCGAACCAGCCACAAGCGTATGGGGAGGGCAGGGGTTCCCCCACGTCGTGGTCGTCTCCGTCTGTGTCATCATCCGTCCGTGTTGTCACTGTCGTCGCCGTCGGGGAGGTAGTCAAAGGGAAGCCTATGAAAGGCTAGGGAGGAAAGACCCATGCTGGATCCAGACTTAGGTAGAGGGAGTTTTGGGAATGTTACCGGGTACGTTACAGATGGCTCGCTCACTCGTCTAACAATGATTTTGACGTTTTCCATATTAACGTAATCATGTACTTTATTCATGAAACGCCATTATATACATCTTTTGAAATGGATAAACTACTTTAAAAAAACATGGCCCGTACACAGTACGGGGTAAGATTGCAAGTTTTACTCAATAAGAATTTTGGGAAACCTTGAGCGTGCAAGATTCGGCACACCTTGGTCACTGCAATGCATTCACCGCCTGACATTCAAAACATGATAATTGATAAAAAGGATTTCTTCAAGAACAAAACCATTGTAGTGAAATTAAATGTTACAAATTTACAGCCAATTTATTATTTCTTGTAGGTTTAAATTGCAATGGATGTTGCTGATTTTTAAAAACAGTTTTCAGTAAACTGGTCACGGATGTCTATTTAAATCTTCAGCGCAATCGTTTCAGCGATTTGGCCTATTTTTTTTTAGCGCAAACACATAATCACAGAGGAAGTGCAGTTTGACTTACGCTTCCTCGTCTAATTAAATAAAATAGAATTGTCTGGAGGCTTTGTTTCATTATGTGTATTCCATTTTTGATCACTAGTGACTGTTCCGCAAAGAGTCCTTGAGAATCTGATGAATTCACTCTTTAAGAGGTCAGCTCAATCCCATTTTCTACAGACCAAGCATATACATTATCTAAGGCAGACTTTAGAATTTACGAGTCAGTTCTTGTAACTAGTTATCTATAGATCGTGCAGTCAGTTATGTAATTGGCTCATCTATGGGGAAACACTCCGGAGGAAATCCCGATCCGTAATAAATATTTAAAGAGTAAAGGGCCGAGTACTGAACCTTGAGGTACACCGGTATTCACATTTACTAAAGATGACGCTCCTTGGAAGGCCACTTTGTGTATTTGAAATAGGAAATGTTCAAACTAAGAATGCAATGGACCACGAATGTCATTATAACACAGTTTAAAAACAAGATTATTAATTTAGTCGATGTAGCATCACTGCAACTATTTGCTTGCACTTAGTATCTTCAAGGGCATACTGTCAGTTATCAATAACCTTTGAATGAGTTGAACACGACCGACCTGAAACAAATCCGTGCAGGTTTTCATTACATTCATTCATACTTAGCTCTTGAGATGTGTTGCCGAGATAGGATGCATTCCAAGGTTTTTCAAACAACAGATGTTGCTTTCTCTTGGGTTCATTTGGGTATATTAGGAGAATGCTATAATCCGTATCGTTTTATTTTAACGCCATATTTGTTTGAAAGGCAACAAAATGCATTTAAACATAGAAACACTGTCCTCGTCAGTTGTTACTATATTGAACTGTTTCGTTAACAGGCACCTCCGATCACCGTCCTGGGTGGTGTGAACAATGTGGTGGAGATCGAGGGCTTCTCTGGGGACGTGTGGAAAATATTGGAGAAGAAGATGAATTTCACGTAAATATATATTTATAGTTCATAGCAATAATATAAAATAAAATAACTTTAAAGCAAAATCGAGAAAAAGGAACACGTGAAGAGGCTGAAATATTATCTATGTAATGCTGATAGAATAGTAGTTTGCGTGGGTCCCCGGTATCAGATAACTCAATCAACAATGTAGTCACTATTTTATTAAAAGTTAAACTTACTAAGGGTCATTGTCATCACCACTATTAAATTATTTTCTTATTCTGTATTATTGATTTGTGACTTCAATATTCTACTATATTGTAACACATTTAGAATGTAAAAGTTTATTTACACACCATTATATTATGTCAGTAGGGAATTTCCTTCCCTCTCTACCCCTCCCTTTAGCCGAATAGTCAACTAGGTCTAACTGACACTTGATAAACATACGACGAGCTGATTCAAGGGGTAAACACAGCTGGTGCCAAAGAAATGTCAATAACTTGTCTGGTTGGCCGACTTAATAATTAGATAAGAGTGGGCTAAGCCACTCTTGACATTTGATGGGTTCAGAAGCTAAGTGGACCAACCAAAGCCACACATTTCCTTTCTGCTAGATAAATTGAAGTTAAAGTTAAAAGTTATTTATTAAATGCAGCTTAAACTGTTTGTATCGGAATGCAACCTATTGATTTTTTCACGTATTAACTTAAAATCACATTTTGAAATTCAATAGAAAAATAATAGCTTAGCCAAAAAAAAACATAGAGTGATTGGTCCATTTTGCCTCTAAACAAATTCATTTTTAGGCAAATGTATTCTTGGTCAATTTATAAGGGTTAGTCTAAATAGTCGACACAATTGGCCCATTTTGCTTCTCAATATTTTGAACGTGGGTAATAGGAAACCTAAGTTTTGCAGGCGGGAAGGCAATTAATCTAAATTCTAAACCAATAACACCACCACAAGATTTTGTGAAAAATATGATAACATCCTACTAAGCTCGATAACGATTCCTAAATTCAAAGCATTATGAGTTAAATGGACCCATGTTTGCGCGCTGTCGCAAAATGTACACTTACGTTGTGTTCAGCTGTGGCATCATCGCATTCAACGCGAATATCCATGGTTGCTTCATTTATTTCGCATTCATGATTTCGTTGGCACATGTAGGGTATTTTATAAGTAATGTATAGTACAACCCAGTGAACTCTCAGTTGCCACAAAGCAAGTCGGATACCAAATTTTGTGCTGGTGCCACGGACAAAATGTTTTCTACGTGCTATTTTATTAGCAGTTTGGAAATTTTGGCAACAGTGTAAATGCAGAGTTTCACTTCAACTAAAAAATAATGTTATTAATTGGATGAGCGTAGCGAGCGAAGCGAGCGAAGCGAAGATTCCATTTCACTACACTGGAGAAAAAAATCCGGAATGTTTTTTTTTCTTTCTTTCTTTTTTTTGTATTTTTGTGTGTCTGTGAACACGATTCCGGCTAAACCGATACTCCGATTGCGATGAAATTTTATGGAGACCTTCGAAATTTCTGAACTTAGAACTGCACCGTACGAAAAATCGATCAAAAAATTATTTCTCTTGAAAATCGCAATTTTATGATTTATTTCGATTTTCTTTTTTGTTTTCGTTTGTATTTTTGTGTGTTTGTTAACACGATTCCGGCTAAACCGATACTCCAATTGCGATGAAATTTTCAGGAGACCTTTGATATCTCTGAACTTAGAACTGCACCGTACGAAAAATCGATCAAAAAATTATTTCTCTTGGAAATCGCAATTTTACGATTTATTTCGATTTTCTTTTTTGTTTTTGTTTGTATTTTTTGTGTGTTTGTTAACACGATTCCGGCTGAACCGATACTCCGATTGCGATGAAATTTTTATGGAGACCTTCGAAATCTCTGAACTTAGAACTGCACCGTACGAAAAACCGATCAAAAAATTATTTTTCTTGAAAATTGCAATTTTACGATTAATTTCGATTTTCTTTTTGTTTTTGTTTTTATTTTTGTGTGTTTGTTAACACGATTCCGGCTAAACCGATACTTTAAATGCGATGAAATTTTCTGGAGACCTTTGGAATCTTTGAACTTAGAAATGCCACCTTTTTGAGCGAAATCGAAAATTATTTCTCATACAAATAGCAATTTTACGATTTTTTTTTTCGTTTTTTCTTGTTTTTTTCTGTTTGTATTTTTTAGTGTTTGTTAACACGATTCCGGCTAAACCAATACTCCAATTGCAATAAAATTTTCTTAAGGACCATCGAAATCTTTGAACTGAGACCTGCCAGGTTTTTTTGTATACAATCGAAGAAATATTTCTCATGAATATTGTACTTTTACGATTTTTTCCCATTTTTAGTGCGATATTTTCGTGACATTTGGGCCGATTCTGACCAAACGGGTGGGGCTACAACGTTCATATTTCACACGAACATTAAGGTTATGGTGATGTATTGCCTTTTGAAAGAAAAAGTTGAATAAGTTAGCCAGAATCCATATAAATAAAGGTTTTAATATGAGTTTTTTGAGGTTTATAATAACAATTAACAAGTAACAATAGAAACTTGACAACAATCACCTACAATGCATTCAAAAAGCACTTGCAAAGGAAAAGTGGTCCTACAAAAACTAAAAACGAACAAAAAAGCTCATCCATCAACGCGGCGGGACTAAAGCGTTTTCCTAGTATTTGGAATAGAGCAAAGTTATGTATATCCACGCAAAAAGGAAATATTAAAGTTTCTTACAGTATGAATATCCGGTCCGTGGTCGGGTTCTCGCGCCATCGCTTACGAAACATTAAGCACGGGTTAATCGCCTATACCACGCTGACTGGAGAGAACCGGACAACGCCCACTTAGGTTCCCTATACAGAAATGCAATTAACTTTTTATTAATGGGGTTTGTCCACTTTGCTTCTGAACCTCTCATTTAATAAATACACCATGTTAATACTCATTTTGGCTAGTTGGATGAGCGTAATTGGTGCATTAAGCTGCCATGTGTTACGCAGATTTTCTTGAGCTGCCATGTGTTACGCGGATTTTCTGTTGTTCTGTGAAAAAATCATTACTTAGTCGAAGATTTTTTTTTAATTAAATAAAATAAAATAAAAAATTAACTTAATTTTTTTAATTAATCGTAATTTTTTTAAAAGAAAAAAATCGTAAAATTGCAATTTGTATAAGAAATAATTATTCGATTGCGCTCAAATTTAACACGAATATATTAATTCACGAAATTAAAGTTCTGTGAAAAAATCATTACAATAAGATAAAGCATGTAGATGTTATAAGTCGAAGAAATTTTTTAAAAATCGAAAAAAATCGTAAAATTGCGTTTTTTATGAGAAAAAATTTCCCGATTGCGCTCAAAAACGTGGCAGTTCTAAGTTCAGAGATTTCGAAGGTCTCCATAAAATTTCATCGCAATCGGAGTATCGGTTTAGCCGGAATCGTGTTAACAAACACACAAAAATACAGAAAGAAAGAAAAAAAAAAAAAAAAAAAAAAAAAAAAACATTCCGGATTTTTTTCTCCAGTGTAGTGAAATGGAATCTTCGCTTCGCTCGCTACGCTCATCCAATGAGAATGAATTAAAAAATGGACTACATCCAGTATATTATATCCTATTAGTATTGCTCCAACTGCAACTTATTTTGTTTTTTAGGCTTAGTTCACTTAGGCTCAATCAATAGTCATTAAATAAGTGTGTGTGTACCTAATAAATTAAACTCGGATATTTACCACTGCAGCAGTGCTGGACTTCACGCACACAATCTTCTTGATTCAGTAAGATATAAAAAACCACTGCTACACTGTAAACATAATGTTATAATGCATTCAAATAGCCAGGACAAGTCCACGCACTGAATATTGTAAGCTACAATAGAAAAGTGTTCACTGTAGTACATCATCCATGTGTCAATATAAAAACATAGTGCTACGTCGAATTGACTTACAGGATGACTACTTTTAGTATGTAGAGTGCACGCATCTCTTCTGGAATTCCGAGACTTTCAGTGCTAGTTTCTGAGTACTTGTGTAGCAACGAGGAAAGTACTTCTAGACTCTGCTTTGTCACCTAGACTGTCCACATGTCTGGGAGAGCGACTATTGGGTTATCTGCACGTAACTACACCAAAACTAATTCCGGACTGCTTTGTCTCAGAACTGTTCACCGCAAGTCTATGGTGCGTGCTGGCTGGAAGTTACCGAACGGTACCTGGGTTGGATTGACCGGCGATGTGGCCAAGGGAGATGTGGATGTTTCACCTATGGTCATCGCCATGACCAGGGACAAGCAAGCAGTGCTGGACTTCACGCACCCAATCTTCTTGATTCAGTAAGATATAATAAAAGTAGCTATCGATGAATGAAAACAAAGCTTGTTATTGCACTGGGACAACCTGTAACGCTGCTTTTACATTTACCTTAGAACTATCCTAGAACAAAAATGATCAGTGAATATACTAAAACAACTGTACAGTTTAGAAACAAATTGAGTAAGCGAGGTCAGAGTTGGTAGAATTATTAACAACAGCAGTGAAGACCACGTAAATTGTTACAGTTCGTTATAAATGATATTAATTTTAGCTCATTTTGGGTATAATTATTGTGGGAGGAGGGTTGGTTTGGTTAATAATTCTCAGTGACTATTTCATGGAACGTAACTCACAAATATGCCTAATAAGTTTAGGTTGCAATCCCGGGTGAAACCTTCGAATTAAGGGGAATCCCTAGACCCAAATATGATTTCTTAAGAATGCAGTAAAGACGTCTGAAAAGTAAGTAGAATGTAAGAGGGGCTTAATAAAAGAGCAAATTATTTTTTTGAAATTTTTTTGACGGGACATAACCTCAGAATCAACAATTGTATTAAAATTACTGGAATCAGTTGCTCAAGTTCAAAATTGAATTTTTAGCAGCGGTTTTTTGTATATTATTTCTACATTCCTTTATCTACAACCTAAATAAAAGGATTTTTGTATTTATATGGTTTGTTGCGTTGCACAATTTTTTTCGCCTGCCGGTACAATTTCAAATTTTGTACCGTTTAACGGAAAAAATCGTGCAACGCCTGAAATCATATAAAACCAATAATACTTATATTTTGGTTGTAGATAAAGGAGTGTAGAAATAATATACAAAAAAACGCTGCTAAAAATTCAATTTTGAACTTGAGCAAATGATTCCAGTAATTTGAATAAAATTTTTGATTCTGAGGTTATATCCCGTCAAAAAAAATTCAAAAAAATAATCCGCTCTTTTATTAAGCCCCTCTTACATTCTACTTACTTTTCAGACGTCTTTACTGCATTCTTTAGAAATCATATTTGGGTCTAGGGATTCCCCTTAATGATGGCCTGACTTAAATCAGTGACCTCCCGAATAGTCTTGCACGCTGCACAGTGCTGTCGTTATATCACTTACTTTTAAAATTAAAAATGTCCTTACACAACTCTGACTAAGGTCATGACGAGTCAGGTATAGCTTCTACCTGTTTTATCAAATTATGTGAAGCTTGTATCTATCTACAGTCTGTCTCTTACAGGTACCGCATATTTATCCGTAAGCCAAACGAAACCATTGTCCAATGGAACGACTTCCTCTCTCCGTTTAGTTCTGACTTGTGGTTGGTGTTCCTCACATCAACCATCTTCACCGCCTTCGTTATGACGTTTGCTTACCGAGTGCTGCAACACTTCAGCGCTCCTGAAGAGGAGTACCACATCTTCGACTCGTTGTTCATGGTCTTTGGAGCTGCACTCTGCCAGCAAGGACAAGACTGTCTACCCCGCACCTTCTCGTGTAGAATCGTGTTCTTGCTCGTGTACATAGTTGGTGCGATTGCAATCAACAGCTACTCGGCGAGTCTGATCTCTAGCCTCACGGTGTTGACACCTCTGATGCCGTTTACAAATCTGCAGGAACTTAACGACAAGGAATCATATTCTCTTGGAATGATCCGCAACGCAACTATACACCAACTATTTAAAGTAAGTTGTACCAGTACGATCATTACACCTTTGTTGTCAGTCATCCATTTCCTTCAATCCCCTTGTTCTTACCATTGAGTATAGCTCTTACTAAAAAGGTTGAGTTTTCAAATTTTGGCACCATATTTTTGAACACTCCATCTTGGTCCTCTTTTCCATTCCAAAAATCTAAACCATTTAGTTTTTATGTTAGTATAGTTATTAAAAAGTAAAGAAAAAATTCGTGATAAAACGTTGTATGTTTCAGAAAACAACGGATGACTTTCTGATTGAGGTCTACAACCAGCACGTTATGTCCGACCCAAAGAACCTTCCTCTGACTGGCATGGAAGCGTTCGAGCGAGTGTGTACTGAAAAACACGCCCTGATCATTCAAACTGAGATAGTTTTCACGAGTAGACTGCCCTGTACCATAATCCCAGTGCCCGAAGAGTTCTTAATATTCAGCTCTGGTTTTATGTTCCCCAAGAACAGTCCTTATAAACGTCTCGTCAACTACAAGTGAGTGATATTGAAAGTCCTTTCTGAAATCTTCCACTTCTTTAATTCTCTCTATATTATGGAATTTTCATGGAAAAAAAACTTATTGTCCTTTTCTACCCTTTTAGTTTCATGCCAATAATGCTCGTCATATAAGTATATCATTGCCCTCATTCCCATTGCGATTTACTTAACGTGGTGAAGTATTCTTGTCGTTGTGGGTATTTTTTTATTTTTATTTTAAGTCCGTTAAGTATTTATTCATGGGAAGGCGAACGTTCCCAACACTGACGACCTATCATTTTTAAGTACTATTTTTAATTGTTGTTCACTTCTTTCATTTAATTGAACTTTTATTATTAATTATTGCGATTGGAATGATTAAAATAGTAATTTTCAATGGAAACTTCAAGTCAACTGATGCATTTATTTCAATTTAAGCTTATTGAAACTAATGGAGAGTGGCGTACTAAGAAAGCTGTACCATGAAGCTATGATGACGTCACTGGCAGATGACGAGGACACTGTTAGTTACACGAGTATTGGGCTTATAGAAGTGACCTCGTTCCTGTTCATAATGGGTGGCGGTGTTGTCCTTGGGATCCTGTGTCTTGCGGGCGAGCACATGCACTGTCGCCTGAGGTCTGGACGGACAGACTTAGAAGGGCCAAGAGCTGCACATTGCACAAGGGGTAAGTAACGAATCAATTTCATTAATCGGGAAACAACTCCTGGAACTATTTACCATCTTTCTTTGTGAATACTCTTTTATGACTCGTGCAGTGGCTGGATACGTGTAATGAAGGACGATACTAGTGTCTCGCTGGTGCTGTCGTAGTGTCATTGCTTGCAATGCAGAAGGTACGGACTTAGGCGCATGATTCTACTTCTGACATGGATTTTGGGGGGCTTCTCCTCAGTCGCGGTGCCTTTTCAGACTATACAAGAGAGTGAGTCGATGTCTTGCAGGAGTACCACTACAAACCCCTTGCCGTGATCTATTCAGATCCATGCAAATACTAATTCTAGCATCGATGCTCATCTATGAAGCAATTCTCTTTGTTTCCTGCCTTATTCACTTCAACTCCACCGTCCACCACCATGCTACTAGACAACAAAACAATATATTCTCAGACCACCATTAAACTCTCATTCTATTCCAAAAGGCCACACTACCTATGCTCCCATCTTAAACCTACTACCACTTTAACTTAAAACGCCCACTGTCATTTTTTATAAATTCCGCCCCCTATTGCACCTTGCAGATAAAGCTTCAACTTCCTCAGAAACAATAGAAGATCTCGTAAATCTGGAAGAATAATAAGCAAAATTTTGCTATGCTAGATTTTCTCTATGGATATTAATGCAATCGTGCGAAAATTCTACTTGTTATTATGAAAAATGAAATATTTCTACTTATATTCAGTTATATTAGCAATTAGTCTTTAGCATCTTATTTTCATAGTATTGTGAAACAGATATAGCATTGTACAAAGTCATACAAATAGACATAAAATCAAAAATATCCGTCTCACAAACTCAAACCATACTAAAATATTAATTTCCTACTTGTAAACAAAATCGGTATAGACAAATGTTTTGTTGCGATCATCAAGCTTCTGCTTATGACAGCAACAAAACAAATTTACACTACGTATTTTGCATAACCTATTTTAATTTAATTTATACAATATTTGATAATAATTTAACTATTATACTCTTTATACTGCTATGTAAACAACTTAAGAATGCAATAAAGTGATATTTGATTTGATTTATTATTATACTTGCTCCAACGAAAGAATGCAGATGCTTGGTAGTGGTGGGGGTTGAATGAATGGGTGGTAAATGGAATGTCGCCTTTGTGTATGAAAGAGAAATATATTTTACCAACGCAAGCAAAATTTAATAAAAAGCATTTTTAGCAAAACGCTGTTTTAACAATGTAATTGTTTAATTGTTAATTTTAAAAAAATTTCAAATGTGTACATGGAATGGTTTAAAAATTTCAATTTCAGTGAAATATCCCCTTAAGCTAGCAACCCTTCCTTACGTAATAAATGGCGAACAGTTAATCCGAACTAGTCTTTTCAACGCTGGTCTCATCCGTAGGTGTATTGTTGTGAACCAGGGGTCCTAATTTGAAATACTGATATCTGGAATTGTCCAATGTTGCTCATGACGATTACAATTTATTGCTGAAAATGTCGGCTTGGCAAAGGTGTTATAATATGAAATGTTGCAGCAGTTCAACTTGGCCTGGTCCTTGTGGCGCAAAGCACCTCGTGCCAGCCGGGAGAGAGGGGATGCAGTGTTGACGCATCTATCCAAGACTTCTCGCGCACACAATACGAGCATCTATCGTTCCTTGCGCAGTCTGGTCACAGCCGCTTGGCAACATCGCCATCGTGACGTCAGTCACGTGATCAGAGAAGCGCGGCAAGGGGCGGAGCTGTTTGTTCCAACTGAATACGTGAACTAGGCTTGAAATGTTTCAAAATCTCTCTTATACCATTAATACGAAAAAAAATAAAAATGGTGCGTGTGAGTGTGTGTGTGGGTATCATGCAGTGACCTAAGGTGTATCGAATCTTGCACACTCAAGGTTCCCCCAAATTCCGCTCGGAGATTGAGTAAACCTTGCAATCTTTACACGATTCTCTCCGTTTTAATTTGAATTCATGTTTCTTATTTTTCTTTCCAATTTTTCTTTTACTCAATTTTGATTCACTTCATTTTACATTTTGAATTTTGAGTATTCATTATAACTAGGAAAACGCTAAAGTCCCGCCGCGTTGATGGATGAGCTTTTTAAAGTTTTTAGTTTGCGTGGGATATCTTATCTTTTGCAAGTGCTTTGTTTTGCTGCCTACGCATTGTAGGTGATTGTTATTAGTTTCTATTGTTACCTGTCAATTGGTATTATTTAACGTAAAAAACATATATTAAAAGCTTTATTTCTATGGATTCTTGCTAACTTTTTCAACTTTTTCTTTCAAAGTACTACACCACCATAACCTTAATGTCCATGTATAATATGAACGTTGTAGGCCCACCCGTTTGGTCAGAATTGGCCCAAATGGCACGAAAATATCGCTAAAAAAATCAAAAAACTTATATTGCAAGCTTTATTTCTATGGATTATGGCTAACTTTTTCAACTTTTTCTTTCAGAAAGCAATACATCACCATTACCTTAATGTCCATGTGAAATATGAACGTTGTAGCCCTACCCGTTTGGTCAGAATCTGCCCAAATATTACGAAAAAATCGCATTAAAAATCGAAAAAAAATCGTAAAAGTACGATATACATAAAAAATATTTCTTAGATTGTACCCAAAAACGTGGCAAGTCTAAGTTCAGAGAAAACAAAGGTCCCATCCAATTTTCATCAAGATCGCTTTTGCCGTTTTCCCGGAATCGTGCGAACAAACAGACAGAAAAACAAAAACAAAAACACCGAGCTAAATTTTTTGGGGGGTCAGTGAAATTGAAGTCTGCACTTCGCTCGCTACGCTCATCCAATAAATAATAATATGTTGGCATAAACAGTGTCTTATTGTACATTATTATTGTATCATTATCATATTAAAAATGTAAGTTAATTGCTAGGAAAACGCCTGAGTCGTTGTTAGACGAGTGAGTAAGCCATGCGTTCAAACCCGGTTACATTTCCTTTCTTCGCGATTCGCGAAAAGATTCGCGTTCGGTGGTTTCTCCCGCAAAAGTTTTTTGATTATACTCCATGATTTGCTGTTCCTGATTTTTGGCAAACCTCATATTCGTTTGAGTGGGATCGTCTGATAAATCAGTTTTTTCTTTTCGTTTTTCTTTTTAATGTTTTTTTTCTCTTTCTCTTTTTCTTTTTTTCTTCCTTTTTTCCTTTTTTTCTTTTCTCTTTTTCCTTTTTTACCTTTTCTTTTCATTCCCCACCCTTTTTTATATTTTATTCATTAATTAAATACATTTTATATTATTTTCATTTGTTAGCAAAATTGTTGTGTTTAAATGCATTGTTGTTGTATTGCTAATTTTTCAAATATGTACTTAAATGTAGTTTATTCTAGATTCTGCATCTATGTAATTAGATTTATTTAGTTGTCCTTCTTTGTAAATCAGTTTTTAACTGAATAGGATAGACGTTAAATAAATAAATAAATAAATAAATAATAATAATCAAAACTCATTTCCAACAATGTCGGGTTGAGTGGTGTTCTTCACACCGATATCTAGGGCACGAAACTATTTTTTGCCGAGATTGCCAGGCTCAGCGTTTCTTCATCATCATCATCATCATCATCATCATCATTTATTAGTATCTATCACATTACATTGCGTCAACCAACAGTTTATCAATAACAGTTGAAGTTGTTGACTAAATATACAAAGTTATTACAATACATTGTACATTGTTTTAAAGCATAAAACACCATACATATTGCACCGCACCACCAGCATACACATAAATCGGTAAAATTGGACAATTGTTGTTAACATATTAAAATTAATAACAATAATCTACATCAAGTACACACAATAATACTAAAAAGTACATGCATACAATGTATACTCCTTTGCACCGCTCAAATTGTAACAATAATATATATACATACAAAACAAAATAGGTCTAAGATTAACCGTAATGTCAATCCTATTTTTACACCATAAATCACGCAATCTCTGCGTTTGTTAAAACGAATTAAAATATGTATACAATTAGTATTTTTTTTTCTTTTACGTCATCAGTTGTATTGTCGATGCCCAGTTACATGTTCAATAAAAATGTCTCTGCTCCACCGGATAGTGTCACTGACCATCAACTTTCTCATTAGGGTAGAGTACCTTTTTCCAATTCCAAGCATCTTCACAACCCGATCATTCCTAGTATCCCACGATCCCAGACTACCCACAACCACTGCTTCAACCACAGTTTCAAACCCCTGGCTTCTAAGCACTTCGGCATGTGGCGTATACTTCCTGATCTTGTAATCTCGAGCAGCTAGCAAGGCGTCGTCGTGGTTCTCGGCGGGTACAGTAACGTCCACTATACAAGCTTTCTTTGTTATGATGTTCGTAATAACTAGATCAGGTCTTTCCCTCAGATCGCAATTTGGAATCTTCTGATTAACTCGGATAGTGTTTGCCTGATTCCTCGGAATAGCCTTAACTAATCTGTTCAACACAGCATTATGCCTCTCTGTCCATGCAGCAGTATGATATCGACACGAGTTCAAAACATGTGGTAAAGTTTCGTGCCCATAGTCACACCGGCGACAGTTAGTAGGAGCATTTCCGTACCTCCGAGTACCATTTAGCCCCACTGTATCTAATCGCGCCTTTGTAACAAACCGCCAGTCACAGAACCGTGTAAATCGCCCAGTTGACATGAAATGGTTACTAGCCTGAGATTTACTAGAATGTCTATACACCTTTCCCTGGTCTGGCTTTCGAAGAAGTCTTTCTTTATAGTTGTGACGGAGACCATTTCTTAGTTGGTTAGCCAAATAGCCGCGAGCCTTTGGCGGTATAGTATGCCTATCGGGTGTCCGATTTGGCATATTTATTGTAATAGCTATCTCACCTCTTGCCTCACTGTACCCCCACTGACACCCAATGCGTGTTTGTAGCCTCCTTGTAGCATTACGTGCTCTAGTCCAAATGGAACTGAAGTCATTACTTCTACCTCCCAGATCACCAACCATGCTTCCCGAAAGGAACTGGCAACAGTCGTGGACCGTAGGTATCTCTACCAATACGTTTCCTAACTACCTCCTTTAGTGAGGACCACGCAATATCCTTACAAAGTGGATCACTGGCCGTAAGAAGCCGAAACGGATGGGCTACCGCCAGCACATCTACAGAGTCATTAGTTGGTAACAGGCCTGCACCCCCCTCTGCCATGGGCATGTACACCACCTTCTGCGCTGGCACGTCGAGGGAGTGATAGCCACCGTTTCGCGGCCGCCTTCATTTTGCGGTCAAATTTATAAAAGGCAGTCTTTTCTCATCCCTCCCCCACGCATTATAAACTCAAGCCGTGGGAGGAGAAAAGTCCTTACGGCATCTAACTTCTGCCAGGGTGCTAACGGAGAAACATCAATTTTGTGTAGGTCTTCACACATTCTCTCCAATTCAGCTACTGGCGTTTTGTTGGACTCTGAATCCAGTAGGAACGCCCAGATGCTGGTACGCTCCCCATCGTTCAATGCTTTCATTGGAGTACCTTGTATGAGGAATACAGTTGGAAGCGTATCTCGTGTTTTTCTGCAGTCGATACTTAGCGAAGCACACTTTTTTTGGGTTAAATGTCAGTCCTGCCCACTTGGCTGCATCCCCAGCTACCCTCAAAAGACGTCGTAGAGCCAATTCATTTTTAGCTGCTAAAACAAAGTCATCGGCATAGGCCAGTATGGAAATCGATTGACTATGAATTTCAGCCCCACAACTATCACTTAAGTTGGTAATCGCTCTAATGATTGGCTCAATAGCTAGATTAAACAGAATTGGGCTTAGCGGCACCCTTGTTTCACTCCAGCTTTGAGCTCAATATCATTTGTATAGCCTTGACCTGTTCTAACTCTAGTAACACTTCCATGGTACATGTCAGCTATGATCTCTAGAACGTCTTCAGGTACGCCCAGTTGTCTTAGTGCCTCCTTCATATACTCGTGTGGTACTGACCCAAAGGCATTTGAAAGATCAAGCCAAGCTGCATATACCTCTTTGTTGTGCCTTCTGGCGTTGTCAATTATAGATTGCAGGACAAAATTATGCTCTAGGCATCCCTCAAATTCCATGAACCCTTTTTGCATTGGTGAAATGATGTTGTTACTAGATGCCCAGTTCGATAGCCTTCCTCCCAGGATTCCTGCATATAGTTTGCTCATAGTTGATCCTAATGTTAAGAGGTCGCCAATTGGACAAGTCATCCCTACCACCCTTTCCCTTCTAAATTAGCACAGTTCTTGACTTTTTCCATGCCAGTGGAATTCGTTTTTGACTTAAGGCAAATGTTAAGATCGCACATAATAAGTTGCATTCACAATCTATTTTCTTCAAGAAACTATATTTTATGAAATCTGGCCCAGGCGCTGAGTCTTTCATGCTAAAGAGGCGTGATTTTATCTCCCCTGCTGTAAAAGGGCGCGATAATATCATCATCTCCAGTAGTTTCCGAATGCAAATTTGGAATTATGTTGGGGGGTGGTGTCCAGTTATAGTCAGGATTATTGAACGAGTCTTTAAAGTAATCTTCCACCTTGTTTTTGTCTACGCTACAGAATGGTGAAGAACCTTGCATTATTTCCTCAAATGCTTGTTTTTTACTCACCCGGTACAGCTTTTGCAACCGACTTGCATCATTACCATTGAACTGCTGACCTTGTTGCTCTTGGGGGGCAGCTCCCTGTCGCCCATCGATGGTGTCGTCTGCATTTTGATCAGGACTAGGGTTGGGGATGTGCCGCTCGTTTCGCCTTTCTGGAACACCATTACCCCGCTTTCCACCTGCATCAGACCGCGACTTTCCACGGTTGTTACCACGATTTCCAGGTTGCCGATGACGACCTGGTGGTGGCGTACCTCTCATATTATCCTTCTTCTCGTCTGCAAGGGATTGTATTTCTGCAGTAACCTCTGCCATCTCCTCTTCAAATTGGTCCCATCCTTCCTCGTACGCTCTTTCTAGTCGACTTATCCACCTTGCAGAGCTGCTTTCTGGGGCCACATCCGCATTATTATCATTAATAGGCTTGATGATATTATCTTGAGTTGGGGAATTGATTTGTGTAGATGAATCCTGTAGTATAGGGCGATTTATGACTTCATTAATTGGTCTGTTTTGTTCTGACACGGAAGAACTCGTAATGTTTAGTGAATCCGAATCAGTTATTTGACTATTAATTGGAGTTGTGTCATTATATTCTGAATCGATATGATCAGAGGAATTGCTGTTGATATCTCCTATTCTTGCAGCATGACATATAGAGGCCGGAGGATTCTTTGATGACTCATTGTCCGTATGTTGCTTCCGCCTGTTAATATAAGCAACTACGTTAGCTTGGCGCGCCTCTACAAGAGGGTCATATGTGCCTGGCGAGAACAGTCGTTACCCCAATTAAAACTTTCGTTGACATCTTCATTTATGCTTGTTTGAACTGAAACAAAGCTACTTTCATGATTGGGGGACCCCGGTGTCACGTTTCTCCCGATGGCAGGGGGTATATTTACGCATCTCACTGGGGACATGGTGAGTGTTACATCTCTATTTCTTAGTGTCCGTACATTTTGTGTTGGGGGAAGAATGGGAGAGCCAACAACTGGTTGCACTTCATCGTCGCTATCAGATTCTGCTACCAAGGGCTCACATCCATGCATTGCCTTCCAGTGGGATTTTGTTACTTTCAAATCCTTGAGAATTATGTCATGTTTAACACACCTGAAGTGAAGAGCCAAGTTATGATATCTTCTAAGATGTTGTGATAAGTCAGCATGACGCCTGTAGCTACCAGCCGTTCTCGTTTTGCATCCAGATGATGTTCTAAGAGAACACTCATGGCAGCGAAATTCCTTAGGTAGCGGTAACATATAAATTTGGGCTTCACTATTTACAGAAGTCATTTTCATTCAACTATTAAATTGATCAACAGATTATGTGATTGTAGTTAGCGTAGTCACCGACCACTTAAAGTGTGTGTGTTTATTCCTGATTATGTAGTATGTACGAGTGAATAAGCGTTATCGTAGGTCAAGCTACTCTAGCAACGTAATTGCCACTGGAATGTTGTATAACTTCAATGTTTCATGAAGCCTGGACCCAGTACATTGACACGTCACCAACAACTTGCCGTCGATAATGATGTGGAGAGTGTAGACAGCCAGCCGAACATAGAGGCAATGTTACACCACGAGAGCCTGCGTCAAGTCCGCCTGCCAAGCACAGGGACGGGGAGACGAACCCACACGGGACTGTGTTACAGTCAGAGTCTGACAAATCAACACCTATTGCGTTGAAAACACCAACAAAACTCAATTTTTTAACTTTGCACAACATTTGCACAACACTACGCGGAAGAATAAATTACGCGAAGAAACACCGGCCGAGACTGTGCTAGAGACAGTCAAAGTCGACCAATACAACACTTGCTCCGTTAAAAACACCAACAAAACACAATAATTAACTTTGCACTACACTACGCGGAAGAATAGATTACGCGAAGCAACAATAGCCGAGTCAGTTACTAGCATGCATGCACGCATGCATTCGCGGAGCGGAGCGACACACGTCCGCACGGCCCGACAGCCGACAGCCGAATCATCATCATCATCATCATCATCATCATCATCGTCATCTTCATCCTGCATCATCTGCTTCTCCACCAATTTTCTCCACTCCTTCCTGTCCTCCCACAGCTTCAATTCCGTCACCTGGTTCCACGATTCACCTCTCTCTTCAACGTCTCCTTCGATCAATCTTCCCCATCTTTCTCTCGGTCTTCCTACTTTTCTTTTACCTTCCTCTCCTGCTTCGAAGTCTCGTCTTGGGATCCTATCCATATCCATCCTCTTCATATGACCAAACCATCTTAAACGTTCCCTTCCTATTTTAAACCTCAACTTCTCCAGACCTAATTCCTTTCTTATAACGTCGCTTCTAATCCTGTCCAGTTTTGTAACTCCCTTTATACTTCTCAAAAACTTCATCTCTGCTGCTTCCAACTGACTCTCTTCCTTTGATCCAACTGTCCAAGTTACTGCACCGTAAGTAAGTATAGGTATGAAGTATGCTTTATAGAAAAGAACCTTGCATCTAAATAAATAAATAAATAAATAAATAAATAAATAAATTCCCCTACCTAGGGCCTCTCTAGCCTATCATAGGCTAGAGTGGCGCATCATAGCCTTACAGTTGACACTTAAAACCCTATTAATTATACCTTTATAATTATTATAGAACTTAAATGCAAATGTTCCTGGGTACACAACACATTACTCGCTCGCTCGTCCAACAACGTCTTTGTCGTTTTCCTAGTCTATTTGGCTAGAGCGCCCTTTATATCCGAAATGTGGAAGACCTAGGTTCAAACCCCCGTCGGGAAAGATTTTCTAATTTCTGGATTGTATTTAACACTAGGAAAACGCTTAAGTCCCGCCGCGTTGTTGGATGAGCGTAATTGGTGAATTGAGCTGCCATGTGTTTTGCGGATTTTCTGTTGTTCTGTGAAAAAATCAGAACTTTGTTGAAATTTTTTTAAATTTAAATCAAATTAAATAAAAAATTAACTTTTTTTTAATTAATCGTAATTTTAAAAAAGGAAAAAATCGTAATATTGAAATTTTCATAAGAAATAATTATTCGATTACGCACAAATTTTACACGAATATATTAATTCTTAAAATTAAGGTTCTGTGAAAAAATCATTATAATCGGATAAAGCATGTAGGTGTTATAAGTCGAAGAATTTTTTTAAAAATCGAAAAAATCGTAAAATTGCGATTTTCATGAGAAATAATTTTTCGATTGCGCTCAAAAACGTGGCAGTTCTTAGTTCAGAGATTTCAAAGGCCTCCATAAAATTTCATCGCAATCGGAGTATCGGTTTAGCCGGAATCGTGTTAACAGAAAGACAAAAATACAGAAAGAAAAAAAAAACATTCCGGATTTTTTTCTCCAGTGTAGTGAAATGGAATCTTCGCTTCGCTCGCTACGCTCTCTACGCTCATCCAATTATAAAACAAATTATTGAAATGCATACAATACTATGAAAAACATAGCCAGTACGAAATACGAGTAAAGATTGTAAGGTTTACTCAATCTATCAGAGGAATTTAGGGGAACCTTGAGCGTGCAGGATTCGATACTCCTTGGTCACTGCAAACAATCACAGCCTGACAAAAATGATTCAATAAATGACTTCTTCAAAAACAAAACCATTGTCGTTAAAATAAAAACTACACATTTCCAGTATATTTTTCAATTTATTATTTCTTATAAGATTAAATCGCAACGGATGTTTATCATTTTGTTAGCAGTTCTTAGTTACCTGGATACGGATGTCTGTTTAAAATTTCAGCTCAATCTATTTGGCCGTTCGGCCGTATGGGACTGGACAGACAGACACTCCGAAAACCTTCAAACGAAAACCAAAATAAAAAAACCCATTTCTCCCCAACATCCTGGCTAACATCCCTCCGCACAATCCCTAAATCATTCCTAAGTTGAATTTATATTATCTTTTGCTAATTTTTAATTTATTTATGTGCATGTGTGTAATGTTTAGTTAAAAATGAATTGTAATATGGGCTGAAGAGGGAATTGCCCTACAGTAGCCTTCCATACCCGTCTAGGGTATGGTAAACCACAATAAAATATAAAATATAGACAGAAAGACTGACATTAAACATTTAACATGCATACAAATTAATCACGGCGAAGGCTCATTTGAGTTGAATATTGTTCCTCAGTCGCCCCGCTCCCTCGTTTAATTAATTGGGCACATTAACGAAAATAGTTAAATTTGCCTCTGCCTTTGTAAATCAGAATGTTAAATAGCTTACTCTTATAGAATAAATTAACACATAAATAAAACAACGCATTCTCTACAACGTTGTGCAAAACAGTTTTTGCCTTCGTTAATATTTTCATACGCTTTTCTTGTTGATTGTATTTGTAATAAAAAGTTATTTTACTTATAAAATCTTTTTTAAGAATGGCAACAAAAAAATATGAGGTTAAATTGGAAAAAAGGTCTAAAAAGATCAAATCGCTTATCCATCAACGCGACTCATGCATATTATTTGCGATGCCCTAAATTATAAATACTACAAGTTGCAAACATTTTTGGACTTTTTATTTGTAGGTAATGAACTATGATTACAAAATGGTGAATACTTTGAACAAGTTGGTGAAGTGAATAACACGGGCAGTCTTCAACACTGCTAAAGTTTATGAGTGGGAGCTAGCAAGTATATCGTCAAGACTATCAGGGAGCGAAGCGCCCCTATATGCATCACTTTCCTGTCCGTCCGTCCGTATGTGCGCATGCCTCTTCTGACGATAAAAACGTATCACGGCCTCCGATTGAAATGCGTGTTGTTGAGATTGCTCTTCAACGTTTCTGAGTTCTAAGAGGCGTAAATGAAGTGAATGAAAACAGCAACCTTTGTGACATGGAACATCAATAGATTCGTTTCAGTTTTGCAATTTATTAATGTGTTCGTGTATTTTATTAGATCAGGTCACAGTTTATTATGTGTCGTTCTTATTGGCAAAAACATGTGACAATTTGATCATTAAGATATCATGCATCGCTGCAGGCCATTAAGAGGGTATGCTGAGGCTAGAACGGAGGCGAGTGTAAGCGCTCAGCTTTCTGGATTTTTCGGGTAAACGGTTTATAACACCATTATCAAATTTCACACTAACGTTCATAAAGAATAAATCTATGTTATCCATTACGCGTATTCCTAAATGAATTCATTGATTTTGAATTAAAATTTAGTGAAATCACCTAAATTTACTCAATTTTAGTCAACTTCGGGATTTTATTCCAAGTGTACAGATTTTTTTAACTCAAAATTGCATAATGGATAACAACGTATAAATCCATGTGAACGGGCAGGTTAATTTGGTTTTATCGTAAGATAAACGGTTTGGTGGGAATTTCCAGAATTGTAATCCATGTTTTGGATTTCACATTTTTTTCACGTTTTGGACTTATGTCTTGCAATGGATCTTTAAGGCTTATTTTGTGCAACCAATTACGGATATCAATATAAAAGTACTTTATAAACATCCATTCAAAATTTGGTAATGATATTATCGCGCATTTGAGTTGGGCCAAGCTCAGCGTATCCTCTTAACATTGAATTTTAATTCATGTAACAGGCACTAAGTGTACGCTACTAAACAACGTAACTAGGTTTTCTCAATATTTAATACAATTCAGAAGTTAAAAAATCCATCCCAATCGAGGTTCTTCTTCTGACTTGTATTAAATATTAACAATTTCTCCTACGGGAGTTTCCCGACTAAAACCAAATCAAGAAATAGGTATGCTCATTGTCAAGAAACTCACGAAATATTAACAATGTAAAACTATTGATAATCAATTGTGTATTGTGCATTATTTCTATAATATCATGCGCATTTGATTTAAGTTAATACAATATTGTATAGAATCACAAACAATTTTACTCAATGTATTCATTAAAATAAACTAACGAAATATAAATATAGAACCAATCGATAATCAGTGGTGTAACGTACATTATTTGTAAAACATCACGCACATTTGATTTAAACACGATAGCGTATAGAACTACACAGTACACACAGATATACTCATATTCATTCAGAGGGCACTTCCCGGTCAGAATCATGCACAACACATTGCTCAAGGAATACGGTCTGATCGCCAAACAATAAGAGCCAGAAGACTCAAGAAAACACTGGCATGTAAAGGAAAACTACATTCGCTATTATGCTATTCAATTTTCAGTACTTTCGAATGCGTTTTATGCAGATTTTTACAAAATGGCAGTTTTCACATACTTTGTGTATGTTTGGTGTATTTTTTAGAAACTAATCGTTTAAAAATCATCTTCTAAATGCCATTAGTATAGATCTAAGCTTAATAAAGAAGTTAGAACCTTGTATAGAGTTCATCAGTAAGATGCTTTTTGCGCGAGTTTGTTTTAAGACAAATACCATGGCAAGATAGGGCTAACGCACAGCGGGAAGGGCATTCTTAATAATATAATATCAATAAATTATTTTTTTCCTGGCTTTTAAAGCATAAACTTTGAATTTGATATCGAATTAATAATTATTGGAAATATATACAATATTTATACATAACACACAATTTAAGCTAACTTTACCAAATTTCTCAAGTGAACCGACTTTTTTGCTGCTATGAAACAAATCATTGTACATTTATGTCAATGAACACACGTTTTATAATCTCATTGAACATTCGGCTTATATAAGAACATCGTTAGTCGAACTTCTGACCTATTTAGTTAAAAGACTACACACTTAAATCTAATTATTTTAAGTGTAAAATTAAAACAATGCACTACTCAAAAGAGTTTAGTAAGAGGTGTTTATAGTTATTTTCACTGTGTAAAGAAAGATGTATTTGATAATAATCAATATCATATTAAACATTAAGTATGGAAAAAATTAATAATTTTTCAAATTCATTATATTTTTCCTGCCCGTGAACGTATTTAAAAAATGTTACAACATTCAAACTATTATAAATCTTTACATATACTGAGTGGCAATAATTCAAATGCATGAAATGGCAATCCTACGGGGCACTGTCTGAAAGTTTCAACCCACGACTGATCCAAGCTGCAGCGAGGTGTGAATGTACATGCTTATAGTGCACCTTAACACAATAAATGCCATATGGATCAATATTTGTTAGTACACACTATTATAAAGGAAACATTAACTAAGTAAATATTATAGTGTTATAACAAGTTCATTAATAATATCATTTCTAGATGCAATTAATAGGATATTTAAAACATTTTAGTAGATAAGAACTCTTTAATAATCCAGTTATACTTCCATAAATTAATATATTATATCAAATGTCATTATCATTAAAAGCAACTCGCTTATTTTCAAATTCCACTTTTTATATATCCTCCCACATGTTGGCTTATCCACAAACAATTGTAACAGATACATCATATAAATTATTATTCTTACCACCATTGAGTGTAGATTTCACAGTCCACAATGTTACAATTATTACAATGTATTAATTTATTTATTTTAATAATTTTCTTTATTTACTTAATGTACATGATTACTCTGTAGTACTAGGATTACATATACTTTTCTGTAAGTTACCTTAGGCTATTCACCTTCTCCTCCGGGAGTCAAACATGTACAATGTGCCAGTCAAGATGAATAAAGTTATTATCTATCTATCAAGTACAACGTTTCGGAAATTAAAATAGCTATATCCCGTCATCAGGTTATCTGTTAAATATTTTTAATTTAATCTACTAAAATGTTTTAAATATTGTAAAATTAACTCAACTTTCTTTAAAACTAAATTAAAAGGATATAGAAAATACATATTTTCGACCATTGTGTAAGAGATACCACCCGTGCTCGAAAGGTACAGCCGAGCTGTCATGGCTCATTAATACTCAATCGCTTTGGACCAAATTGGCTCTAGTGAAAAAGAAAATTTACTGCTAAAGAATGTGTTACCATAACATTGACATACTTGAAACATTGAAGTATGTTTCTGATACAAGCTTGACAGAGGGTGACCTGGTAGGTTAGTAGCCTAGCGTCGAGCTGGTAGTCTCACTGCCGGGTGTAGGAGGAGCCATCTGGATCACTATTACCAAGTATGTAGCAACGCAGCCAAATATCTGAAAACATTTTTATAATTTTACTTTAGAAACTATTGTTCTATGTGACGTGTTGAATATCTTGCATCATTAGAATAACTTTTTATATTTATCAATCCAGAAATTACAAAATCCATCTCAGCGTGGTATCGAACCCCGGTCTCCCGATGGCCGGTCGAGTGCTTTACCCCTAAGCTACCGAGACGGTTAACTTTTTATTTACATTTTACATAAAAACAATTACGCCTACGGCAGTGTTTCCTGATCAATGAAATTGAGAAATTAAACTGTGGATATATATTCTTTACGTTACAGAACGGTTACCTAAAATTATAACCCTAAGATTGGAAGAATACTACTAATGTCTACAACTTAACCAAATATACGTTTAGATATAATAATTGAAGTTAATAACATACTATTAAACTACGTTTTATCTTAGTTACATTTACAGTTTGATACTATGCAACTAAATCAGCTGTTTGTTGATGATAAGGTTTGTCAAATAGCTTTTGAATCCAATATAAGCTTTTATTAACTACTGATTGTATATTATATTAACAAAATCCGAATTTATTTTAAGAAATATATAACATTGAAGAACAGAAGACTAAAGCTTCGTAAATACAACGCCCCTCGTCGCAGAGATAACAACCTAAAACATATAATTACGAAATGTTCAAAGAGAATCAATTGACTTTTACCGATGTGATGAGTGTGGCGTCTATTGGGAAGAGTCCACAAGCCGAGAACTGAACCTTGTGGTGAAGGATCTGAAGAGACAACGCCTGCATCTGGAAAGGGAACACGAATCAAAGCTATATTTCTTAAGTTTATTTGTATATGTACACATAAAATACATTAAAAAATCATAGACTAATCTCACCCACCTGCTCTCTAAAGCGAGCAGTCTTCGCATTGCTCTGTAGCCTGGACACTGTGCGAGCCAGCTCTTCTGCCTGGAATACAACACACGTGATGAACTTCTGACAAGAACATCTTTTATAATATTTATGTTAAATAATCCTTTTGTTTGTGTTTGAGGGTTTTAATAACCATTTAATCGTCATCGTCTATCGCCAAATTACAACCTCATGACAAATCAGCCAGACATGCAAACAGTAAGTTTTTAGTGTGCTTATTTATGATATTACTAACCTGAAATACGGTGAAACAACAAGTAGACACCATGATAAGCATACGTGCTAGACATAAACTAATGAAGAATATATGAGAAACAATTAGAATGAACTTCCTAACTTCTATGTTTTCTTTTTCGTTTAAAACGAAAAAGGATGTGTAGAGAGAAATCAACAATTCTAGAAATATGAATGAGAACACGAGAATGTTGTGAATTCCGAACATTGAATTTATCATCATTGTCACATCAAGTAATGCGCCGTGCAGATAAGCTGCGTCGAAGTTGTCCACATTTTTCTTTGAACTCTCCAAAGTGTGATCGATGAAACTGGATCCAAAAAACATTTTTGGCTCCGCTATGTAGTTTTTAACCAGCAATGTGTTTACCAATAACTTTGATTGGCGACGCTTCTTGTCTTTGAAGGATATTTTCTTTTCCGATGTCTTGAACAGGAATGATTTGAATACATTTTCGTTCGAGTATTCACCGCTGTTCGATAGTTTAGTATTGAAAGCCCTAAACAGCTGCCCAAGAAAAAATATAAAAGTGTTAAACTGCAATTCCGGAACTATATTTGCTATACTTGTGATGAAAATACAAATATACAAGGGAAGTTTAGCAAAGGGATGAAAGATAAGCTACAGCAATGAAGACAACTTCCGCAAACATTGTCAGCACTAGAATGATTTCATGTACTACAATGGCTTTGTGAAATTTTATTAACACTGATGTTTTGACTTCTAAGGCATCAGCTATTTCCGATATTTTAGTTAAAACTAAAAGTATTTTATCTCGGCTACAGAAACATGACACGTGCGAGTATAAGAGAGTGGATAATCCACAAGCCATTCTCAAATAGTTAGCAACTGTAATTATAGCAGATTTTTTAATGTCTGTTTCTTCAGAATCTGAAGGTATAAATGATACCATAATGAGTTCAAGTGCTATACACGAAATAACATTCAAAACTACGATTGTGTTAGAGTTTTGATATCTCAACGAGGTCCCGGAACCGACAATGCTATAAGGGGCAAGACCGAAAAATCTAGAGAATTGTATCAACGGTTTAATCGCACAGTTGAAATTCATGTTCTCTCCTGATTACTTTCCGTGCTAACTATGCTACTGACTGGAAAGTTTTAATGTTGGTATTTTCCATTAGGTTTTAAAAAATTCTTCAGTTCAATTTAATTAAGTGCTTTATATGTTTCCTAGCAGGATGTATGATATTTATCAACTTACGTTTTGCATTCGCGTTTATAATATCGGTCAAGAACTATTCGTGTTCTAATAAAAAATAACTTAACTTGATTGATAAATTATATAAAATGCATGACAAAGGCGTGACAATGTGCCTTCAATGATGTATTATATTATCACTACTACAATAAGTATAAATGTTTACGAACAATAGGATTAGCAATGTTTGAGAAACAAAACGAACAGAAATACAATTCACTATAGCAAATGAGTTTATTCTGCACATTTATCGATTTTAATTTATTTACCAATTTTAAAGATAGGTACTTATGACTGCCTTTAGCAGTGAGGGTGTTTATTTTATACTACCTATCTACCTGATTTAAAAAAATCTCATACATAATTTTTTTCAACGTCGCGCAAAGAAAAATCGAACTAAATTAACTGTATTTATTTTTATTTATTTATTTATCGTCTATCCTATTCAGTTAAAAAAAACTGATTTAAAAAGGAGGACAACTAAACAAATTTTATTACATAGATGCAGACACAACAATTTGAACTAAAGTTAAGTAAATATTTGAAATAGTAATATTACAACAACAATGCACTAAAACACAACAATTTTGGTAAATTTAAATTAAATTAAACTAAAATAAACTAAAAAAACAATCGGGGCCTACAGGGTTGGCTTGGTCGCTTTGGTTTACTGGCCCCGACTGAAAATCAGTTGTATGACTGAGTGGGTAGACTCTAAATACGAATTAATTAATTAATTTATTTATTTATTTAAAAAGATAACTTTACCAAATTCATTGCTACACAATGATATTATTGGATGAGCGAAGCGAAGACTTCAATTTCACTGACCCCCCAAAAAATTTAGCTCTGGTGTTTTTTTTTTTTTTTTTATGTTTGTTGGCACGATTCCGGGCAAACGGCATAAGCGATCTTGATGAAAATAAAATTGGAGGGGACCTTCGAAATCTCTGAACTTAGACCTGCCACGTTTTTGGGTACAATCGAAGAAATATTTCTCATGAATATCGTACTTTTACGATTTTTTTCGATTTTTAATGCGATATTTTCGTGACATTTGGGCCGATTCTAACCAAACGGGTGGGGCTACAACGTTCATATTTCCCATTTACATTAAGGTTATGGTTATGGAAAGAAAAAGTTGAAAAAGTTATCCAGAATCCATGGAAATAAAGGTTCTTATATGAGTTTTTTGAGGTTTATAATAAAAATTAACAAGGAACAATCGAAACTTGACAACAATCACCTACAATGCATTCAAAAAGCACTTGCAAAGGAAAAGTGGTCCTACGACAACTAAAAACTTACACAAAAGCTCATCCATCAACGCGGCGGGACTTAAGCGTTTTCCTAGTCTGTTTATTATCATTGATGTACAGAATCACAGTTTTCACACAAATGTTAAACAACCTTTTTTAATTGAATGCTTTATAAGATTTGGGTCTTATATAATAAACGTTAGACTAACTAACAAATAGGATAATTTAAAAGAAACATATTATGATTGCCTAAAATGGTGAGGTTTTGTAGTTGATACTACCCTTAACAATTAACATAAGTTACTTCGTATCAATGTCACAAATTAAATAGTGAACATAAAACTAAACCTCAACAAACAACACAACAAAACAATCTTCGTTTATGTATAATTTAATAAATTAATCTTCGTTATTAAACTTGAAATTAATCCTTATTTATTTAAAAAATTAAATACAATTTCAATTATGGGTAAAGCACTTATAGTTACGAAGCCATTAAAGCTATTGGACCATTAATTTTTCTTATTTAAATTTCATAGCACCCCCAGCCCTTACAATGAATTTAGACGTGGTTAGACGTGGTTACTTTGTACATAAGTTTTGACTGTGTTAACACCTCCCCATCTTACTGACCAATCACCCTCTCTAGTTTAAATTTCAGAATAAAACATGACAATTAATACGGATATTTTTATGTGTGATAGAAAAAAATGCGTATTTGTCCGTGTACTCAATATACAGAAAACGCATTGAGTGAATTTGGAAACATAAAGTTTGTAGGACTTTTCTTGTTTGTGAATGTTTCTAGGTACCAATTTTAACAATTACAACAATAACATTATATTATGATGTCAACGTCACAGCAAAACAGCTAGAATACACATACATTATAGTAAGTTAAAACTCACATGTTGTATAATACTAGGGAAACGCCAAAGTCGTTGTTAAACGAGTGAGTGAGCCATGTGTTGAGTACCTGGTAAAATGACTTTTCTTCCTTGGGCCTCCCTAGTCTGCCATAGGCTAGAGTGGCGCATTATGGCCTTACAGTTGACGCGCCCTTATACCAACTAAATTTAAAAACCCTTTTATTTATACCAATATAACTATCAAACTTAAATGCAAATGTTCCCGGGTACTCAACACATGATTCGCTCACTCATCTAACAACGACTTTGGCATTTCCCTAGTCTTGTTGGCTAAGGCGCCATCATAGCCGAAATGTGGAAGACGTGGGTTCAATCCCCTGGTCGGGAAAGATTTAGTTATTTCTGGATTGTATTTTAAAAATTACTAGGAAGCTTCGCAAACGCTTTTTTTAGTCGCGTTGATGGATGAGCTTTTTTAAGTTTTTGGTTTGCGTGGGATATCTTTACTTTTGCAAGTGCTTTCATATTCATATTCATATTCATATTCATATTCATATTCATATTCATATTTATTAGTTTCCATGTTACAAAGATAGTACATTGGTTAAAACAAAAGATACATCAATGTTTATGGACAGTCAAAAAAACAAACAATAAAAGCGACTAAAACTTCATATACTCCTCAATTGAATAAAAACAGTGCTTAAGTAGAAAGAGTTTCACTTCTCTATTAAAAGCTCTATTGTTATCAATAGACTTAATATAACTTGGTAATTTGTTGTAAAGTTTAATACCAGCACATCTTGGTCCCTTTTCAAACAAAGCGCTGTTGTGTTGAGGGGTTGGAAGGTAGCCTCGTCTGGTATTGTATTTGTGATTAGTAAAATCACTATCAACAACCGTGCTGGGCTGAAGACAAAATATCATTTTTCTCTAAGTATGACACTAATCTGTTACACATTGCCCTTTCAATAATCTTTGAAAAAGAAGACAGCAGACTTATCGGTCTATAATTACATACATCTTCAACGTCACCTTTTTTGAAAATAGGTTTTACTATTGACAGTTTAAGGGCACCAGGAAAAGTACCTTGCTCAAAAGATAGATTTATGATATGTGTAAGAGGCTTGACAATGCTTTTTGCACATAATTTTACAAGGAAGTCAGGAATGTTGCCGTAACCAAAAGAGTGCTTTGATTTAAGTTAGCTAATAATTTTAAGGCTATTCCAGAGCACTCTTACCGATATTTTGAAAGTCAACAGAAAATGGCTAAAAGTTGGTTGGATGAAAGATGAACTTGAATAAAAAAGGAAAAAAAATAACCTTTTTTTGGACGGGACAAAAGCTCTATTTTGGCCAAAATATGCAAATTTTGGTTCATTACGGAAATGAATGTTTTAGATGCAATATTTAATTTTTAGCTATGATTTTTTTTTTATTGCTTCAACACACCTTTGTCTTTGAACTGAGTACAAGGGAAACTAATTTTATGAAATAACTTTTGATGAACGATTTTTTTCGTGTTCCGGTTCAAAACTCTTTTTTGTACCAAGTGACAAAAAAAATCGTACATCGAACATTATTTCAGAAAATTCTTTTCCCTTATACTCAGTCCAGAGACAAAGGTGTGTTGAAGCAATTTAAAAAAAATCATAGCTAAAAATTAAATATTGCATCCAAAACATTCATTTCCGTAATGACCCAAAATTTGCAAAGAATGGCCAAAACAGAGCTTTTGTCCCGTCCAAAAAAAAGTTATTTTTTTTCCTTTTTTATTCAAGTTCATCTTTCATCCAACCAACTTTTAGCCATTTTCCGTTGACTTTCAAAATATCTGTAAGAGTGCTCTGGAATAGCCTTAAAGGTTTCAATTTCAGTCATTGGCTTTAAAAACATAGAACATGAAACATTGTTTTGAGCACTAGCTGCAGGCTTGTCCACAACAGGAATAGAATTGATGGCATCTTCTACATTATTGATAAAAGAGTCATTAAAATAATTTGCTAAAACTTTCCCGTCAACAATTATATTTCTGTTGTGTACGTCACGAATGCTGTAATGGTCAGTTGTAGCATTTTTTTTAGTACCCAGCTCGCTATTAATAACGTTCCACATTGCTTTAGTTTTATTAGTGGCATTTGCAATAAAAGCGTCGTTACTCATTTTTTTGGCGACACGTATGACTAAAAAATATAATTTCCTGTATTTTTTAAAATATTCAAGGAAGGTTACATCACTAGTTAACTTACTAATAAGCGAAAATGTTTTAAGTTTATCCCTAGATGTGCAAATACCAAGGGAGAGCCAATTAGGACGAGACACCTTGTTAGTTAACACTGTTGCTGTGCTTTGTTTTGCTGCCTACGCATTGTTGGTGATTGTTGTCAAGTTTATATTGTTACTTGTCAATTTGTTATTATTTACCGTAAAAAACTTGCTAACTTTTGCTAACTTTGTTACCACCTGCTAAAATACTATATGAATGCGCCAAGGAAATCTCCATCACTCTGTCACGTTTTTGAAACTTCCATGCAACAATGCAAACTGCCCAATGACTGGAAGCAGGCCAACGTTGTTCCTGTGTTCAAGAGTGGGAAGAGAAGCGACGTCAACAACTACCGTCCGATTTCATTGTCATCTGTTGTTGGGAAAATCATGGAGAGGGTTGTCAACAGTAGAATAATGGCACACCTACACAACATGCAAGCGATCAACACGCAACAACACGGCTTTCTACCGAGGAGATCATGCGTCACTATGCTCGCTGGGGCCATTGATGACTGGTAACAGACGCTGGATGCTACTGCTGGTACGCGGATCGACGTCATATCACTGGACTGGGCGAAGGCGTTCGACAGGGTCCCTCATCGACGTCTGCTTGCCAAGCTCCAGCGTTACAACATCTCCGGCCAGGTCATAGGGTGGATCAGTAGCTTCTTAGTGGGTTGCAGTATGCGTGTGGTCTACGATGGAGCGTGTTCAAGTGAGTGTAATGTTGTGTCTGGCGTGCCACAAGGGTCTGTCTTAGGGCCCCTATTGTTCACCATTTACATGATGGACTTACCACAGTGTATAAATTCCCGCATTCGCCAATATGCCGACGATTCACGATTGTACAGTGTATAGAGAGATTAAATGTAAAGATGATGAAGTGGCTCTTCAAGCAGACCTAGCTAACATTGAAATGTGGTGTGAAGTAAATTGCATGGCCCTGAACCACAGCAAGTCCACCCACTGACAATCACGATCTCGAGAAAGCCCAGGGAAAGTTCGTACATTATAAATGGGAAAGTTATTGGCACTGTTTCAGTGATGAAAATCTTGGGTATAACAGTGTCAAATGACCTTAAATGGAACCTACAAACCGAGATTGTGAGAAACAAATCCGCCAAATTACTCGGCTTTTTATCTCGCACCCTTCACAGTGCTCGTCCGAAAGTGAAACGAATTGTGTATCTTAGTTTAGTTAAATCTGTAATCACGTATGGGTGCCCTGCATGGCACCCGACTACACAGGGGAACATAACTAAGCTACAAACTATTCAGAACAGGGCAACGAAATTTATCACGAATAGGACTGAGGACTGTGGACGATCTGAGCGGCTGGAAATAAGTAACATTTTGTCAATAGAAAACACACTAAATGAAATAGATGTATTGTTTATGAAAAAAATGTTTCTGAATATAATCGACCTTGACCCTCTGTCTAGAGTACAGCTCGGGTACAGATCAGTTCGATACGGGAAAGGAGTCGCGCTGTATCCTCCTTTCGCGCGGACTGAACTATACAGGAGAGGATTCTTTTGTCACGCAGTAACCTTGTAAACATAACAAAAACTTGTAGAAATACAGCCAAACCTTACACACTCAAAAGGAATGAGATCTAAAAAAAGGGCCAAGCTCATCTACCCTTCCACATAAACGTACAGTGTCCCATAACAGCATCCTCGAAAAGCTTTTCAAAATAGAATTTGCGATTATTAATTTAACGTAATAGTTTATCAAAGTTCTTTTTTTGTAATTAATTTAAACGTAAACATGCAAATTCTATTTTGCCAAGCTTTTCGAGGATGCTGTTATGGGACACTGTACGTTTATGTGGAAGGGTAGATGAGCTTGGCCCTTTTTTAGATCTCATTCCTTTTGAGTGTGTAAGGTTTGGCTGTATTTCTACAAGTTTTTGTTATGTGTGTGATCTCATTACTTTTTCAAGTTCCATTACAAAATTATTTGCTAAAATATAATATTTTTATCAAAGTTGATTTAAATTCTATGGTATTAGCAGTAACAATATAGGATGTAAAATATCTAGACCCGGATTCATGTACATCCTGGGTATAGGTGGTATAACCATGGTATAACGACGGTATAAGGACTGGACCCCAATTCTTGAGTTCGTGGGAGATGAGTTGAAAACGCAATTTGAAAACGAAGTCGTTTTCGTTTTCGAAGGAATTGGTATTCTTGAACGGTATCGTGGAAAACGTCATGGGTTGTGAGTTGAAAGCATTGATATTAAACCCTATGGTTGAAAGAGTATCACGAAATCCAAACACTTTAAAAAGATTTGCGTATAGCAAAGAGCTCGAAAAAGTTCTATATTTATTCTAGATGGCAGTGCCTTCATAAACGCGGGCCAATCGAAAGACAAGTTGTATGAAATGATTTGATTGTTGCAATTATGTAAACAAACAGTTGAGCAAGTTCATATCAAAACAATGTTGTGCTGGCATAGGGTTGGCTAGGCTTGTCAAACATGTAATGTAAGTATGAATTTTACTAGTCCTATAGCCAAATGGAACTTTAGACCTACACTGTTGTATTATAAATAATTTTCTACATCTGGGCCTAGGCCAGGGACGATTTCTGATTTGTTTTATGAGAGTATAATGACACCTTTTCTCGTTCCACACAAAGAAGAAAATTTTTAAATGTCCGCCATTTGTTTACGTATCGCACTTTCCCGCCTAACTCTGCTTATACCGTCAACAAGTGTCAAGTAACTATGGTTACTTGTTGATTATATGCCAAGTGTTTAAGGCTTATTTTAAAACCTTTATTTGGAAGCCTTCCAACAAACTTTTTCAACTTTTTTTTTCAAAAGAGACTATCATTCTATAACCTTAATGTCCATGTAAAATATGAACATTGTAGCCCCACCCGTCTGGTCAGAATCGCGGGCCGACGTATTAGATGTTAGCAGTAGCTAGCAGTAGCTAGCAGTAGCTAACATCCTTAAAGTGATTTTGAGCATGTTTGAAGACATTTTTTCACCAAGAAGGAATGGTCGTACCCCAATAAAATTTGGCATGTGTTGTCAGGTACCTAAATCCCCTCGATTGTGATAGTTTTCAAGTTCACATCACGTTACATGACGGCTGGGTAACACCTCGAAATCACCCCAACTCTGCTTGGTGTATAAGGTGCTTGAGTGTGTAGCGCACCGCGGCTTGGCTGCGGCGCCCTAACGGGCACCTAGATAACTCTCTGGACCCAAATACTAGACAATTGAGTGAAATTAAATCTTTTGAAGCTCACTTGAGGCGTGGCTAACTAGATAGTCAAATGGCTTAGATCAGAAACACGTACACCCACACTCATTCACTTTCCCACTCACACTCACACACTCACACTCACACTCACACTCACACTCACACTCACACTCACACTCACACTCACACTCACACTCACACTCACACTCACACTCACACTCACACTCACACTCACACTCACACTCACACTCGCACTCGCACTCGCACTCGCACTCGCACACGCACACGCACACGCACACGCACACTACATAAACGAATGAAACAGAGATGCACCCACTTACAAACTCACAAAATGTACATTAATTGCCTCACTCATTCTCAGCAAATCCATCACCGATATATAATTATATAATATGTATATTTCTTATAGGTACCCATTTGTTATAGGCCTAGTAGGTTAACTGTAGTATATTGCTTGTATATATTGTTACTGTGTATAAAGTTGCTGTTAAATTTAACATTTATATATTAAACTGGTGGCAAGGCACATTGTGTTATGGGGCCTTGCTCTACTCTTGCCACCAGCAATACGTACGTAATTTGTAATCCAGACATATTGAAATAAATAATATAATAATAATATATAACACTCAAATCTTATTTTGCTTTCAATTTAAACAAAATGTTTTAACATACGAATGAGTAACGTCAGCCTTTTAGAATATATATATGCACACATTGTATTTTCGGGTAGTCCGTGTGGTTTTTATTATCAGTTCCAACGTTTCGGGCAGTTCTCCCTGCCCATCTTCAAGGAAATTTAAAACATAAAATTAAATTAAATTAATTTAAGTTAAATTAATTAATTAATTAATTAATTAATTTTAAATTAAATTAACAACACAAAACATAAAATAAAATAAAATTAAATTTAAATTTAAATTAATTAAAATTAATTAATTAATTTTAAATTAAATTTCCTTGAAGATGGACAGGGAGAACTGCCCGAAAACGTTGGAACTGATAATAAACCACACGGACTACCCGAAAATACAATGTGTGCATATTCAATCCGTGAAAGTCTGCGATATAAACATATATATTATAATATATAATTATATATTATTTTAAATATTGACAACCAATTGGAATGTTCCTTTCCAGGATTGTTCTGCAGGGAACAGTCTTCATAATACGGAGTGAACAGTGAATAAATTTAAATTAACCATTGAAAATTAATAAATTAATCCGTATTTAGGTTATACCGACTCAGTCACATAACTTATTTTCAATAGGGGACATTAAATTGACGACGATCAACCAAGTCAACCCTGTAGGCGCCGACACCATCGACGAGCGAACAATGACCAACAAGAGACCGATAGGAAGTAGAAAACACCGTTCATTCAAGCTGGACACGATTCTACCCGCGGACAGCGCCAGAAACAACAAAGCTGATTCGGAGCCAACTCAGAATTTATTATGTCTCGTTGCTAGGACGACTCTAAAGAAACCGATTACACATTTCTTAGTTTAGATCAACTAGACTTAAGTCCACATTAAAAGTTTAAAAACTTCTGCCAATAGCGGATATTGCACCCTGGATCTTCTGCATTGGTAGCAGAGCCTCTGCCCACCAGACCAACAAGCCACACAAATGAAAACTACATACTAATGATGTCAGCTACTGGACAAACTATTCAATACACACATTCAATAATTAAAGTAAAATTAATTTTATGATACAATATCATACTAACCTGAGATACAGTGCAACAACAGGTGCACACCATGATCAGCAGACGGGCTAGACAGAAACTTAGGAAATATAGTTGAGAAACAATTGCAATGTTCTTGTTGATTTCTGTATTTTTGTTTTCATTTAAAACGAAAAGGGTTGTGTAAAGGGAAATCAAAAATTCTAAAAATATGAATGAAAACGCGAGAATGTTGTGAATTCCGAATATTGAATTTATCGTCATTGTCACGTCAAATAAAGCGCCGTGCAGATAAGCTGCGTTGAAGTAAGCGACATTTTTCTTTGAACTCTTCAAAGAAGGATCAATAAAACGAGTAGACTCCGCCATTTTGTTTCTCACCAGCAAGCTGTCAACCATAAACGTTGATTGGCGACGCGTCTTGTTCTTAAAGTCAATCCCCTCACCCGATGTATTATACGGAAATGAGTTGAATACATTGTCGAATAAATCTTCTCCATCGTTTGATAGCTTAGTATTGAAAGCCCTAAACAGCTGCCCAAGAAAATATATAAAATTGTTAAATTGCAATTCTGGAATGAAATTTGCTAAAATATTAATGAAAAGACAAGCATACGAGGGCAGTTTGTCAAGTGATGTTGTATGATAATAAGCAGCAATTCCGCAAATTTCCGCAAACACGGCCAGAACAAGTATGATTTCTTGCACTAGAATGGCCTTACGAAATTTTATTAACAATGATGTTTTAACTTCAAAAGCATCAGCTAATTCTGACATTTTAGTGAACACAAGAAGAATGTCATTTCGTTTACAGAAACATGACACATGCGAGTAGAAGAAAGTAGAGAAGCTACAAACTATTCTTAAAATGTTAGCGGCTACAATGATGGCAGACTGGTGTACTTCTTCGTCTTCGGTATCGGAAGGTTTAAAAGTCACTATAGCAACGACAACTGCTAAACACAAAATAACGTTAAAAACTACGATGGTGTTTGAGTTTTGATATCTCAACGAGAACCCGGAACCGACAATGCTATAAGGTGCAAGACCGAACAATCTAGAGAATTGTATCAACGGTTCAATCGCACAGTTGAAATTCATTTTAGCTGGTGATAACCTTGTGCTCGGGGTGATATTGACTGAAACGTATTGAATGTTGGTGTTTTGCACAAGATTCTCAAAGAGTATTCAGTTCAATTTCATTAAGTGTTTTAAATTTACTAGCTGAAAGTTTAATGTCTAACTTACGTTTACATTGACATATTATGTAAGCATGTCAAGAAGTATCCGCTTTGAAATACGAAATTACATAGCTCGAAATATAATATCTACTGAATACCAAAGGCGTAGCCACAATGATGTTATACGTTTAAGTTCTATGCATAACAATCGTTTTCTGATACAGCCTTCAATATTCTAAAGACGGTAACAAGATAACGATACAATGACAATGTTTGGAGTGCCTCGAAAATTTCATATACATATTTCATCATTCCAAATAAGTAAATTCTGCATATCAATTTTAATCAATCAATTTTATAAATTTATCAAAATTGAAAGACACATTAGATTGACCCAAAATGTGGCTATGTGTATTTTATTATACTGTATTTTTAACTTGTTGTCAATGTAGCTCAATAAGAGAACAACTTCGCATTGCATCGAGTCTATGTTGAAACAAGATGTTTGTATGGATATTCTTGGTTGTGTGTTTGTTGGTACAAATGTTCATTGAACATTACATAATTATGTCAACGATGTGGCAGACAAACATAACAGTAAGCTACTAGAAAGATAGATAATAATATAATTATGTACACTAACCTGTGACACAGTGTAACAACAAGTACACACCATGATAAGCAGACGAACTAGACAGAAACTTGGGAAAAATAGCTGAGAACCAATTGCAATGTACTGTACTTGTTTACATTCGTCTTTACGTTTCCATTTAAAACGAAAAAAGATGTGTAAAGAGAAATAAAAAATTCTAGAAATATAAATGAAAACGCGATCAATTATTGTGTATTCCAAAGATTTAATTTATCATAATTTTCACATCAAATAAAGCGCCATGCAGATAAGCCTCGATAAGATTATTAAGATTTTTCTTTGAACTTCCTAAAGTGTAGTCGATAAAACTTGATACGAGGATAGGTGGAGATTCCACAGTTTTGTTTTTCAACAGCAAGTTAAATGCCAAAAACCCTGATTGGTAACACGTCTTGTTCTTAGATAATTGTCTCGCAAGATAAATTATATACGGAAACGATTTGAATATATTTTATGTTATAACTTTGCAACTGTAAGAAAGTTTAATATTGAAAGCACACAATAGCGGTCCAAGAAGATATTTAAAATTGTTAAACTGCATTTCTGGAACTAAATTTGCTAAGCATATGGACAGTTTGGCAAGTGAAGTTGCATGAATAAAAAGCAGCAATAAGGACTGTTTCTGCAAACATTATCAGAAAAAGAATTACTTTTTGCATAAGTATAACATTACGAAATTGTTTAAACACTGATGTTTTAACTTCAAAAGCATTAGCTAGTCCTGATATGTTATTGAACACAAGAAGAGCCACAGTCTATTTTTAAATCGTTAGCGGTTACAATGATTGCAAACCGATGCATTTCCGAGTCTATGGTAACTGATGGTCTGTACGTTATCATTAGAACAACTGCTGAACACGAAATAACGTTGCAAACTACGATCGTGTTTGAGTTAAGATATCTCAACGAGGTCCCATAGCCGACAATTCTATAAGGGCCAAGACTAAAAAATCCAGAGAATTGTATCGTTAGGTGTGAGAATCGAAGGGTTTAAAATAATTTTTGCTTGTGATAACTTTAAGTGCTCGGTGTGATAATGAATGGAAGTTACTATATCGCTAGAATGCCTCATGTTTTGAAATAAGTTCGGTTCCATTTTATTAAGTACCTATTCATTTGCCAGCTGAAATTACGACGATTATTTACGAACATTTTGTATTCATGAATATTGTGCTAGAATGTCAAGAACTCGTCGCTATCCAACAGAAACTAACTCGACTGAAAGATTGTATCAACTAAATTACAAAGGCGTGACACATGTGCACACAAAGATGTATTATGATTGTGTATAACTTTTATACGTAAGCATTGTTTTCTCATACAGTCTTACTTCAATGGCGATAAGAAGTACGAAACAATAGCAATGTTTGAAGCGCTTCAGTGGTTGAAAAAATAAAACCACAAGGACCAACATCCATTATTTATGACTGTCCTCTGCATATTATTATTGATATTGGAAGCGATTTACTGTTGACATAATATGTTAAACAATCTTGTTTTCGATAAAAATGCAACATAAGATTTGTATCTTGTATAAGAAAAATTAGACTAAAACAATCGAGCATTTTAATGACAAAATATATAATGACTGACTAAAAGTTGCGGATGTGATTTTGATACAACCCGCTTTTTTTTACAATTCCCATAATGCTTCACAAAAAAAGTTTAATTAAACTTCCCGTTTAGCTTGTTTAAAACTTGTTGTTTCAGTTATTAAAACTGTGGGGGAACTTCAATATCTATGCTTAAAACAAAATTAAAAAAACTTCATTTATGGCTATAACACATAGCAAAATTACTTAATTTACTCAATGCGAACTTTGGAACACAATTTTGAGTACGTAAACACCTCCATATCTTTCTGACCAGTGACCATCTCTAATTTATGTTTCATAAAAAAAATAAGACAATCAGATATTTTCCAATGTGTAATAGACAAAACTGCACATTTTTTCCGGATTCGGCTTCAGGCACCAGTCCACACAATACGAAGACATCGCATCGAGTGTATGTTGAAACATGATGATTGTATGTATAATATTCTTAATTGTGTATGTTTATTGGTACAAATATTCATTGAGCAATGAACATTAAACAATTATGTCAACGTCATGGCAGATTATTAAATACGCACATACATAACAGCAGTGTTGTGACTAAATCTGTTACCTTATCTAGATAAGTTTTGGGTTGTTACCTTTTTCAGTTATCTAGATGAAAATTAATAAAGTTTATCTTATCTAAGCGTTTTAAGCTTTTGGATAATCTGTTTTTATAAAAATATAATACCGAATCATTTTAAAATAAAAATTAGTTCTACTAGTTTACTACATTGTTTTTCATTCCACATAATTATTTGAAAATTGCTTCAAAGAATTAGCCTTTTCTGCGATTATTATTATCTTTTATCTGAGAAAAAATATTTAATTATTTTAATCTAATATCTTTTATCTAGATAATGTTTTACATTTGATCTTTTATCTTATCTAAATACATTTTTGAAGGATTATCTTTATCTTTACCAATATAAAAATAAATGATCTCGTCACAACACAGCATAACAGTAATACTACTTACTACTACTACTTCCAATCACTACTACTACTTGGAAGATAGATATTAAAATCAGTAGGGCCTATGTACACTAACCTGATATACGGTGTTACAACAGGCAGACAACATGATGATCAGACGCACAATACATCAACTTAAAGAAAAGTAGCTGATATACATTTACAATGTACTTGTTTACCTCCGTCTTTTCTATAATTTCCCGACATTTATAAAGAATCCTCAGCATTTTGGTATAGCTTTAACTCTGTTTGTTCCATGTTTACTTTCAACATAAGGTTTTTAGAATGTTTAACACTTCCGGAGTTTTTGACAAGTCTCCCTCTCTATTGAACGTTTTCGGGCTATTTTCTGTACCTTTTTTGAATGAGCGAAGCGAAGACTTCAATTTCACTGACCCCCCAAAAAATTTAGCTCCAATGTTTTTTTTTTCTTTTTTTTTTTTGTATTTTTGTCTGGTTGTTAGAAGGATTCCGGGCAAACGGCATAAGCGATCTTGATGAAAAATTGAAGGGACCTTCGTTTTCTCTGAACTTAGAGGTGTATTGTTTTTGGGTACAATCGAAGAAATATTTCTCATGAATATCGTACTTTTACGATTTTTTTCGATTTTTAGTGCGATATTTTCGTCATATTTGGGCCGATTCTGACCAAACGGGTGGGGATACACCGTTCATATTTCACATGGACATTAAGATTATGGTGATGTAGTACCTTTTGAAAGAAAAAGTTTAAAAAGTTAGCTAGAATCCATAGAAATAAAGGTTTTAATATTAGTGTTTCAATTTTTAGTGCGATATTTTCGACACATTTGGGCCGATTCTGACCAAACGGGTGGGGCTACAACGTTCAGATTTCACATGGACATTAAGGTTATGGTGATGTAGTACCTTTTGAAAGAAAAAGTTGAAAAAGTTAGTCAGAATCCCCAGAAATAAAGGTTTTAATATGAGTTTTTTGAGGTTTATAATACCAATTAACAAGTAACAATAGAAACTTGACAACAATCACCTACAATACATTCAAAAAGCACTTGCAAAGGAAAAGTGCAAACAAACGCAAAAAACGCAAACAAAAAACTTACAAAAAAAAACGCTCATCCATCAACGCGTAGGGACTTAAGCGTTTTTCTAGTTATACATACATATATGATGTTTAACCTTGGCTTTATGACGCTGTTAGGTTAGTACTGTGGATAGAAATTAAAAAAAGTGACTACACCGGGGATCGAACCTGTGACCTTAGCTGTCCGGACCATACTATTAACAACTGGTATGTAGCCACCAATTTAAAACTGTCTAAATTTTGGTCTGTTTTGTACATTGTTAATAACGTGTGTAGAGCAGATTGCACTGCCTATTAGACTACATACGAAATTAACTGAAGAATACAAACCATCTCTGTAACCCTAGAATTGGGATACATTATGTTTAGCCTTGGCTTTAAAGTAGGCGACTATGACGCTGTTATGTTAGTACTTGTGACATAAATTTAAAAAAAAAAGTGACTACAACACATATATAAGCACATTAACAGTAGCTGATGAAGTTGCAGCGACTCATCACAACTTACTTCTGACGTTGTCGATGTGACCGAGACGACCATGAACAGCAAGCGAGCCAGATTCACAAACAAGAAGCAACTTATTGTAGTAAAAACGTACTGTTTATTTAGTTCGCCTGAATTCTTTTTAATCAAGGAATTATATAAGTAGCAAAGAGTGGTAATCAATTGCAGGGCTACTGATAAAATCACCAGGAGGTTTTGAGATCCGAAGATGGAGTTGACAATATTGGTGATCTCATATAGTGAACTGTGCAGTTCTGGTGCGTCGAAATGATCTTCATGACAATTTGATTCACCAGCTAACTGAATGGTCTGCACATTTATCATTTCTGATTCTGCCTTATGCATCGCAAAGTTCTTGTAACATGGTATTCCCATATTTAAATTACACCATCTTCTTTTACCGCTTTTGGAACAAAATGTTTTATTCTTTCTTTTGGAAATAGTGTTGTCCAACGCATTCCTATTAACATATTTGCCATATTGTGATAATTTTGTACGGAAATCTTTAAATAGTTGTCTGGTTATCATGACCAAGTTGCTAAATATTAATTCAGGTATTAAATTAGAAACTGTGAGCATGAAAGTAAAAACACACGTAGGTACCATGGAGAAGTCCCCATGATAAGAACAAGCAACGAGTGTATGTATTGAAGCATAACCGCAAGATTTATCATCAAAATCTGAATTATTATTGAATGCCTTAATTTGTTGTACAAAGAGGTTTCTACATCAAAAATAACACCAAGAAATAAGATTTTGGTTAATACGTAAAGAAGTTTGTCACGATTGATGGTAGACATAATCCGAGAGTATATTAGTTTAGTGAATGCGCCTAACCATATTAGGATGTGAGCGGCGTCTATGGTGTGTGACCGGAACCCATGGGTGAACATCAGTATTGGACCAATGAATTCACATACAAGGAATACTAGAGCGATACACAAGGCAACACTGTAGATCGTGGCACTTCTTGAGCAACGATAGACAGTAGAGCACCCCTTGTTATCTACGCCATAGGGCGCCAGGCCCAACAGCCGAGAGAATAGTATCAAAGGCTTGATTGCACTGTTAAAATCCATATTGTATGATTCTACTTAATATAAGCGCAATTAATTTAATAGCAAGCGTATCTTTTAGATCTCTAGCTCTACTAACGCAACATTGAGAATAGCAATATGTAGCTCTTGATTTTCTCAACAACACTAATGCAACTGGCTTGTTTGATTTGCAACGTAATCATTTAATTCCATCATCCACTGTACACAACACCACTTAACGTTATTATTTCAATCTCTCACAGAATAAAAATTATGTTTTCTGTTTATTTATGTTGTTTACATGGAAACATGATTGGACATGCATCTTACGTCATTGATGGGCATTGTTATGTTACTAATGATTATACCTTTATTGGAATTTAAAAATAAAATTAATAAAAAATTAATTAATATTCTAGTGTTTTTAGAAAGTTATTCAAAATATTTAGGATTAATGTGTGGATTACATATCAAATTATAAGATTTTGTAAATTACATGAAATATTAATCCTACAAGTAAGTAAATAATTGAATAAAATAATTTCATGTAAGAAATTACCACGAAATTGTTGAGTCATTATCGATTTATATGATTCCACTTTTTAACAATGATCGATAAGGATTTTTATTGTTTATGCCATACATATAAGCGCGCATAATGAGTTCTGTGGGTTTCAAAGAGATAAACGTAAAATTGATTTATTTTGTTTTGTTTTAAGTTTTTGTGTTGTAAATTGTGTAAAATTGGATAACTTATGTTTTCGTGTTTAACATGAACGAAGAAGACTTTTTAGTGACAACATATGCGAGGATGAATGCAACCCCCACGTAAATTATTATTGTGCAAACAATTGAAAGCAATGATGATCAAAGTACTACTAACGCACTGGTCTCGTCTTTGATAGTCTAACGTTACTCTAACTTACATTTTGCAGGCACGGTATTTGCACAAATATAATATTGTTTATTTCTTTTATTTATCATGATGTGATGCTTAACCCTTTATAGTACAAAAGACCGGGACCCAAAATTTTGCTTTCTACCTTAACAATTTGAAATTTGTGATATTTTAATGAATTTTAGAATTTTTTAATATTTTTTCTTTGGTCTTTTAGGGAAAATAAGCAGATTTTGGATTACAAATTGCATCGAAGTTGGGGAAAAATAAAAATTTAAGTTTATGTTTTAAATAAAATTGCAATTTTTCATGTTTTTCATTTTTTTTACATGTTCAAATTGAATATTATACAGGCAAAGAAAATATCCTGGACATCCCGGAAATTTGTGTATTTTTGTGTTTTCATACACAATTTGATATTAAACCATAACAAAAATCGTTGTAATCATTAGAATTTAGTGGGAAAAAATTCTACCAATTCCGAATAAAACAAAGCAGCTTCTTACCCGGGTTAAAAGTATGAAAAACTAACAGATATAACTGTGTAGCTTTTGAAAAGTGGTGGGAAATATGTATCCCACTGTCCTATAAAGAGTTTTAAAGGGGTAGTCGCCCGCTAAACTCAAAAAATATATTCATTCAGGCTAACTAGTTAGGAATTTGGAAATTAAAAGGAAAATTCTTAGGTCCACCATGACCGGGAAAAAATTTGTCACACTTGCTATTTTTAGAGCTAGGCCCCATCGTTAAAAATCTCCCATAATAATCCGAAAATAGAGTTGATAGTCATACTGACCTCATACAGGGAACCGTGAAGTTCTGCAGCGTCGAAATAATTTTCCTCACAATTTGATGGACCAACAATCTGAATGTTTTGCTCGTGTATCATTTCCGTTCCAGGCTTATGCAACACGGAGAGTCTGCCAATTTTAAATGATGATACTCTTTTGAATTTTGAACGTCTACTTTCCCCTTCGGTTTAACAAAATGTTTCATTCTGATTGTTGAATACATTTTCGTCCAAAGTGTTCACATTAACATATTTGGTATATTTTGATAATCTTGTACAAAAAGCTTTAAAGAGTTGTCCCAGTTATCAGAATGAAGTTATTGAATAATATTTCAGGAATTATATTTGACAAAGTGACTATGAACAGTAAAACATACACAGGTACCTGGGATACGTCCACCTGATATGAGTATAAAATTATTAAAACCAAAACAACTAACAAAACAACATAAGATTTGAAACAGCGATCCGAATTATGAGAGATAATCTGAATATCTTGTCTACTGGTGACTGTAGATCAGAAATTACACAAAGATGATACATCTAGTATTTTGACACGATTTACGTGACACATAATGCGTACTAGAAGAAGTATTGTGAATTGGCAAATCCATTATTAAGACGTTAGTGACATTTATAATAGGTGACCGGTATCCCTTTGTGAAGTTCTTTATTTGACGGTTAGATGCAAGAATCAGAGAGACTACAAAGATGAACAAGAAAACACCGTAGATTGTGGCACTTCTTGAGCAACGGTTAGACAGTCGAGTGTCCCATGTGATCTACGCCAAGAGCCGACGAGAGAATAGTATCAAAGGCGGTTAAAATATAGTTTCTAATTTTCTAAACTTCACTTATGCAACTGCTTGAGGTCATCACATAAGGTAGCGTAGAGTTAGTTCACTTAGTACCAATATTTATATTCACTTCGTCATTTAAGTGCTTTCTGTTTATTTTAGTCAAATGCAACAAGGAGTTCGAATATTATTGCTTCAATGTGGCCATGGGTATAAGAAAACATTTCTTGATACCATGAGAAGAATATTAAAGATACCGCCGCGGCTTTTGATATGGGGGAGAAAGGGCAGGTATTGCACATTGCCCTCTATGTTTCGCTAATCTCTGTATTTGTATTCTGGCTTTCTTATGTGCTGGTGAGTTAAGAACAAAATAAATTTGTTTGTTGTTTGTCCCGAATCAGGTTCCTACTTATTATTGTAGACAAATATTTACGTTTTCGTTTTGCGTTATAGCTGCTCCATCAAAAGAATGAAGAAGCTGGCTGCATCGTCGGGCCAATGAGCAATCAGTATTTTAAATTTTGGGCCGCTGATTTGCTAAAACTAGCCCGCCGGTAACATCATAATCTGCAAACTTCCGATGGAAAAGCTATAACAGCATTTATTTGTCACAATACTGCGTCAGGTTTCTATCTTGTATTTGCATCTTATATAATACTACCTTGAACACAAACTATAAGAATCGTACCATCCAGAGAGTAAAGCAGGATGTTTCGGGCCCTTTCAAATTGAACATCCAGTTTTATTGGGAGTGGTTATTATATATTGTTAACTTCAGACCTAGGAAAGTACATAAGTACCGGTTGTACCCTGTGACAGCCAGCATCTCATACTATAAATACTCTTGGCTTTGTTCAAGCGAGGCACTGAATATACTCTTGTCATTTCATTCGACTTCAGTGTTTATGAAAATTCACCTCCAATCACTACCCCGCATGGATCAGTCGTTAGAATGATCTGTTTTGTCAACACCGAGTATTTCAAATGTTATACACAGATCCTGTTTCGAGACCTTAGAATTGTTTTGCTGCTTTCTGTCCAAACGTATGGAACATCCTGTTTGGTCACCTTGGTTTAGGGATGTGCAATATTTTCATAGTTGGTTATTATTCAGCTAGACCTATGAATGAGCCCCCTTGTTATTTTCTGGACTTGTACGTTTTCGTTTGTTATAATCTGACCTAATAAATTCCATTTCTATCTTTATTAATAACCTTTGCCTTGAGTCTCAGACCTTGCATCTCAAGTGTCAACATGTTTTATGGTATAAAGTGAAAATATTAAAAAATAATAGACCATTAGGTGCTCAGGAAGCGACCCTCCCCCCCCCCCCCCTCGAACTAATTTTCACTATAGCAGTTTTGTTCAGAAAAAAATCACGATTAATAATCCACCTGTTTGCCACTTGGCAGCTGGGGCGTTTGACCTCCAGGGGTGTCCAAAGTCGAAAGTTGCGAAACTTTGACCTGCTATAACGGTCAAAGTTTTTGATAAAATTCCAAATTTTTTTTTAATTATCATTTAACACATTATTTTTGATTTTTTAAAACAAAAGCGATTTCACTTTTTGTAAAGGGGTGTCCAAAATTAATAATAATCGATTTTACTGTTTTATACACTTTAACATTAAAGATTGGACATATAATCCGCATTAAAGCTTTACTTTATACACACAATGAAAGAACCACTGAATTTAAAAAATAAATTATGCAAAAACAATTCAAGGGCTGTCCAAAATGCTGGGTTTTATATTATTGCTAATATACAACATTTTTTTAAAGTGCTAAAAATGTGTTCATGTTACTAAAATCAGTAAACCTGTCTAAGAATACGTATTGTATGTGGGCCTAGCAAAGAATTATAATTTTTATCAGGGTTGTCCAAAATTTTGAATTCAAATTACAACAATTTGAGAGAAATAACAATAAAAATAGGGCAAAATCAATGTATTAGTTGGCCCAGTCATCACCGAATTTATATTCTAACCTAAACAATATAATGACGTGCTGTTTTAATACAGGGTTGTCCAAATAGTGTGATGTGTTCTTGTAAAGAATTGTTTGAAAAGGTCAAACTCGATCATAATATACCGTCAGGTGCAAAGGGAGCGACCCTCCGGGGCCCCCCGAACAAATTTTCACCATAGCAGTTTTGTTCAGAAAAAAATCACGATTAATAATCCACCTATTTGCCATTTGGCAGCTGGGGCGTTTGACCTGCAGGGGTATTCAAAGTCGCTTAATGTTGTTTTTAATATTGCCGTACCGGTAGTTCTCTTCGCTCTTGTAAAATTTTCAAATATCTTTCAAAATACAATCACTAATATTATTCCCACATTTCTTCCCTGCCCCGAACCTGTATCTACACAAAAGTATAAAAGAATGGAATATATTGAATCTTTATGTATGGAATCAATGTGTATTTACTTCTGACACTAATAATCATACTAATGGTCCTTCAGAAGTGCTTATACCGACTATATTGAATTACACATGTACATACAGACATACATACAGATATGTACAGTTATTACGGACTCACTGTATAGTAATAATAATTATACAGCCAATGTTCGTGATATTCAACTAATCTTTAATTTAGAACAGCTAATTTCTTTCTCATCTCATCAACATACATCAAAACATAATACACCCTACAGACTTGGCAGGATATTAGTATCACCCTTCACAGCTACTTGTGATGACCACAGATAACCCAAGGAGTTTGTGATGAAGGTGAAGCCATTAAAACTAATTAGAGCTTCACGTAAGCCTATAGCTAGATGCTATTATCTTAATTTTTACTGTTTGTATTTTGTTGTACAAATTTGAAAGAAATAATTTTAGGTATAGAGAAAGTTTTTCCATTGGCCGAGTTGTGATACTAATCAGCTATACACAATGCACAATAGGGCTTATAGGCAGCATATACAGCAGTCATAGCCAACCTGTGTGCATTATCTGGAACAAAAATGACTAGGTAGAACTGTATTCGTATCTACAATTTGACACCGCTAGTGCGTTTTGTATATCTAAATTATGGCAATGAGGGGACTTCTTCTCGGTGATTAATCAAGATGTTCAATCTTGTTCGTTATTACGAGAATTGTATTGGCATTTCCTAATGACAATGATGCATATCAGCGATCATAAGTAAATCAAGGTGTCTAGTTGTATTGACTACACCCATCCCTTGATTTACTTCAGTTCGAGGGTGTACGTGATCAAGAGGATAAGAACGAGCTACTTACTTTTAATATAAACCATTGCAAACTCTCCGAATATGGTTCTTTCTGCCATATAGTAGGCCTACAGACTTTCTGCATCCCATCTATTTTGACTAGTTTCCCTGTGCATACTATTAACAGGGTTGAATGTGAAATAAATGTGTATCATTCTAAAACAATTTATGCGTCCCTATTAGCTTTAAAAGTATACTCAAATGTACATCTGGAAAGAAAGCCACAAGCTGCATATTCTTACTGGAGATTTTGGACAACCTTGTGAATAATAACAGAAAATAGTAAAATACACAATGAAATGATAGAAAACATTTTCACCGTGCAACGGCGTTCATGCGGTTTGGAGTTCAAACATTTAAATAAGTATGAATAATTATTGTTGATCAACTTGCAACACACGAAATATTCAATCATTTAGTATAATTGTAACTTCCTACACGATACTCCTAAAATATAGACGTCCCAGTTACCAAATGACAAATATGCATTCGTGAAAAAAGCATGTAGTTTCAGCTATAAGAGCATAGCCCTTTTTTAGTTCGAGGGGATGATTAACATATGTAAGAAGGCTGCTATATGTTGCATAACATCATATATCTTTTTGGACAACCCTGTATATACCATAAACAAATCCGTAATTGTTGTTTTAGGTTTGTACATCGTGCACAATGTTAGGTTGTGCAAAAAAATTATGAAATGCAGATAAACTTTACCTATAGGAAAAATATATGAACATATGTTTGCATATGAGACATTGGACACCCCTATCGTCTAAACGCCCCAGATGTTAACTGACAAACATGCATGCATGAGAAGAACATAGTTTCAGCTGTGAGAAAACACACACTGTTATAAGTTCGAGGGGGTTATATACATACAGATGAAAGAATGGCCGCCACAAGTTTCATACTATTTTGTGACGTTTTGGACAACCCTGTGTATACATATAGCAAATCAGTAGGTGTATTATGTTTTGACATCATGTATGATGTTAGGTCTTGCAATCAAATTATAAAATGAAGCTTAATTTGCACTAAAAAAATATATAAACATATATTTACAAATGCGACTTTGGACACCCCTACCGTCTAAACGTCCAGGTGGTGCCAATTGGCAAGCAGGCAGAAATGGAAAGAACGATTAATTTCCTTTAAGAAAACATATGGTATTAATAGCATTAGTTCGAGGGGGGGAGGGGGGGTTAAGAGCCACCTAACGGTCTATAATAATATGATGTTCCATTTCCATGTCCGAATAGAGACCAATAACGAATGAATAAATCACATTTGATTGGTTATCAATTTGCATTATTGATGCCAGTAATGCATGCAAGAAATAATCACTCTTTGAAAATGTTTTATTTATTTATTTATTTATCGTGATAGATCAATGCCTTATACAAAATGTAAGAAATATTTTTTTATATTCAGTTTGAGATACTTGTCAACTTTCCATCTCAAATTTATAGATGTAGAATGTGCATTTTAGAATAAGTCAAAATTTATAGATTATAAAGCTGGTCACAGTTATTCAGCACTTACCTTTGACATAGTGGTTGAAGATGCAGATACAATGAACAGCATGCGAGCCAAAGCCAAACTCAAGAAGAAAATAATGGCAACAGCGGAAACGATTTTTATCAATTCTCCAACTTCCCTTTCATTAACCTAATTATAACAGAAGAAAAGTGTAGTTATCATCTGAATGGTGATGTACGAAAACCCTAAGACGTTCTGAGATCCGAAGATGGAGTTGATAGTCATGCTGACCTCGTAAAGTGAACCGTAAAATTCTGCTGCGTCGAAATAATCTTCCTCGCAATTTAAACGAGCAATATCTTGTTATCGTACGAGCTTTTATTTTTTTCTTCAGTCTTATGAAACACAATGCGTCTGCCATTTGTTAGTGATGACACCCTATTGAGATTAGAACATCCACATTTTCCATTTTTGTAACAAATTGTTTCATTCCCTTTGTTGAATACATTTTCGTCCAAATATTAACATCTTTGCTACTTTTTTTTCAATTTTGTACTAAAAGCTGTAAAGAGTTGCCCAGTTATCAGAATCAAGTTATTGAATATTAATTCAGGAATTATATTTGACAATGTGATTATGAAAAGAAAAACCTACAAAGGTACCGCGGATATGTCCACCTGATATGAGTATGTAACTAATATAAATGCAACTGTCAGCATAATATATAAAACAGCGATCTGAATTGTGATAGACAACCTGAATATCTTGTATAATGATGACTGTACATCAGAAATGACACAAAAATGTGAAATTTGCGAAAAAAACATTTAGTAATTTGACACGATTTACATGACACATAATGCGTACTAGAAGAAGTGTTGTGAATTGGCATATCCATGATAAGACTTGAGCAACAATTATAAAAGGCGACTGGTATCCCTATGTGATGTTCTTTATTGGACTGTTGAATGCAAGAATCAGGGAGACTAGAGAGATACACACGACAACACTGTAGATCGTGGCACTTCTTGAGCAACGGTAGAACGTTGTTTGTCCAATGTTATCTACGCCATAAGGCGCCAGGCCCAAGAGCCGAGAGAACAGTATCAAAGGCTTGATTGCGGTGTTGAAATCCATATTGCCTGGATCAGCTTGTTTGGGGATGTTCTTTATTGGACGGTTGAATGCAAGAATCAGGGAGACTAGAGATATATACCAGACAACACTGTAGATTGTGGCACTTCTTGAGCAACGGTAGAACGTTGTTTGTCCAATGTTATCTACGCCATAAGGCGCCAGGCCCAAGAGCCGAGAGAACAGTATCAAAGGCTTGATTGCGGTGTTGAAATCCATATTGCCTGGATCAGCTTGTTGGTGATGTTCTTTATTGGACGGTTGAATGCAAGAATCAGGGAGACTAGAGATATATACCAGACAACACTGTAGATCGTGGCACTTCTTGAGCAACGGTAGAACGTTGTTTGTCCAATGTTAGCTACGCCATAAGGCACCAGGCCCAAGAGCCGAGAGAACAGTGTCAAAGGCTTGATTGCGGTGTTGAAATCCATATTGCCTGGATCAGCTTTAGTTGGTGATGTTCTTTATTGGACGGTTGAATGCAAGAATCAGGGAGACTAGAGATATATACCAGACAACACTGTAGATTGTGGCACTTCTTGAGCAACGGTAGAATGTTGTTTGTCCAATGTTATCTACGCCATAATGCGCCAGGCCCAAGAGCCGAGGAAAAACAGTATCAAAGGCTTGATTGCGGTGTTGAAATCCATATTGCCTGGATCAGCTTCAGTTGGTGATGTTCTTTATTGGACGGTTGAATGCAAGAATCAGGGAGACTAGAGATATATACCAGACAACACTGTAGATTGTGGCACTTCTTGAGCAACGGTAGAACGTTGTTTGTCCAATGTTATCTACGCCATAAGGCGCCAGGCCCAAGAGCCGAGAGAACAGTATCAAAGGCTTGATTGCGGTGTTGAAATCCATATTGCCTGGATCAGCTTCAGTTGGTGATGTTCTTTATTGGACGGTTGAATGCAAGAATCAGGGAGACTAGAGATATATACCAGACAACACTGTAGATTGTGGCACTTCTTGAGCAACGGTAGAACGTTGTTTGTCCAATGTTATCTACGCCATAAGGCGCCAGGCCCAAGAGCCGAGAGAACAGTATCAAAGGCTTGATTGCGGTGTTGAAATCCATATTGCCTGGATCAGCTTGTTGGTGATGTTCTTTATTGGACGGTTGAATGCAAGAATCAGGGAGACTAGAGATATATACAAGACAACACTGTAGATTGTGGCACTTCTTGAGCAACGGTAGAACGTTGTTTGTCCAATGTTATCTACGCCATAAGGCGCCAGGCCCAAGAGCCGAGAGAACAGTATCAAAGGCTTGATTGCGGTGTTGAAATCCATATTGCCTGGATCAGCTTCAGTTGCTGATTTCTCTATTGCTTTCTAGCCTGCACAAATCAATCTTTCACAGTTGAATGTGCGTATTTCAATTATGTGAACCTAAAAAACTAATGTGTCTGTTGTGAGATCCGATTGTCTTTTAATTCCCTATATGCTTTGGGTAACGTAACTCACCGTGATCACATTTCATTTTCTATAACTTATTCTTTTCTACTTCTTTGAGTAATTTGCAACGTGGCAAACTTTGAACCGACGAGACATTGTCAGTTCTTTTCATGGGCTAAACTTAAGGGATTTATATTTAGAGTGTTGAAGCAATTCATATTAATATTGTGAAATATCATCCTGCCAACACGTTGTTTCTATTGATTCATGAACTGTCAAAACCATTATCATGAAATTAATATATTATGTACGGGCAAATTCTCTAATGTAGGTTGAATAGTTTTTAATATGTTATAATATTGTAAGAATGATAAATATATTTTACGTCACTCTCTTTAATTGTAATACATAGATGCTGTACGAGTAATACAGTGTGAAACATAAACAAACATTACACTAATATTTACAAATTATGTTCAAGATTATTGGTTTGATTTCCAATTCAGGCAGGAGTGTCTTAACATATTTGCACATCATGTTCCCATCAATGTGAAAGATGGACGTATGTGAACGGTGACTTTGTAGCCTTCAAATGAATGTTAGCTTGAGAACATTATGGTGGTGCTTTCAATTTGCTGAATAGACGATAACACACAACTAAATTTTTAAAGCACAGAATTGTTTCTCACAAGTAAACACCACTAAATAATTTCGAGTGCGAATACAGAAGACAAAACAACAATCACTTGTAGAACTAAATGTTTTAGTCCAGTGCTGAAATATGTGAGTCCAATACAAACGAAATTAGGACAGTAATTATATCAAAGATCCAGTCCTTGATAGTTTCTTTGTTGTAATGACCTTTTGCATGTTATTTACCTCACACAACAAAAGGTTCCAATTACCTAGGAGGTGACTTCAATTAATCTGGTAATGAGGTGGTGGTCGCTACGTTGCTTGAAAGTGGGGCCATTTGGATAACAATGACCAGGTATGTAGCAACACAGCCGACTATCTGAAACCAAGTAAAATACCTTTATGGTATCTTCGCTGTAGCTGTAATGTGGATAAAAAGTGTAGAAAAACTATTTTGAACAACAATTTTAATTGTAAAATATCTGCAAGGAATCTCCACTGTACATCCCGAACTTCTGTACCATGTCTCGTTTCCGCTGTTCAAACCAGACGTTTAAATAATATAGAATAGTTTAAGACAGGATTTCGTCCGCTGTGGCACATACGATAAAAGCGCTGGTCCGATGCGTGTGGCTCTACGAGGACGTGGGTTCGAATCCCGCATAAGGCATCGGTTTTTGTCCTTCATCGTCATCTACCACCATTCATAGTCTCGAATAGCAATATTGCACAATTAAACGTTAAGCAACACATAAATAAAATAAATTTAGACATAACTAATAAATAAAACCTGGGAACCAATACCACAATACCTAAATCAGCGTGCCGTTCCAGATCGTTTCCATTTGGCACTGGTTGTCTTGAAATAAACATTTTCACTGTCACCAATATAAAATGGTTTCAAACCCATGGGCATTTAATACAAATACTATGGTGTTATCAATTTATTATAAAGGTTAATTTAAAAGTGTTCTGTTACCGATGTGATGAGGGTGGCGTCTATTGGGAAGAGTCCACAAGCCGAGAACTGAACCTTGTGATGAAGGATCTGAAGGGACAACGCCTGCATCTGAAAGAGAACACGTGCTACATATTATACATTTACTAAAATTAACGTCCAGGTATTGGGGTTGTCTATAAGTGAATATGACTTCTTATTTGCTTCTATTTCGAAAATGTATTGCTGGTAAGCAAAATTTTATGAAATCTTATATGTGAAGTGATTTTAGAGTCTACTTTTACTTTAAAAGCTCAATGGCTAATAATATTACATACACTTAAAAACGAACGAACTATTACGTACTTGATCTCTAAATCGAGCAGTCTTTGCACGGCTCTGTAACCTTGCCACAGTGTGAGCCAGCTCTTCTGCCTGCGAACAAGCAACGCGATGTTGGTATGAAGGATTTAAACTAGCAACTATTGTAACTATTTACATTTAACATTTAACACTTATAGTTGAAATTAACACCAGTAGGATTCAGTATTGAAGGGGAAAAAACATGCAAGGGAGGAGGAAGGTGAAGAAGTTTTATGTTGTAGAGCGTGGTGAATTGAAGGAAGTTCAGATGCGGTAAGACAGGAAAGAGTGGGGTTTATTGGTGGAGAGGCAGATGTAGGATTAGAATGAAGATGATGGAGAGCTGAGCCAGGCAATCTCTGCACCAAACTGTTTCGCGCCCTAGATATCGGGGTCGAGGACACCACTCAACCCGACATGTTGGAATTGGGTTAGGATTATTATTTATTTATTTTAACATTGCATTTAATGAGTTAAAAAGATAAGCATTTAAAAAATAAATACGTTCTAATGTATGTTGCTAACTGACTTCACATAATCTTACCTGTGCAAGAGTATAACAACATGGGGTGATTGATGACACTGGAAGACAGAAAAGCAAATAAAGTGTTCTTTTCGCCAAACTCGATCAGAAAGTAGAATAAAGAGTAGAGGTAATCATTAACACCAGAAATATGATTGCGAGTGATAACAGATTCTGAAATCCGTAAATGGAATCCACCATCAAAGTTGTACTGTGAAGAACGGAATGCAATGTCCACTCATCGACAATTTGATCAAATTTGATTGATTCACCAGCAACATGTACGTCATCGTCATTAAACTTCTTCATAGTGTTATCGTCTTGTTTTGAAAAGTGTCATCTTTATGTAGAAATGAAATAATTGACATTAAGTGACGATGTCGGTCTCTATTTCGTCGTTTGGGAAGATCTTTGTCATAAATTGTGAGAGATGTATGTAAACACTCATTCTTATCAGAATGTTTTCCATGGTCTGATCTGAGTTTATTATGGAAAGCTTTAAAGAGAATCTTATATGCATAAGTGTGAGGCTATTGAAATGCACTTCTGGGATGATTTTTGAAATTACTCCAGCAAAGAATACTACATACATTGGAACCTCGTAGAAAGTGGTCACCCTTTGCACACAAACACAAGCAATCAACAAGACTGTTAGAACAACAATCACAATTCCCTGTGCAATGATTTAGTTACGATATTTATTGAATTAAGAAGGATTCACATCAAAAGTATCAGCAAGATGGAAAATATTATTATAGATAAGGAGAATCTTTTTCCGGCTGACGAAGCATACAACATGCGAGTATACAAACGCCAGGAATGTGCACGTTGTTTGCAGTTGTCCAGCCGTTGTCATTATTGGAGATTCGTGAAGTTGAGTACTTCTTTGGTAGGACGTCGAGGCAAATGTCATACAGCAGGCATAGGTCACTCACCAGATGATAGCGTAGGATGCTGAATTGATCGTCTTACTGTAAGGCACGGAACATCCAGTCTGGACAATACTATAAGGTGACAGGCCGAACAGTCGAGTAAATGTGATCAACGGTTTGATTGCAGTGTTGAAATCCATGAGCGGCTGAGGTTTGTTACAAATGGTAAATCTATCAACACCCTTATTCACAAATATCTATAACACTGTACTTACAATACAAGAAGATGTTAAATTAAAATCTACAATATTAATTTCATTCATTGTAGCTATATGTTTTTATGTATATATTGTGGAAAGTCACGGATCGTCGAGTTCTTTAATTTGATATAATATGTCGTAGTGATCGTGTACTGACTGTATTCACTAGCCCAACTAGTGGAAAGCAAAATAATTGCTCCTTCGTTACTTCATAGAACATACATTTAATTTCATGGAGTACCCAACTAAATCGATTGAAATATGTTTGCCATGTCACCGATGCTAAATGAATTTAATATTACAAAATTCTGACGAGTGGCGTTCGATTGCTATTAACATATGATCTATAGAGTGATCCTGTGGTCGATTATGGTGAATGCCAGTATACCAATCAACACTGTGTGCATAGACAAACAAACATGCAGAGAAAGAATACAATTGCTTAAATATCAACGATACACTGTTTAAAGTAAGCAATAATTAAAACCATATGAATATTGTTTACAACAATCACCTTATCCTTTTATTGAAGAGTCAACAGAATTTACCACGACCGAATTAACCACCGACTTAACTGAGTAAAATAGGTGTACCGGTATTTGTTGTTTTCATTCTTATGTGAATGAATAACTGGTTCATCTAAATATGATCACTCTGCAAATGACTATTTTAAATTTTTACACCCTTCGCAGAGTTGGTGACCTCAGGGATGAATGACTGACTAGGGTTTAATATAATATATTAATATAGTATAGGTTAAATTTGATCAGTACACTACTCGCCATAGCTTACCTCTGTCATGGTCGATGTAACTGAGATAACAATGAACAGCAAGCGAGTCAGGGCAAAACCCAAGAAGCAAATAGTTGTGATTACAGCTAAACGTGTTTTTAATTCTCCTGGTTCCCCTCCATGCAACGAATTATAGCAGAAGTAGAGCGTAGTTATCATCTGTAGTGTGATGAACGAGAACACTAGAAGGTTTTGAGATCCGAAGATGGAGTTGACATTCATGCTGATTTTATACAGTGTACTGTGGAGTTCTGCTGGGTCGAAGAAATCTTCCTGCCATTTTGATGAACCAATCTGTACGGTATGCATAGGTATCAGTTCAGTTTGAGGCTTACGAAGCAAGAGGGATCTACCATCTTTTATTGATGACACCATATTCAAATCAGATCTCTCAATGTTTCCAGTTTTATAACAAACTGTTTCATCCCGTTTGATAAATTCATTTTCGTCCACAGCATTACCATTAATATTTTTGTTATACTTTGACAATTTTTTACTAAAAGCTTTAAATAGACGGCCGGTTGTCAGAATCAAGTTATTGAATATAAATTCTGGAACTACATTCGACAAAGTAAGTATGAAAAGAAAAATACACAAATGTGCCTTAGAGTAGTCCTCCTTATATAAAACTAGTGTGAATGCACCAAAGTTCGAAAGATTTAATAGCACGATCTGAAAAATGATTGATAATCTGAACGTCTTGTACACTGAAGATTGTACATCAAACACAACGCAAAGATGAGACATTTGGGAAAGAACATGCAGTAGTTTGCTTCGATTTACATAGCACATAATGCGTACGTGGACTAATGTTGTAATAGAGCATAGCCATGTCAAGATGTGAGCAGCATCCATAGCGGGTGATCCAAATGCCTGTGCGACGATCTTAGTTGGACCATTTAAAATAAGTGTCAGGTAAACTAGAGAGAGACACACGACAACACTGTAGATCGTGGCACTTCTTGAGCATCGGTAGACAGTAGAGTTTCCTATGACATCAACGCCATAGGGCGCCAGGCCCAACAGCCGAGAGAATAGTATCAAAGGCTTGATTGCAGTGTTGAAATCCATATTCACAGAAGCAACAACTATGTTTTGAGTTCTCTTCAGGACTCTCTAGCCTGCACTAATCCAACTACTACAGCTGTTCAAAGTGCATATTTCAATTACATCGACTCAACTAATGCGTTTGCAGTAAGAGCAATTGCACATTTTAATTATATTAACGTTGAACAATGAACATCTTGGTATATTTATATAAACATTGCTATTTCTACAGTATTATCAAAGTAAGCTATGTTTATTGAAGTCAATCCCAACTTGTCGGTCGTGCATAACTGACACTGACAGTTCATTACGTGCAGAACTTAATTGGCTGATTATTCATGCTGCAGCAATTCGTAATATTATTGTTATTATTAATTTAATACTCATAAATAACAAAATCCACCCCGATCGGGGTTCGAACCCAAATCTGCCACATTCCAGGTAGGCGCCTTAGCCAACTAGACACCTGGCAGGGCGGTAACTATTTAACTTCTGAATTGTACTTGCATTATAGAACTGATGGATGGAACATTAAAGCAATTGTGCAACATTCAAGGAAAATATTGGATATTGAGACTATTTTATTATAGGTATACATTTAAAGAATTGTAATATTTCATCTGATTTACAGAAGTCTTTAAAACTATGAATGAACCAATCACAAAACATGCACGACAAGTATATGTGGATCATTCCCGGTATGATCAATACCAAATATAAACGAAAAACACAAAGAAACAAAGTAAGAACAGAACATTTAACACGTTAGTTATCATACACAGAAACCAAATGCTAAACAACAATTAAGAGGTGCCTGTTCACGAGCGGACGCCTATGAAGCTGGGTGCTGGTTGTCACGTCATTGCTTGAAAGAGGGGCCATTTGGATCACGATCACGAAGTATGTAGCAATACAGCTAATCATCTGAAAATAATTAAAATTCATTTATTTATTTTATTTCATAATCGAATAAAACAGAAGGGTCTCCAGCAGTGAACATTATTAAAAATATAATAACTAATACAGATACAACACATGACGTTTTAGGTAATGGCCGGAAGTTAAGATTGAACAATATTGGCGTCTTAAACCTGAATTGTACGGTTCAATGTTTCGTTTGAGATTTCTTTGAATTCAAGGACAAAATATAATCAATAAGAAGGATGTGTTGTTGTATTCTATTATCTTTTCACACTTTGGGTGTGTTATGTCTTTGAAATCAATGAATCATGATCGAAACATTGAACTGTCTAATTCAGGTTTACAATTTCAATCAATGACTGAATTAATGTTCCCCCTGTTGCAGAACGGAGCACTGCAGGGGCGCCGACTCCGTGGGTGCTTAGAAGTTGAAACACCCCTCAAAATATTCTGAGTTTAAAAAAGCAATCTATACAATAACAAATTTTTGAGCTATCTACGTTTACAAAAACGTTCACCGATTAGTTAGTTAAGAGGTTAGAGTTATTTTTTATAAATCTTGCAAGTCTGATGGTAAATCGAATTGTGACTTAATTGTGGTAAATGTCCTGTGGCACTTTTTTGTTTTGCAAATAATAGATCTGCAGACCATTACCTTTACTGGTAGACCTTTCCTGTGCATGCCTGAACAGAAATGGTAATTTACATTTTTAATTTTTAATATATTTTCAATAAGTTGTAGAGAGGCTAAAATGATTTAAAAATTATCAGTTGCTGATACGGGGTGGGGTGTGGAGATCGTCTTCCTTCCCCATAAGATTTCTATTTTGATTGCACAGCTAATTATAACCATCACCAATTGTGCCAATTTCGATTTTTAACGTGTTTTTAAGCAATATTACCCCCCCCCCCCCTAGATATCTAGATACTTTGCGTTATAAATGTGAAAACTTAAAAGAATCCCATGAATCAGGGCCATCCGCCACTAAATAAAATATACCGAAATCATGACAATTAACTTATACAGGCTAATTTCATAAAACAATGCAGAAAAATCTTTTTAGAAAATCACTGACGGGCAGCCTTCGAATTGTAAGTAAAATATTTCATCACCCCTCGGAATTTAGAAAACCCGGCGCCCCTGCAATGAGCTCGTATCGTCTCTTATCGAATCTTTTCCTAGCACACCTGCTTCAGAATGTGATAAAATATTGTCACCTTGTAGTTCAACCTGTCGTGATTTATTTAAGAACATTTTCTACATGATCAAAGTTGTTTTAACCAAACGTGGTAGAGAGAAATAATCTATTAAGGTTTGGTATTTAAAGTTATAAGATTAATTAAGAAAGATTATATTTGATGAGGGTGGCGTCTATTGAAGAGAACCTTGTGGTGAAGAACCTGAAGAGACAACGCCTGCATCTGATAGAGAACACGGAGATTTGTTAATTGCTTAGTACCAAACTCCCGATGTTGAGATCATCGACAAGATCTGGTCTAAAAGAGATCACAAGCCAAGAACTGAACCTTGTGGTGAAGAACCTGAAGAGACAACGCCTGCATCTGATAGAGAACACGGAGATTTGTTAGATGAGCGAAGCTAAGACTTCAATTTCACTGACCCCCCATAAAATTTAGCTCGGGGTGTTTTTTTTTTTTTTTTTCTGTCTGTTTGTTCGCTCGATTCGGGCAAACGGCTTATGCGATCTTGATGAAAATTGTAGGGGACCTTCGTTTTCTCTGAACTTAGAGGTGTATTGATTTTGGGTACAATCGAAGAAATATTTCTCATGAATATCGTACTTTTACGATTTTTTTCGATTTTTAGTGCGATATTTTCGTGACATTTTGGCCGATTCTGACCAAACGGGTAGGGCTACAACGTTCACATGTCACATTGACATTAAGGTTATGGTGATGTAGTACATTTTGAAAGAAAAAGTTGAAATAGTTAGCCAGAATCCATAGAAATAAAGGTTATAATATAAGTTTTTCAATTTTTAGTGCGATATTTTCGTCACACTTGGGCCGATTCTGACCAAAACGGGTGGGGCAACAACGTTCAGATTTCATATGGACATTAAGATTATGGTGATGTAGTACCTTATGAAAGAAAAAGTTGAAAAAGTTAGCCTGAATCCACAGAAATAAAGTTTAAATATGAGGGTTTTTTGGGTTTATAATACCAATTAACAAGTAACAATAGAAACTTGACAACAATCACCTTCAATGCATTCAAAAAGCACTTGCAAAGGAAAAGTGCAAACAAACGCAAAAAACGCAAACAAAAAACTTACAAAAAACGCTCATCCATCAACGCGGCGGGACTTTAGCGTTTTCCTAGTTAATTGCTTAGTACCAAACTCCCGATGTTGAGATCATCGACAAGATCTGGTCTAAAAGAATCACCAGCCGAGAACTGGATCATCGACAAGATCTGGTCTAAAAGAGATCACCAATTTCAAATAAAAATCATTGATTTACATCAGCCTGGGTTAGGTATATTCAGAACTAAGTCAAAGATGAAATTACGATGGATTTCTCTATATTTTGCTAATGCCATTGAGCAATACCCACCTGATCTCTAAAGCGAGCAGTCTTTGCATTGCTCTGTAACATTGATACAGTATGATCCAGCTCTTCTGCATAGAATACAAATTGTTTGAATTAATGTACATAAAGTGTAGGCCCTAGTAAAAATAAATGCTTCCTTGGCACATTTAAAGAGGTATTCATTCCCGTTAAATTCAAAAAAATTATTTCATTCAGGCTAACTAGTTGTGAATTTAGAAACTAACAGAAAATTATTGGGTGCACCATGACCCCCCAAAAAATTGTCAAACTTGGTATTTTCCTAGATAGGTCCCATTGGCAAAAATCTCCCATTAGAAATAACACGGGGACGAACTTTGTGCCCCGTGACCTTGGAGGATTTTGATCCCCCAAAAAATTGGCTATTATTGACGTACTCTACAGTCTTTTCTGTGAATCCTCCATATTTTATTTTGGAATTTGGGCAAGTAATTTGGTCAAAATATACTGATTACCAAGAAGGGGTGTGATTTTGGAATGCATATTTTTGCGTGTTTGAGTGTTTGTGCATAGTTTCAAGACACGATGTTATAAAGGGCCATTTTTGATTGGTACGATGCTCTAGTATCTATGTGGAACAAAAAAGAAGCAGGTTCAAACCGATTTAAGAAATTAAAACGCCAATTTTCCCAAATTTCATGATCAAAAAAATTTTAAAAAAAATCGTCTAAAATCACAGTTACTAATATTATTTTTAATTGTCATTTTAGTGTCGGTAATATGCTATAGATTATGTGGTAAAAAATCATTTTTTTGGGGGTAATAGCCCCTTTAAGCAAGAAGGTAAAATATATGTACGTATGTCACCATATCATTTATATTTCATGTATATGTATCAAAATCGAAAATAATAGCATGCAAAGTGTTATTCATGCATTATCATATTAAAATTAATTGTTGGTACATGCTATAATGTTTAAATGAACGGTTAATATATTGCTTTCAAGGTAACGTTTTTATTGGCTTTTTATACAATAAAACTATGTAAATGATTATGTTTCTCTATATAACGAATTGTTTGTGCACTCTAAATAATTATTTAATCAACAGCAGCCCATGTTATGATCAGCTGTCAATGTCAGTTCTAGATATAAAGTAATGAGAAAGTTACAAGGTTGCCACGTTGCTTATAAACATAATGCACTTCAATATGATCAATATAAGCAACGTTACCCAATTTGCTATTAATATTAAAAGATCAATTTGATCACGCATCAGACGCAAAAGTTGAGTTGACGTTATTGAGAAAACAGTGAAGTTAGTGAAGGCTAGAGAGTCCAGTAGACACATAAACACTAGTCTCTTCGAGCAATATGGATTTCAACACTGCAATCAAGCCTTTGATGCTATTCTCTCGGCTCTTGGGCCTGGCGCCCTATGGCGTAGATAACATGGGGCACTCGACTGTCTACCGTTGCGCAAGAAGTGCCACGATCTATAGTGGAACCGTGTCCATCGCTCTTGTGTCTCTACTACTTGTATGGATTGGTCCAATACTGAGCATCACAAAGGGATATCGGTCACCTATTATAAATGTCGCTCACATCTTGTCATGGATATGCCAGTTCACAATACTCGTGCTAGTACGCATTATGTGTCACGTTAATCGACACAAATTACTACACATTCTATTCCAAATTTCACATCTATGTGTCGTTTTTAAGGTACAGTCGCCAGTATACAAAATATTTAGATTATCTATCATAATTGAGGTCGTTCTGCTAAATCTTACGCTCTTGATTGCATTTAAACTAGTTTCATACTCGTTTCAGAATGACCTATCTAGCATATCAATTACTGTTTTTCTTTTCGTAATCACTTTGTCAAATATAATTCCTGAATTATTATTCAATAACTTGATACTGATAATTGGCCAACTCTTTCAAGCTTTTTGTATTAAATTGACAAAATATACCAGAGATGTTAATATAAATATTTTGGAGGAAAATCAATTCCACACACGAAGTAAAACAGTTTGTTACAAAGAGGTAAGAAGTGATACATCAAATTTCAATAGAGCGCCATCAAAAAAAGATGGCAGACTCTCTGTGTTAACTAAGCCTGGAACAGAAATGATAAATGTGAGTGCCATACAGGCTCTTGGTCCATCAAATCGAAGTGGAGATTATTTTGACGCAGCAGAACTTCACAGTTCTTTGTATAAGGTCAGCATGACAATCAACTCTATCTTCGGATATCAAGCCTTCCTGTTGATATCGTTCAACACACTTCAAATGATAACATCGCTCTTATTCTGTTATAATTTACGGAATGAAAGGGAAGGTGGAGAATTCATTAAACTCGTTTCCGTTTGGACAGTTATTTTGTTCTTGAGTTTGGCTCTGGCACGCTTGCTGTTCTTAGTAATCTCTGCGTCATGGACCATGTCAAAGGTAAGTTAACTTGAAACGATACTAACATTTTGGTTCTCAAGAACTGAGCAAGTTCTGCAATCCTAAAAGTATTTTACCCAAACATAATCCTCAGTACCATCTTTGAGCAAATGGTCTGGCAGAAAGAACGCATTGGTCATTTTGTGAAACATGTGCTGTTAAAATACCTCGTGGATGCAAGAACGTTGCCAAGGGAAGGCTTGTCTCCCTACATCATAGAAACAAAACCGTTTTGATTTATTGAATACACATTTAATTGAACGAGTGAGCGTAGCGAACGTATGTGATCTCCATTCGACTTAAACGGCCCTAATTGTTTTTCTGCGTGCGTGTGTGTGTGTGTGTGTGTGTACGTTGAAAATCAGCCGAATCGCTGAACAGATTGCGCTGAAATTTTAAACAGACATCTGGTACGAGTTTATTGAGAACTGCTAACAAAATCAGCAAGATTCATTGCGATTTAAACCTACAAGAAATAATAAACTGAAAAATAGACTTCCAATGTTTAGAAATTATTTTAACGACAATGTTTTAGATTTTGAAAAGATATTTTTTGTTTGTTATTCGCCTGGCCGTGAAATGCCGTGCCCATGCAAGGTCTGTCGAATGTTGCACGTCAAGGTACCCCCAAATTCCGCTCGTAGATTGAGTAAACCTTGCAATATTTACACGTATTTCGTACTGGCTATGTTTTCCATAGTAGGCCCTATTGCCACAGATGTTGGACTACACTGCGTTATAAACATTTCAAAACATGTTTAATTATTAGGTGCGTGAACTTGGCACCCCCACTTTGCGCACTAATTCTGTCACTAGTCAGACTATTTAGTGCTCAATTAGTGCTTTCTAACGCACTCGGCCCCAGAATTAGTGCACGGTTAGTTTAGGAATGAATTACTAATTAGTGTTGGGGGTGCCAACTTCACGCTGCACCCCCACTTCGAGCACTAATTTCTAAACATGTTCCTCGAATTAGTGCTTAATTAGTGCTTTCGATCCCACCGAATCCCATAATTAGTGCACTTCCGGTTTGGTCCCTGCGACGCGGCGTCTGTTGGGGGTGCAGCACCCCCACTTTATTTTTTTCAAAATTTTCTTTTACATGTATTTAGTGCCTAATTAGTGATTTCCATCTCACCGAATCCCATAATTAATGCACTTGCATCCAATCGTCGACAAGTGCTTTCGATCCCACCGAATCCCACAATTAGTGCACTTCCAATTTGGTCCCTGCGACGCGGCGTCTGTTGGGGGTGCAGCACCCTTACTTTGTTTTTTAAAAAAATTACATATATTTTGTGCTTAATTAGTGCTCTTGATCTCACTGTTTCACATAATTGGTGCACTTCCGGTTTGGTCACAGGGATCGACGTCTGTTTGTTTTCCTCCCAAACAGGTTACTTTTTGTATGGATGCTCTGTATCCCCAATGACAGCCCAAGTCTCATGACTTATGTGTGCACCAAAATGTAAACATTTACTTTTGACTACTATTGCAATACATTTCAAACTATTTTATGCCATACCAAATTCACATGATTTGGCTCACCTGATGTGAATAAACTTATCATGTATCGTTGGATTCCTCACACCCTAAATACAATTCATCACGATGGTACTTTTTCAATATCGGAAGGTAAAATAGCGTCGCAACGCCTCAAAGTCTGGCGAAGTCCAAATTTCGCTCTCGCAAGTTACATTACATACTAGATAGGTTAGAATGTTATTGGTTCAAGATAAAGACATGAAATGCATTTTATTCGTGTTAATTATATAACACATTATATATTATTCAGATAAGTAGTCTGTTTCCTGAAAAAATAGAACTTGCCGACATGATTTTTAACAATAATTGTCGTAATTTCGATACCCTTAAAACCTACATTCATGATTTTTTTAAACAACACTTTTTTGTTGGATTTCAAGCACTAATGATAACACAAAAATATGCATGTTATTTATATACCAACTGGATATTAATAGCGTATCGACGTCTTGAACTCAATTTTTATTTATTAGGATTAAAGGTGCACAAACCGGTTAGGTCATTTGGTGCCTAGGTGATGTAAGGAGGACAGTCCCGTGCTGGTCAAAACCAGCCATGGGCAAGGGGAGGGATGGGAGGGGGGCGTCGTCGGGGAGGGGTGGGAGAATTTCCCCGACGACTACCAGAGCTCGCTTCTAGTTTCGAGGAGTAATACTCCCCTACATACCAGCTGTTGTTTGCGAGATGGACTTTCCCTCTTTTCTCGCCTCGTACGATACGAATTGCGACGTACATTTTACTCTTGCGCACATGAATCTACACGAGTTGTGTTAGTTGAATATACTCCATTTCTCTCAACAAAAATTTAAATATCTCTAATTGTGATAACTGGTTTGTTTCAGTAAAAAATAAACCTTCCCGACAATAATTTTGAATTTTGACTTTGAATAATCCTAAAAGCATTTTTTTATGATTTTTTTAGACAAATCATGTTGTTGGATTTCACAGTTCAATGTTAATACTAGGGAAACGCCAAACTCGTTGTTAGACGAGTGAGAGAGCCACGTGTTGAGTACCCGTGAACATTAATTGGATTTAAGTTAGGTAATTATATTGTGGTATAAATAATAGGGTTTTTAAGTTTTTAAGTTTAAGGGCACGTCAACTGTACAGCCATAATGCGCCACTTTAGCCATTGATAGGCTAGGGAGGTCTAAGTTAGAGGGAAGAAAAGTAATGTTAGCGGGTACTCAACACATGGCTCACTCACTCGTCTAACAACGACTTTGGCGTTTCCCTAGTATAATCTTTACACAAACATTAGTGGTCACAGACCCTTGTTGACCAGATAGGCTACACCCCAGGCTAAATGGAACGGCCGGTGTATGACCCTTAGAACAGGTAAAGTTTGTTCGGTCTAACGGTACCCATGAAGATCTAGAATTCCTGAGACAAGTCAAATGTCTTTTTGTGGGAGTTAAGTGTCTTTTTGTGCGACTAATACTGGTATGAATTGCTATTCACAAGGAATTCTCCGAAGTACATTTTACTCCACGTGGAGTTGAACCTCGTTGACCAACCACAATCCGAGTTTTGAAGATTCAGCCAATAGGGTAGCTAAAAGAATTCGGAACTACAAAACATAGAAAGGGGTTTTCTGAGATAATTGGAAGACGAATACTAGAAAATATGAATGGAAACCGCAACGTATTGTGACCAACAAAGGAGACAATTTGTTGTACAGGGATGAATGTTATCTTTCGATGGGTAGCGTTAGACCTAACAAACTTTACTTCCTCAAGCGTCAATGTATGAAAAATTAAAGACGATTCCGTCTGGGCTCGGGGTAGAATTGGCCCAGAGCATGGCTCTGCTAATCGTAAAAGGCGATTCATTTCTTTTGAGTGTGTAAGGTTTGGCTGTATTTCTACAAGTTTTTGTTATGTGTGTGATTTAACATTCAGACAATCCTCACGGCCAAGACCTGATCGAGTAGCGTTAGAAAAGACTACGTTCGCTGCGCTCACTCGTCTAACAAGTATGTATGTAATTTATAAACCTACTGCTTATTGATAGCTTCTCGTCACCTCGAAGTCAACCGACGGTACATTTTCTTTAGTTGACATAAATCTATACATAAGCTGAGTAAAAAAAAAAACAATTAAAAATTAATTCAGAAAAATAATTTATGCGAACTAATTACTGGTGTCAGTTATGTATTCAATTTTAATTAACACAAATTTAAATCTTATCAGATTAGTAGTCTGTTTCATGAAAAAATAGACTATTCCCACAACATGGTTAACAATAGTGTCGTAATTGAAATATCACTTAAGCTACATTTATTATTATTTAAGATAAAACATCTAATAGTCTATGTTGTACTATTTCATACTTCAATGTTAATCTAAATATGCATGTAACTGGTTAACAAATTTAATTTTGATAGCGTCTCGACGCCTCGAAGTTAAGCGACGTACAATCTTCATTCGCGCACAAAAGTGTGCATGCACTACGATAACAATTGATTCTAGATCCACATAGATAAAGATAATGTGTTCTTGAAAAAGTTGGACATTGTAATAAATAAATAAATAAATAAATAAATAAATAAATAAATAAATAAATAAATACATATTTTAAAATAACACAGTACTAGCAGCCTGTCAGGGGCGGATCCAGGACCTTTGAAAGCGAGGGGGGAAGGGTTCATTTGGCGCAACCCAATGCTGAAGGGTCTAAGGAGGGTCACGACATTCCGGTTGCGATATTTTTCTCTGGTTTCAAGTAATTTTTCTGGTATTGAAATGCACAAATTATGCATTATAGTTTTTTAAACCGATTGTCCACCAAAATGTTAAGTTAGAACGTGTGTATTATGCGATATTTCTCAAATAACGCTAAGTTTGTTAAGGGGAGGGTTCAATAAAAATATTATCTCCTAGAAATTAACAGCAAATAGCTTCAAAATTTTACACAATGTAGAATTTTAAAAATAAAAAGTTTTTTGTAAAAATTTATTTCAAAATTTGTATTTTTTTTTAAAGTGATTCACATAATTGCTTAAATTGTCGACGATTGCATGCAAGTGCATTAATTATGGGATTCGGTGAGATGGAAATCACTAATTAAGCACTAAATATCTGTAAAAGAAAATTTGAAAAAAACAAAGTGGGGGTGCTGCACCCCCAACAGACGCCGCGCCGCAGGGACCAAACCGGAAGTGCACTAATTGTGGGATTCGGTGGGATCGAAAGCACTAATTAGGCACTAATTCGAGGAACATGTTTAGAAATTAGTGCTCGAAGTGGGGGTGCAGCGTGAAGTTGGCACCCCCAACACTAATTAGTAATTCATTCCTAAACTAACCGTGCACTAATTCTGGGGCCGAGTGCGTTAGAAAGCACTAATTGAGCACTAAATAGTCTGACTAGTGACAGAATTAGTGCGCAAAGTGGGGGTGCCAAGTTCACGCACCTTTAAATTATTTTTTAAATACAATCTAGAAATTACAAAATCTTTCCCGACCAGGGGATTGAACCCACTTCTTTCACATTTCGGCTACAAGGGCGCCTTAGCCAACTAGACTAGGGAAACGCCAAAGTCGTAGTTTGACGAGTGAGCGAGTCATGTGGTAAGTACCCGGGAACATTTGCATTTAAGTTTGTTCGTATAAATAATAGTTTTTTAAAGTTTAGTTGGCATACGGGGAAGGGCTTGTCAACTGTAAGGTCATAATGCGCCTTTCTAGCCTATGATAGGCTAGGTAGGCCTAAGGTAGGGGGAAGAAAAGTAATGTAATCGGGTACTCCACACATGGCTCACTCACTCGTTTAACAACGACTTTGGCGTTTCCCTAATAGTAGCTCATTTAACACCGTCATAAATTTATTTGTTTATTTAGTAAATTTGTATTTTAGAGTCGACAGTCTTCATCGGATGTGTAAAAAGCTGTGGTCATTTATGCAATATACTCACAACTAAAGAGACACTTTACATTTGTAATTTTTTGCTGTGGAAATTAAGCCTGTTATAGGGTATAATGTGTGCCCTTCTTCAGATGATTGAGGTATGTTGAGGATAGGACAATTGAGAAGGGATGTCTGTTTCAAACCCTTGCATTCGCATCAACGACTGAGGAAGATCTCTGAAAGAACTTCAGTCAGGATTTCCGGCCACGATGGTATTTAAATCCAGGACCTCCCGTATCAGAGTCAAACGCTAAGCGCTCGAACCAACACTGTTGGTGCTATTCTTCAAATAATTTGTCTCTAAACAAACTTTAGCTCCAGCTGCACCCAAAAACAACAATATACTTAGAAAGGCTCTTTGCATGAATAAATAAACCAAAATCTTTAAGTCTTTGCAACTGATTGTATTGGTAGACCTGTGTTGAATTTAAAATGACTTGAAGTCTTTAAAGATAAGAAAATCTCTACCGTAAACATATTCTTAAATGCGCAAACATAACCTTAAGGATTATATTTTAGTGAAAAAAACCATTCTATCAATAATATGGTTTGAAGTAATTTAATTGCGTTTTATCTCGTTGCAAAAGTACTAAAATCGTCCGGAAAAATATGCGACTGTGATTGTTTAAAGATACCGTTGAGAGACTTGTTTTGGAAATACTACCTATTGGTTTGTAATTCGATCGGAACTGTGATTAGAGTCAACACTGGGCGTTGCTTTGCGTTGCCATGATGGATGACGTCATAGTAATAGTGGCTATAGGTTTTATTGGGAAATAAATAACAAATAAATAAATGGCATTATAACTGTGTAAAACAAATCCAGGAAATGAACTCGATCTGAAATAAAAAATAATTTATTATTAACGTAGAGCCGTAAAGCCTGAACATTTCTAACGATATATCGCAATACCGTTGTTGGGATTATGTCACTATGTTTGAATGTTGTAAATAAATAACACCCACAAGGTATGAAATTGCGCACCACCATGGTCTAGTAGTTTTATATTTTCTGCTTCAGTATGTTCAGAGTCGATAAAGAAGTTTCCACTTCTTTATCGACTCTGGTATGTTGAGGTGAATTCAGAACACACTAGGAGCTACCGCCAGTACGATGGATTTCAACACTGCAGCCAAAGCCTCTTATAGTGTTCTCCAGATTGTACGGGCTTGCTCCTTACAGCAGAGTAAATACTAGTGATTCAACGTTGTATCGATACTCAAAATGGGCCGCATCCTACAGCCTAGTGTTCTGTTGAGCACTAGAATGGTACATGATAAATTACGTTGCTTCAATGATGGAAGTGAATCATACATCCAGATCACCTGTTATAAGAGCTGCTCACATATTAGCAGCTATATGCGGATTGGCGACATTTTTATATGCACACTTTATGTCCTACTTAAACCGACATAAAATTATTGACGTTCTGTCACAGTTTTTGTGTGTTTTTGTGTGCATGAAATTTAATGTCCCCCACTGAAAATCAGTTCTGTGACTGAGTGGGTAGACTCTTAATACGAATTTATTTATTTGTCATGTTAAACCTATGGAAATTTGAAATGAAATAAGCTGGCTTTTCTGTTGGTCCGTCTCCGATTGGCATTTGCTATTTGTTGACTTTGCCCGTCATCAAGAATGACACATAAAGTCATAGGGTTAAAAGCATGGCCTAACTAAACCAAGCTTGCATATAAAATATACCTCAAATTTCTTTACCAACCAGGCTGTTTAACATGAATCTTGTATTCTCCAGGCAGAAGAGCTGGCTCGAACGGTGTCCAGGCTTCAGAGCAATGCTGAGACTGGTCGCTTTAGAGAGCAGGTGGGAACTCTTCTATAAAGATTTCAGATGAAGTTTGATACTTATGTAATCCAGAGTCCAAGGATTAAAATCTCCGTGTTCCCTTTCAGATGCAGGCGTTGTCTCTTCAGATCCTCCACCACAAAGTTCAGTTCTCGGCTTGTGGACTCTTCCCAATAGACGCCACCCTCATAACATCGGTATGATAGACAATAATTAGTTACATTGTTTCAAGTTTTAACTGCCATTTTATTACTGTCTTAAAATAAGTTTATTATTATGAAGAAATGTATGAAACGGGTCATTTTGCCGAGTCGCGAGTTCGATGTTTGATGATGGAGCCCACAGTGGTTCAGAAACTTCGAACTCATACTCATTCAATTGAGTATTAGTAAGTGACGCCGCAAAATGACCCGTTTCACACATTTCCTAATATATTCGGTCCGCTAAGGTATTCTCAAATGTTTCGCGACTAAAAATATCCTGTTCATTTGCTAACTTGTTAGTAGGGGGTTATTTAAGTGTAAACCAAAAGTGCTTTAAAGGAATTAAACAAATTAAAATTAACACACACTTAATGTCAGCTTGTAATAAGTAGCAAAACTAAGGTGAATAGTTAAAACAGTGTATTGTTCTTAAAACGTTTGACTTATATAGCCCACAGATTGTGACACTAGTACACGATAACAGAATAAATTAATGAGTTGCTTACAAGCATCAGAATTGATTTTATGAACAAAGCTATAAACACTGACACACTGACATATATGTTTTCAGATATTTGGCTGTGTTGCTACATACTTGGTGATTATAATCCAGATGGACCCTGCAGCCCCCAGCGCCACCGAGGCACCCACCTCAACACTATGCTACTGAACTAGTCAGTTAAATGAAAAGTAGTCTGCTTACCGTCTTAGCTTTCAAATCCTGTTTTATATTTGGTTCGTTAATTTCACTTTGGGTTCGTTCCGAATGATGCTAACTTGCATACTTGGGCGTGCCCAAAGCATTCCGTAAACACCGCCGCCATCACAACGCCCGTAATGCCCAATGTTAAACCTCGGGCATCTTGGGTATGTCTGGGTGTTGTGGGCGCGTGGGAGCATCATTCGGAACGTACCCATAATAATACTATATTTATATCCAATTTGAATAATGTAATCAATGTTGATGTCTTAATATGCATTGTTGTTGTAATATTACTATTTCAATCTTTACATAAAGTTCTAAAATTCATTATTATGTCTGCATATATGTAATTTGTTTTATTTGCCTTTGCAAATCATTTTTTTCGCCTACAGGGTTGGTTTGGTCTGCTTTAAATTTAATGTTCTTTACTGAAAATCAGTTCTGTGACTGGTTGGATAGACTAAATACGAATTCATTATATTTATTTAATAATTTTATTTATTTATGAATTTATTTATAAGTGAATAGGTTATACGCTAGATCAATAAATAACCTAATTCAATCAACGAATACTTTGTGTGTTGAACAAAATAATTTGTCAAGCTTTTTGAGAGGTGTGGAACCGTTCTACCGAAATAATAGAAATATAACATATTCCTGTTCGACTTGACCCAGGACAAAACAGACAAACTTATAAAAATTGAGTTCAAGTCGTATTGATAAAAATCTTCTAATAACATGATACTGCAACGTTTTTGTAACGTTAGCGGGTATTTTTGAAAGCACATAGACCATACTGACGTTCTGGTCCTTATTCTTGTGGTAGGTCAGTACACACCTATTAATTATTAACGATGGGCCAATATAATAATCTACTTCTATGCTAAAGTATGATGTTCGTTAAACATTTGATCAATTCGAATGGCCTACGGATATTAAATTTACTAGGAAAACGCTTAAGTCCCGCCGCGTTGTTGGATGAGCGTATATGGTGCATTGAGATGCCATGTGTTACGCGGATTTTCTGTTGTTCTGTGAAAAAATCATTACTTAATCGAGATTTTTTTAAATTAAATTAATTAAATAAAAAATTAACTTATTTTTATAATTAAATAAAATATTTAAAAAGAAAAATCGTAAATTGCAATTTGTATAAGAAATAATTATTCGATTGCGCTAAATTAACACGAATAATTAATTCACGAAATTAAGGTTCTGTGAAAAAATCATTACAATAAGATAAAGCATGTAGGTGTATAAGTCAAGAATTGTTTAGAAAAGAAAAACCCGTAAATTTTGATTTTCATGAGAAATAATTTTTCGATTACGCTCAAATTTCACACAAATCTTAATTCATAAAATTAAGGTTCTGTAAAAATCATTACAATCGGATAAAGCATGTAGGTGTTATAAGTCGAAGAAATTTTTTAAAATAAAAAATCGTAAAATTGCGTTTTTTATGAGAAAATTTCCCGATTGCGCTCAAAAACGTGGCAGTTCTAAGTTCAGAGTTTTCGAAGGTCTCCATAAATTTCATCGCAATCGGAGTATCGGTTTAGCCGGAATCGTGTTAACAAACACACAAAATACAGAAGAAAGAAAAAAAAAAAAAAATAAAAAAAAAAAAAAAACATTACGGATTTTTTCTCCAGTGTAGTGAAATGGAATCTTCGCTTCGCTCGCTACGCTCGCTACGCTCATCCAAATATCATTCGATAGATATCGGTGATAAGAACACCACTCAACCCGCATATTGGAAATGGGTAAGGATTATTATTATTACCAGGAAGCTTCGCGGAAGAAACGCTTTTCAGGCGCGTTGTTGGATGAGCGTGATTGGTGCAATGAGCTGCCATGTGTTATGCAGATTTTCTGTTGTTCTGTGAAAAAATCATTACAATCAGATAAAGCATCAAGCATGTAAGTGTGTGAATGTCGAAGATTTTTTTAAAAGTAAAAAAGCGTAAAATTGCGATTTTCACGAGAAATCGTTTTTTTTCGATTGCGCTTAAATTTCACACGAATATATTAATTCATAAAATTAAGGTTCTTTGACAAAATCATTACAATCGGATAAAGCATGTAGGTGTTATTAGTCGAAGAAATTTTTAAAAAAATGCGATTTTCGTGAGAAATAATTTTTTGATAGCGCTCAAAAACGTAAAAGTTCTAAGTTTAAAGATTTCGAAGGCCTCCAGAAAATTTCATCGCAATTGGAGTATCGGTTTAGCCGGAATAGTGTTAACAAAAATACAAAAATACACACAGGAAAAACAAAGAAAGAGAAAAAAAGAAAAAAAATCCGGATTTTTTGCTCCAGTGTAGCGGAATGAAATCTTCGCTTCGCTCATCAAATGATTATCATAGCCTTCTTGAGTCTTCACATCGTGAAACATTTACGCCTGTTTCAACAAACCCTTGGCACCGAGTTTGACTCAATTAGAAAAACAAGGTTTTACAATAATAACATACATTCAAGAATTAACCACTATATGTTATTGAAAAATATAATGGTTTGTTGGTTATTATTCCAACAATACTTTGGATCAACAACTTCTCAGTGTTAACAACATGATGATTGTCCATGCACTCTGAATAATTATTCAATAAACTGCGTCTCATGTTGTAAACTCCCCACGACTTTGAGTATACAGAACATTGCGAATGACTCGAATAAACAAATCGATTTGATATAATAGACAATTTGAAAGGGATCAAGAAAATATGCTACGTTATCAAATACGCCAAGAGAATTGAAAGGTACTATTGGATCTTGCAGAAGACTCATTACTGAGTTGAGGTAATTGACATGAGCACCACAGTTAGGTCAGTACTTGTGAAAGAGTCCAGTAGAGACAGTACAATATGGATTTCAACGCTGCACTCAAGCCTTTGATAATATTTGCTAGATTCTTGGGCCTGGCGCCTTATGGGGTTGATGTCATTGGTCATTCTTCGTTCTACAGTCAGTCAAGAAGTGCCACGATCTACAGTGTGGCCTTATGTATTTCTCTAGTTTTTCTGTTAATTCCAATAATTCGCCCAATAATGAACGTATCAGAGGCATACCGGTCACCCGTTATAGACGCCGCTCATGTCTTGTTATGGGTATGCTCATTCACAACATTCGGGCTAGTACGCATTATGTGTAACGTTAATCGAGACAAAATTCTACACGTTTTATCACAGATTGCAAGTCTTGGCAATTTTTGTTGTGTTCAATCGTCAGTGTACAAGACTTTCAGATTATCGATCATAATTCAGATTGTTCTGTTAAATGTTGCACTTTTAATTGCATTTTCACTAACTGCATACTGTTATGAGGACTACTTTTCCTGGATTCCTTTGTGCGCTTTTCTTTATATAATCATTTTGTCAAACGTAATTCCTGAAGTTATATTTAATAACTTGTTACTGATCACTGGACAACTATTTAAAGCTTTAAGTTCAAAATTATCAAATAATGACGAGTATTTAAATAAGCCTAATTTGGACAAAAATGTTTTTATCAAAAGGAATGAAATTTGTTACAAAAGAGATCAAGATAGTCAGTCCAATTTCAATGTGGTGCACTCATTTAAAAGATGGCAGACCCTCCATGGCTCATAAGCCTGAAACGGAAATAAAACCCTTGCATACAATACAGAGTGTTGATCCATTAAATTGTGAGAACGATCATGTCGACGCAGCAGATCTGCACAGTTCGCTGTTCGAGATCGCCGTGATAATCAACTCCATCTTCGGATCACAAAACATCCTCATGATTTCGTCCATCACCCTTCAGATGATAACAATACTTTACTTCTACTTTGATTCCTGGAATAAAAGGGATCCAGGAGAACTAAATAAACCTGTTGCAGTTGTTGCAAATCTTTGTTACTTGGTTCTGGCACTTGTTCGCATGTTATCCATGGTGTACTCCGCCTCATCGACCAAGTCAGAGGTAAGTGCAGACGAGGAGTTCCCGTTCCCGGCACCACTTAACACTTCATTTATATTATTGTTGCAAAACGTAGGAGTAAACAATAGGCCACTTCAAATTAGTTACTTCGCAGAGCTTATGAAGATTGAAAAGGGCCGTGTAAAGACATTTGTTGCCTCAAAAGTTTAATGAAAAAATATGTTCGTCAAATCACTCTTCCTCCTTTTATGTAGGGTCTAAATATTGAATATGGTAATTTTCCGAGTCAATAAGTTAGAGACAACGTATTTAACATCACAATATACTGAATAAAACAAAGATACAGATGTTGGTCAGTATAGCCCAAGCCCGCACTTAGAAACTAACAGATTGACAGTAAAGAAGCGACGCGTGTGTACGTATCGTGTTTAACCAATGGCGTAACAAGCTCTTGAGTTTCAGGGGGGCGAACATTTTTGTACCCTCCTAAGATCAATGGTCAGCACAACTAGTAAAAGGAGTATGTGGGTACAGTCACTGGTGTCATCCAAAAATATTTTGTAGGTATACACACTTTACTGGGTAGGGAACACTATTGAAAACAATGGGGGTTCTGAAGGGAGTAGCCTCCCAGTTGACGCGGGTCCGGGGCGCACAGCTCCGGAAATTTTGGTTGGTTCTAAGATTGTTATTTGAGTAATTTGACTTTTTGGGGGGGACAAAACCATTTTTAAAGATATGTGAAAAATTGCAAAATAATAAAAATATACCTATCAACATTTTTATAATATCTTAATAAATACCTTATGTTAAATAAAAATCGCCCCCCCCCTCTCCCCTGTAGTTACGCCAATGTATTTAGCCAAACTCTTAGGGTTGTTTTTAAGCAACGAAGTGCCTAAAATTAGCTCACAATTAACTTGCTTTCTCAAGGTGGTATACTTCGGTATTGTTTCATGAACATGTAACCGTCATTAAAGTGTCGAAAACTGTATGAGAAATCGAATCTTACGAATAGAACTAATGATTAATAATACATCGTTCTATGCACATTGTTCCACGCCTTTCTCATTCAGTTGAAATAATAGTTTGACACGCTTACAAAATAAACTTGAATAGGCCCTACTAAACGTAAGTAAATAATTATACACCATTCTTTGAAGAAGAAAATGTAGAAGCACTGATGATATTAAACTGAAGTCTGAAAACCTTGTGCAGAATACCAATATTAATACGTTCCAGTCAAAAGTTCAGTCCTTGCACGTCTAAGGAGCTAAAATGAACTTCAACTGGGCGATAAAACCTTTAGTACAGTTTTCAAAATTGTTTGGTTTCGCTCCTTACACCATTGTCGGGTCCGGGGTCTGAGAACTTGTTGCAATATCACAACTCCAATAAAACCCTAGGTTCTAACATTATTTCTTGTTTAGCAGTTGTCATTCTGACGTTAAACTTAAAAAAAAACACGAGAATCAGACGTATACATCAGTCTGCCGTCATTAAAGCCGCTGTAAGAATAGACTTGTTTTTACACTTTTATTGACTCGCAATTGTGTCATGTTTCTGTAACCGAGACAAAATTCTTCTTGTTTTCACTTAATATATCAGAATTAGTCTATGCTTTTGAAATTAAAACATCAACGTTTATTAAACTTCGCAAAGCCATTCTAGTGCAGGAATTAATCCTGTTTCTCACAACGTTGACGGTATTAGTACTTGGGGCTGCATCTTAACATATTGTGTCACTAGCCAAACTAACCGTGTACTCTTGTCTTTTCATCTCCATTATAGCAAATTTAGTTCCACAATTGCAGTTTAACAACTTTTTTTGTTGGAGGGGGAGGGGGGCAGCTGTTTATTGCTTTTAATACTAAACTCTCAAACAGTAGCGAAGATTTAACCGAAAATGTATTTAAAACGTTTCCGCTCAAGAAATCAAAAAACAAAATTATCTCCACGGATATGAAGCGGCGTCAATCAAGGTGTATTACCATACACCTTGATTCCTTGCTGGTGAAAAACAATTGACGGAGTTTCAAAGTTTCATCGATCCCACTTTGAGGAGTTCAAAGAAAAATGGCGTCAGTTTCGACGCAGCTAATCTGCACAGCGTTCTATGTGACATATCAATGATGACAAATTAAATCTTCGGAATTCACAATATTCTAATGTTTTCATCCATATTTCTAGAATTTTTAATTTCTCTTTACACATAGTTTTTCGTTATGAAAACGAAAATACTAAAGTTAACAGGCACATTGCAATTGTTTCTCAAGTAATGTTGTAATGTAATGTTAAAGTAATGTCGTTTCTCAAGTAGCATCGTATGCTTATCATGGTGTCTACCTGTTGTTACAATGTGTCACAGGTTAGTGCAGATGAACACAATCAGTAATGACACACATATTGACATTCACAACACCCCCATCCACAACTACAAAACAATGATAAACCTTGCACTATCCAAAACACCTAAGTAATCACAGATACATCAACTCACACATAAACATTCACACACACACACATTCACACACACACAAACAAACACACTCACATAAGATACGCGTGGCCTGGTACAAGTCTAGTTTAAGCTTAATTTTAGTTATTGTATTACTATGTATATTATATTGCACTTGTGGGACCTGAGTCCCGTTGTCAATAAATACTAAATTATTATAATTATTATTAATTATTATTATAAACCAACTACCTTGTTACTTACTGTGTTGTATTTGTTTACGAGCTGTTTTGCATTGACGTTGATATCATGAAATATTTAACGAACTGAGAACTACATTAATATTGATCTCCACAAACAGACACTAACTAGAATATTCCTTCACAGCACATTCGTTCAGTTCTTTTGATGGTGGCTAATGAGAAATATACTGTATTACACACTCAAATTAACAAGAGTGTTGTCTGCATGGCATATTTATGGTAAGGTAGAACAACCAAGCGATATTGTGAACTACATACTAAAAAAAGACGCGCTTTTTTCTCAGCGTAAAATAAGAGACCAATAGAGTTTAATTGTAAACTCATTAACTTCACATTAGAGCCTTTGCTTGTCAAAGCGCAACTACTAATATTTAGGCCTTTCATTTGGAGGTCGAATCAGGACGATTATTGATAAAAAGTTATACAATTAATGTTTAGACATTATTGCCTACGTTTCTCACAAATGTTGTATGTCCTCTCAAAAAGTTCTGTTGTCTCCTGACCATGAAACAAATATTTCGAGTAAAGTGTCTTATGAAGCAACGATAAACCGTTTTATAGTTTCCCGAATCAACGCATATTCAGTGTAGAATCTACTGATCCCAATATTAAACATGTTTTATAATCAAGTGTATTGTTTTCCAGGCAGAATATCTGGCTCGCACTGTGTCCAGGCTACAGAGCAATGCGAAGACTGTTCGCTATAGAGATCAGGTGAGTATAAGTCTAGTATTTGTCTATTTCTGTCCAGACAAATGACAATAATTCAGGCACAAATTAACTTCGGAAATATTACCTTTCAGATGCAGGCGTTGTCTCTTCAGATCCTCCACCACGAGGTTCAGTTCTCGGCTTGTGGACTCTTTCCCAATAGACGCCACCCTCATCACATCGGTAATAGACTGATGTTTTGTATTTCAACGTGTTTCAAAGTTGTTATTTTTATGATTAAGGGTATCGTATTTAAAATTAGGTAGGTTATTGTTTGTAGAACAGTTTCTAAGCAATTCAGTCAAATATCTTGTGTTCATGAGATGTTAATGAACTAAGTTACTAAGCCACGTTAAGACAATTTTTATGAACTATATTATTACCATGAGACAAATGATAATTCTAATGTTTCTTATCAATAATCAAGTATCATTGATAAAGTTATCTGTCATTTAATTTAAATGTGTTCATTTTAATTATATTTAATCACTTTTAGTTAAGTGAATACAGTAATGTGGTGAATATATCAAGTGCTAAACACCACAAGTCATATGGAACAAAATTCTACAACATTTTAAAATATATTTTCAGATATTTGGCTGTGTTGCTACATACTTGGTAATAGTGATCCAGATGGCTCCTCCTACACCTAGCAGCACCGAGACACCCAGCACTACTCGAGGCTACTAGCCTATTAGCTCACTTGGTATATACTTACAGAAAATATATTTACGACATTATGTATTGCACCTAGAATTATTATTAATGACCTTGTTTAAAGTGTAGATAATTTAGTTTAATTTAGTTTAGTTAAATTTCTTTATAATACTCTATGACTGTGAAGAAGTATTGAGCCTAGCTTGTACTATGCAATGTTACAATAGTATTACATAGTTCATTAGTTTTCTTCGATTTTATGTACAATGTATTCAGTGGAATGTGTATGATAAGAATTTGCTCAACGTTTCATGTAACAAGAAATAAAGTCGAATGTCTTGTACATCGATACTGTGTAGCGACTTGGAATATATTTTGTGGTATAGAACTTTATATTTCAATGCATGCAGGATTGTCATGTTATATTTATTCATTTATGTTTACATGTCATGTTATTGTTGCGACTCATTTTGATTCAGATTTACATTAATTTTATGTTGTGTCATACGAGTGCTAGCAGGATAGGTTTCTCATTTGACTTTATTATTCGTTTTTTCTTAATTTTTCTTATTCTTTTCTGCCCCCCCCCCCCTTAAATTTGGTTCGTTTATTTATATTAAAATTTATTATCCAATTTGAATTTGTTACCAAAATTATTGTCTTATTTTGTATTTTGCATTGTTGTAATATTACTATTTCAAACTATACTCAACTATATATTTTCATGGTTGTATCCGCATTTATGCAGATTTATTTAGTTGTCCTCCTTTGTAAATCATTTTTTGACGATTATGATACACGTTAAATAAATAACTAAAAAAATAAAGGAGAAAAATAATGAATTTGAATTGTAAAAATATGAATTATAAATTCGAATTAAAATTAAGTAGTTAGGCATGAACATGGTCAAGAAATGAACACAAACTTGTGAAGATTGACTTTGGCTAAAACAGTCACACTATGAAATTTTAAAGTCAATTAACACACATCACTTGTCGTTAATAAATAATATTACAATGTTCTCGTAACCAAGGTGGATCTTTACCATCAGTTACGTACTCGTCCGTATTTCCAGTAGATGATCAGTACCAATTGAATCAATTAACTAGGAAAACGCTTAAGTCCCGCCGCGTTGTTGGATGAGCGTAATTGGTGCATTGAGCTGCCATGTGTTATGCGGATTTTCTGTTCTGTGAAAAAATCATTACTAAGTTGAAGATTTTTTTTTAATTATTTAAAAATAAATAAAAAATAAACTTTAATTTTTAATTTTTTTAATCAATCGTAATTTTAAAAAAGAAAAAAATCGTAAAATTTCGATTTTCATAAGAAATAATTATTTGATTGTGCTCAAATTTCACACGAATATATCGATTCATAAAATTAAGGTTCTGTTAAAAAATCATTACAATCGGATAAAGCATGTAGGTGTTAAAAGTCAAAGAATTGTTTTTAAAAAAGAAAAACCACTTAAATTGCGATTTTCATGAGAAATAATTTTTCGATTGCGCTTAAATTTTCCACGAATATATAAATTCATAAAATAAAGGTCCTGTGAAAAAATCATTACAATCGGACAAAGCGTGTAGGTATTAAAAATCGAAGAAATTTTTTCAAAATCGAAAAAAATCGTAAAATTACATTCATTGAGCTCAAAAACGTGGCAGTTCTAAGTTCAGAGATTTCGAAGGTCTCAATAAAATTTCATCGCAATCGGAGTATCGGTTTAGCCGGAATCGTGCTAACAAACAGACAAAAATACAAAAAAAAAGAAAAAAAAAACATTCCGGATTTTTTTCTCCAGTGTAGTGAAATGGAATCTTCGCTTCGCTCGCTACGCTCGCTACGCTCATCCAATTACATCAACATCAACAACGTTAATGATTAATAAACAACAATAACCAAACAATCTCCTTCTTACTAGCTGATCTTTGCGAGGTGGACTTTTTCTCTTGCATCGCCTTTTACGATTAGCAGAGGCGGAGCCATGCTCTGGGCCAGTTCTACCCCGAGCCCAGACGGGGGCTATAATTTATTGTTGTCATGTTGAACAAGACATTCATGTTTGCATGAACGTCGTATTATGTACTTTTTAAGACAAATTTAGGCCAGGGTTGATTATTTGATGAAAGAGGAATTAGGAAAGTTCACTGTACTTCAAAACGATTACTGAGCTCTGGAACATAGTCTGTTTGTGAAGACGTTTATTATTGTTTCAAGATTTCTGAATAGTCATTTGTTTAATATAACCGTAGTCTGTGTAAAGAGCTCGAAGATAAATAAAAATCTCGTTCCATCATACCACACACACATAAAAACAGTCCAAATAATGTTTACTTTTTAAGTTTGAGGCGTTGTTATATTATTTTATATAACTGCACTGTACGAGCATGCTTGAGAAAAGTAATTGAAAACTGAGTGTAATTACTAATAAAAGTAATTCAGTTACAGTTACAGTTACAGTTACAGTTACAGTTACAGTTACAGTTACAGTTACAGTTATAGCTATAGTTATAGTTATAGTTATAGTTATAGTTATAGTTATAGTTATAGTTTAATTTATAGTTACAGTTACAGTTGCAGTTACATAAAAAAAGTTATTTAAGTAGTATAACTCAATTACTCAAAAAGTAACTAATAACTTTTACTCTGTTACTTTACAACACTGGCTAGTTTAAACTTTGGAATATTGGTGCTAAAACTAAATTCATCAATGCTGAATACTGTTGTGTAATGCTAAAATGTTCTGAGAGTCTTGTATCCTGTTTAATTAGCTGTTTGTATGTACATTAACCCTGCTTTTATTTACAAAGAAAGTGGAAAGGTTCCTTGTTGGTCTGGGTGGTACGTGAAAACTAACTTGATCTAGTAGGCTCGTATCAAAAAATCAAATAAAAAAAGAAAGATCATGTAAATGTAGTGTCGTCTCTCAGTCAGTGGAGTTATTTTCTTGATTTGCAATGGTTGTTGTAGTCGCGTCTGTGGTATTCCAACTTTTGATGAAATGCTCCATACCTTACTAATTTTTTTTCCCCCAATGTTTTCGACTTTTGTTACCTGGTAGGGATTCTACTTGGGGAATTACTTATGCAACAAAAAGACGCCTTGTTTGTTTAAAAACAAATTCTTTAAACAGTTTCAGAAGTTTGTAAGCTTTGGGAAGATTTGACCCAATGTGTTTGTTACAAGAAAAGCCAATCGCCGTGACTACACCAAGCTTACATTTTATTAAGTTGGTTCTCTTGATTTTAAAATTGGAAAATATACGGATTTTTTGTTCGAAAAGTTAATATTATTGCACTTAGTAACATTGAAAGTAATATGCACAATAATAGCAGCTTTCTAGTGCTATTAATTTACTACTAGGGAAACGCCAAAGTCGTTGTTGGACGAGTGAGTGAGCCATGTGTTGAGTACCCGGGAACATTTGCATTTAAGTTTGATGATAATTATTATACATGTATAATTAATAGGGTTTTGAGTTTAGTTGGTATACAGGCGCGTCAACTGTAAGGCCATAATGCGCCACTCTAGCCTACGATAAGCTAGGTAGGCCTTAGGTATATGAGGAGGAAAGGGAACGTTACCGGGTACTCAACACATGGCTCACTCACTCGTTTAACAACGACTTTAGCGTTTCCCTAGTATAATCATTGAACAAACATTTGTGTTCATAGACACTTGATCAACAGATACACCCCAGGCTAAATGGAACGGCCAGCTAGTGTACGACTCCTACACTTGTATAAGTAGAGGGAAAGTAAGGCGTCTAGGCCTTCATACGGTGGATCCAAGTGGATCCAAGATGGCGGCGATGACGTATTTCCGGTCACGTGCACCCGCCTTTTGTTTCCCCCGAAATTTTTTTTCCGGTACGTGTTTCCTCCCATTTTGCGCCATTTTGTTTTTCCCAAGCCCATTTTTTTTTTTCAGGAATTTTGGCCCATTTTTAATTTCCCCCCTGCATTTTGAATTAGCCCCATTTTTACCGATTAACTTGCCCCTTTGGCCCGTTTTTGTTAAAGCCCCATTTTTTAAAAATTTTTCCGTTTTCGCCCCAAAATTTATTTTGGGGAAATCTTCCCTCCCCATTAAGGTCAGCCCCCATTTTTGTTCCCCAGCCCCCTTTTACTTGCCGAATTTAGTTCGCCCCATTTTTTAGCCCGGGTTTCTACCATTGTTTTCAAATATCCGAAATTTTCTTTTCCTTCCGCCCCCTCAAAAGTAACCTTTTTAGGTACTTTAGATTCAGGAATATTTTTTTTTTTAAATTTTTATTATTTCCTTGGGAATTGAAAAAATTTTTTTTTCACCTGATAGCTGGGCATTTTGGTTTAGTTGTTACCACCGCGCTGGGGAGCTTTGGGGCCCCTAGCAAGGAAAATTTTGTACTTAAAATATTAGAAAAACGTTTCCTCCAGGGCTCACCAGCTTTTTTTTTTCCAAGGGTTTATTTTCCCTAGTATTAAAAAGGTATAAGATTGGTGGACCCAAACCCCGTGACTTAAAACCCGGCCTAAGGCACGGGCCCCCGCCCCCTTTTTTTTTGGCTAAGGTTTGCCCCCAAGTCTCCGGGCGGTTTCTGAAAATTTGGGAAATCCACCCGGTTTAAAAAAACACCAATGGCCTAAGGTCCGCCGCTTTTTTTTAAATTTCAACAGGCTTAAGCCCCCCAAGCCGCATAAAGCGGATTAATAGATTTGGCCCAAAAATCGTCACCAATTTATTTTTTCTCAAGGAACCCAAGCGCCAAATTTTGTGACCTTTTAAGCCGAAAAATTTAAAATTTTTCGAAAAAATCTTGCCTTTCTCGTTATTTTTTTTTTTCAATCGCGCCAAAAAACTTGCCGCGCCTTTTTTACTTGAAAATTTTTTCAATAATTTTTAATTTTTTTATTTACCAGACGTGAAAACCCCCCGGTCATTACGTGCCTCCGAACCATTCGTCGGCAACGATTACAACTCATCCCTTAATGTTTTAAAAGTAAAAAATTTACTATATTTTTTTTGTGTTTTTTTTGGGGAAATTTTTATTCAATTTAAAAGTTTTTAACCCAAAACCAAAAACGTATTTTCACATTTACCTTTTGCTACTCTTTGGGGGTTTTTTTTTTAAATTATTGGGTAACAAACCATTTCTTACGGAAATAATAGCTTTTAGTTATATTTTTAAAACCCATAGTTTTAATCGATTGTTTTTCATTTCAGGGTTTAAATCAAAGATGTAAAAAATATTAAAACATTTTTATAAAAATATTTAATAAAGCCCCTACTCGCGTAACAAATTGCGCATAAATTTTAAAACCCGTAATTTATAAATTTAATTTCTTTTCACAATTTGTTTTTTTTTAAAACCCCATAAATCAATCAATCTTATTTTAAATTATTCTATTCACTTTAATTTTTATTTTGATCAATTGTTATTTTTCATTTCCTTTAACATTTTTATTTAATAACATTTTAATTCAGTTTTAAAAATTCATTCGGGATTTTTACTTTTCACAGTTTTTTTTAAAATACCTTCCAACACCACCCCTTTCTTCCCTCATCCAACAAAATAGTCTCCCAGTCCAAAATTAAGATTTATTATTTTTTTTTTTTAATTTATTTTTTTGTTCAATCTTTCTTTTTTTAACTTAGGTTTTCGCATCTTTTTTCATTTTTTTTAAAAATGATACATTTTCTTCATTTTATTTCAAATTTCGATTAAACATTTTTGTTTTTATTTGCAATTTTTTTTTATTGTTTCAAAAAAGGAAAAAACACAGTGAAATTTTAAAACCCAGGGTGTTTTGTAAAAAATTTCCCTCCGGAAATTTTGACAAAGGGGTTTCCCTCCCAAAAAGATTAAATGTAGACATCGAGGCGCCCATTTCCGAGGGAAAATCTAAAAGCATATGAAGGGGAACCCCCCCCCTTTTTTAAAATTAAAGGTTTGCCAAAAAAAATTCCATTTAAAATAAAAATTTCTTAAACATTTTAAAACCCCCACAGGCAAACGTTACAAACGAAATCAAACCGGGCCCCAATGGAAGGGATGAAAACCCTGCTCTAGCACGGAAGCCCCGTGCGACTTTTGCTCAGCTATCAACGTACAGTCAAAACGTAAAATTTTAAAAATTTAAACAGGGGGTTAGATATTTTGCTTTTTTTAACCCGAGCACCAAAAAAAATCCCCCGAAATTTTTTAAAAGTTTTGGGAAAAATTTAAGGGTTTTTAAAAAGGTATTTTTTGCCTTATTCGTCGTTTCTTCGCCAAAACCGTTGTGGTAAAGCCTTCCCCCGCCTTGTTTTGGACTAAGTTTCCTCTTTTTGGATGAATTAATTTCCCCAAGTTTAACGAAGCTTTTTCGCAAAATTGCGGGTTTTTTCAATTTTCCAACAAAAGGGGGAAGGGGCTGGTCAATTGATTCCATCCATAACATGGGTTAAAAGTGGCACGCTACCCCCTTTGGCTCCCAAGCTATATGCCACTCCCGAAAAACTAAAACTCTCTAAACGATAAAAAAAATTTTAAAAATTAGAGAAAATGTTTTTTTTGGGCAATTTTAGCTTCACTCACCCCAAGGGATCATGCTTCTCGCAAAATAAGTATTTTTAAAATTTGAAATGAACTTAATATGACGGGCATTGATTCCCTTTAAATTTTCTCAAATTGATCGTTTTTGAGAAAAACACCAAATTTTTCGGTTAACTTTTTTTGGTTTTGAGAAATTCATTTTTCCCCGTTTCCCCTTTTTAAAAATTTTGAAAGCGCGACCCATGTCGATTTTTTTTATCTTTCGGCGAAGAGAAGTCTTTTGCGTCCAAAAATTTTAACCCCCCCCTTTTTAGCTCCTGCAAATAAAAAAACCCCCAAAAACCCCTTAATTTTTTTTTTAAAATTTTGTTTTTCGGTTTAACCCTCTGTGACAACTGGGGGGCCCCAAAAATTTGCCCCCCCAAAAAAACAGCTTAAAAAAATTTTTTTGAAAAAGTCCCCCCCATTTAGGTTTAATAAAATTTTAAAAATTAAGGGTTCGCCCAATAATAAGGGTTAACAATAAAAAATTCTTCAAATAACCTTCAAAGGGTTCCTAAAAATTTTCCCCTTATTACGGGAAAAACCAAAAAAACCCCAAGGGATATAGAGGCCAAACCCCTGTTTGGGTTTTTAAATCAATTTTTTCCAAAAGAAAAATTTTGCCGAAAAATTAAAACAAAAACCTCGTAGTCAGCTTTTTGAACAAGGGCTTTAAAAAATGAGTAAAAATTTTTGTCGAAACCCCTCCGGGGTCGTGCGGTGGAACAATTTTTTGTTTTTTCTTTTCGGGTTTTCGCCCCAATTTTCCCCCCAAAAAACCCCCCATTTTTCCGGTTTTTTCAAATAAAAACCCAAGGGGGCCCCTCAAATCAGGGAGTAGAAAAACCCTTTCAAAGTTTCCCCTTTCCCAAATCCAGGGGTTTTTTCATTTTAAAAACCACCTTAATTTTTTTTTATTAATTTTAAAAAACCCCCCTTAAAATTTCTTTAAAAACCCCCTCCCTTTTTTTGACAAATTCCTTTTTTAACCCTTTTTTTTGAGGAAAAAAATTTTCCGCCTTTTTTTTTCAAAGGGTTTTTTTCCCCAAGAATTTACGACGCGTTTAAATTTAAAAACAAATTTAGCCCAAAATTTTCCCAAATTTTCAATTTTTTTGGGGAAAAACTTTTGAATACCCCCCGCATCAAGTTTTTTAATCCCCCAAAATTTAAAATTTAGGGGGTACTTTTGGGGCGTTAAAAAAAATTTAAAACTAGTTGCCTTTACTTTAAAATTTGAACCAGTTTTGCCAAAATTTTTGGGTTTTTTAAACCCCCCCCCCTTTTTTTTTTTGGGGAAAGAAACCCTTAAAAAAAAAAAAATTTAAAAGGGGTTTTTTGGTTTTTTGGGAAAAAAAATTTTTTTTTCCCCCCCCCCGGGGGTTTTTTTTTTCCCAAAAACCCCCCCCCGGGGGGGAAAATTTTTAGGAAATTTTGGCCCCCCCCCCCCCCCCTAAAAATTTTTTTGGGGCCCTTTTTTTTGTTTTTAGAAAAACCAAGGGAAGGGAAAATTTAAAAAAAACCCCCCCCCGAAAAAACCCCCCCATTTTTTTTTAAATTTTTAAAATTTTTAAAAAACAAAAAGGTTTTTTTTAAAAAAAATTAAAAAATTTTTTTAAAAAATTTTTTTTCCCAAGTTTTTTTAACCCGGAAAATTTTTTCCCCCAAAAAAAATTTTTTTTTAAAACCAAAAACCCCCCAAAAAAAAAAAAACCCCCCTTTTTTTTTTTTTTTTTTTTTTTTTTTTCCCAAAAAAATTTAAAAAAAAAACCCCCCCCCAAAAAAAGTATTTTTTTTTCCCCCGGGGTTTTTAAAAATTTTTTTAAAATTTTTTAAAAAAAAAAAAATTTTTTTTTAACCCCCCTTTTTTCTTTTCCCAAAAAAAAAAAAAAAAAAAAAAAAAAAAAAAAAAATTTTTTTTAAAAAAAAACAATTTAAAAATTGGGGTTTTTTAAAAAAATTTAAAACATTGAATTTTAAAAAAATTTCTTAAAAAAAAAAACCCGGGCCTTTTTTTTTTAAAAAAAAAATTTGTTTTTAAAAAATTTTTTTTTTTTTTCCCCCCTTTTTGGGGCGAAGTTTTTTGGGTTTTTAAAAAAAACCCCCCCCCCCCCCTTTTATAAAGGAAAAGGGGGGGGTGCCCAAAAACCCCCCTTGTTTTTTTTTGAATTTTTTTTAAAAAAATTTTTTTTTTTAAAAAAAAATTTTTAGTGGGTTTTTTTTTCCAAAAATTTTGAAAAAATTTTTTTTTTCCCCCCCCCCCAAATTTACACTTGGTTTTTTTCTTTTTTTTAATTGAATTTTTTTTAAAAAAATTTTTTTTTTTTATTCAACATAAAAAAAAATTTTTGGGGAAAAAAAAATTTTTTATTCAGACATGAAAAATTTTTTTACCAAATTTAAAAACAAAGTATTTTTAAAAAAAAATTTGGGGGTTTTTTTTTTTCCCCCTTTTAAAAGTCTTTTTTTCCCCCAAAAAAAATTTTTCTTTTTCCCCCCCAAAAAAAAAAAATAAATTTTGGGGGAAAAATTTAAAAAAATTTTAAAAAAATTTTTTTAATTAAAGAAAATTTTTTTTTTTACCCTTTTAAAAAGACCCTTTTTTTGGAAAATTTTTTTGGGGGGAAAAAAAAAAAATGGTTTTTTGGGGAAAAAAAACCCCCCCTAAAAAAATCAATTCCCAATTGATTTTTTAAAAATTTCCCTTTTTTTTTTTTCCAAAAAAGGTTTTCCCCGGGAAAATTTTTTTTTTTTTTACCCCCAAAATAAAATTAAACAAAAACTTTTTTTTTTTTTAAAAACCCCAAAAAAAATTCCCTTTTCCCCCCCCCCCCGATCCCCCTTTTTTAGAAAAAAACAACAGTACAAACTTTTTTGAAAAGGGGGAAAAAAACCCCTTTTTTGGGGGATTAAAAAAAATTTTCCCCTTTTTTTTTTTGAAAATTAAATTTTTTTTGGGGAAAAACGTTTTTTTTTCCCCTGGGGGGGAAAAAAATTCAAACCCCGGAATTTTCCCTTCTTTTTGGCAATTTTTCCCCCCTGGGCCCCCCAATTTTTTTTTTTTTTAAATTTTTTTTAAAATTTGGGGAAATTTTTTTTTTATAAACCAAATTTTTTTTTAAGGGACATTGGGTTTTTTTTAGTTTTAAGGGGAAGGGGTTTTTTTTCCAAAACTTTAAAATTTTTTTTAAAAAAAAAAGTTCCCCCCTTTTTTGAAAGAAATTTCAATTTTTTTGTTTAAATTTTTATTTTTTAAAAAAAAGGAAAATTAAAAATTTTTATTTAAAATATTGATTTCCCCAAAAATTTCATTAATTTAAAATTTTTAGGAGAAGGGGTTTTAAATTTTTTTTTTTTAAATTCCAATTTAAATTTAAAAATTTTTTTTTTTGGGGGGGAAAAAAAAACAAAAAATAATAAACTGTTTTTTCAATTTAACAAAATCTTTTATCCTAAAATTAAAAAATTTTTTCCCCAAAGGTTTTAAAAAGAAATAAAAAGGGGCCCCCCCACTCCCTTTTGCCTGTTTGGGGGGAAACCCCCTTTAAAAAAATTTTTTTTTAATTTATTAAAAATGATTAACCTTTTGTTCCCCCCCCAAAAAAATTTTCCTTAAAAAAAAAGAAATTCAACCCCCCAAAAATGTGATTTCCCAAAAACTTTTAAAATTTTCCCCAAAATTTTTGAACCATTTGAAAAAACCGAAAAAATTAAAATTATTTTGGGGGGTATGGGGGAGGGCCCCCCAAAAGGGAAAGTTTAAAAAAAATTTTAACCAAAAAAAAAATAAAGGTTTTTTTTTTAAAAAAAAAAAAAAAGTTTTTTTTATCAACCTAAAAACCCCGTAAATAATTTCCCCCCCCCAAAAGGGGTTGGGTTTTTTTTTTTAAAACCCCCGAAAAGGACAAGATTAACCCTTTAACCCCCCCAAGTTTTTCCCCCCAAAATTAAAAATTTTTTAACAATTTTAAAATTTTAAACCCCCAAAAAAGCCCATTCAATTTCTTTTTATTTTAAACAAAAAAAGAATTTTTTTTTTCCAAAAAAGTATTTTTCCTTTTTTAAATAAAAAAGGGGGCTTTTTAAAAACTAAAGAAGTTTTTAAAAATTTTTTGGGGGGGGTTGAAAAAAATTTTTAATTTTAAATTAAAAACAACCATAAAAGAATTTTTAAAAACCAAACAAAAAAAAAAAATTAAATTTTTTTGCCCTTGAAAACCCCGGGTTAAAGTTCATTCATTTTAACCCCATTTTTTTTAAAAATTTTTTTAAAATTTAAATACCCCCAAATTAAAAAACTAAATCCGGCCCCCGGCAAAACCCTTTTCCCCTTTTTTTTTTTCGTGCATGGGTGGAAAATAAAAAATTTTCTAATAAAAAAGGGGGGGCCCTTTTAACCCCCTTTTTTACTTTTCTGGTTTTAAAAACAAAAAAAAAACAAACCGGGGAAAAAAAAGGGGGGTTTTTTAAAACCCCCCCAAACCCAAGCCCAAATTTCCCAAAAATTTTCTTTTTTAAAAAAAATAAAACCCTTTTAAAAATAAAATTTGTTTTACTACAAAAAAAAAAAAAAACGGGTAAACCAAATATTACAAGAAATTTTCAAATTTTCTAAGTCAAAAACAAGCTCATCCCCCCATAATGGAAGGGAACTTTTTTTAAACCCTTTTTTGAATTTTTTTTTTTAAAACCCGAAAAAATTTTTCCAAAAAAATTTTAAAGCCCAAAAAAGGAAAAATTTTTTTTCATATTCCCAAAAAACCCCAAATTTTAACTAAAAAGTAAAAAAAAAAATGGGCCCCCCCCATTGGAAAAGGGGAAATATTTTTAAAAAAAAATTCCCGGCAAATTTGGGGCCCCAAATTCGAAAACCAGAAAATTTCCCAACCCCTTTTTGGGGGAGAAAAATTTTCCTATTTAAAAAAAACAAGGGGGACCTAAAATTAATTAAACCCCCTTTTTTTTTTTACGCCCCCCCCCCGGAAAAAAAAAAACCCCGGGGAAAAAAAAAGGGACAGAAAAAAACTTTTAAAAATTTGGGCCGGGGGGTTTTTTAAAAAACCCAAAATTAAAAAATTTTTTACCCCCCCGGGTTTACGGGAAAAAAAACCTTTTTTTAAATTTTCCCCCCCCCGGGGGAAAAAAAAAAAAATCCCCAAAAAAAAATAAAAAAACTAACGTTTTTTACCTAAATAGCAAAAAAATTTTTGGAAAAAAAAATTTTTTCATTCCCTTTTAAAAAAAAATGGCAAAAGGGGGGGAAAAAAAAACCCCCCTTTTTCAAATAAGGTTGATTTAATTTTTTTTTTTAAAAAAAAAAAGAATTAAAAAAGGGGGGGCCCTTTAAAAAAAAAAACCCGGGGGAATTTTTAAATCGGTTTCCCCAAAAAATTTTTTTTGGCAATACGAAAAAAAACGGGAATTTAAAAAAAAAAACTTCAAAAACAATTATCCCTTTTTTTAAAATAATGCCCAAAAATTTTCCCCCAAAAAAAAAAAAAACGAAAAATAAAAGAAAAATGAAGCCCAAAAAAAATTTTTTCGTTTTTTTTTTCCAAAATTTTGATAAATGGTGTTTGCGAACTTGTAAACCCCATAATTTCCCCCTTTCTTCCCTTTAGTAAAAAAAAAAAAACCCCCTTTTTTTTAATGAAAACAAGCCCTTTTTACAAAGGGAAATTTTTTTAAAAAAAAAATTTTTGGAAAAAAAAAAACCCCCAAAAAAAATTTGGGGCATGTTTCCCCGGTAAAAAAACAAAGCTTTTTTTAAAAACTTTAACCTTTACAGGAAAAAAAATTTTTTTTTCAATTTTATTCACCAAATAAAATTTTAAATTTTTAGTTTTCCCGGGGGAAAAATTTCGAAAATTTACGAAAAACCATTTCAAATGGCCTTTTAAAAAGAAAAAAATTTTGGGGGGTGGGAGGGGAAATAAGGGAAAAGGAAACCCAAAAATTTTTTTTTTCCCCCCCCCCCCCCCCCCCCCCCCAAAACTTTTATTTGAACTTTTGAATAAATTCTTTAATAAACCCCGGGGAAAAAAAAAAACCCCAAAGGTTTTTTTTTTTTAAAAAAATTTTTTTTTATTTGGGGTTTTTTTGGGGGCCAAAAGGGTTTTAAAAAATTTAAATTTTTTCCCCCCCCAAAAGTAGGAAAAACGGTGACTTAAATTTTATTTGTTTTCCCCAAATGAAAAATTATTTAAAGGGAAATTGAAAAAAATCCCAAGAACCCCCAAAAAAATAAAAACCCCTTTTCCCTTTTTTTTTTTCCCTTTTTCAAAAAAAAAATTTTCCCCTTGTTTTTAAATAAAAAGAATTTCTTTTTCACAAAAAGATCCCCCCAAACCAGTTTTTTTTGCCCCTCAGAAAAAGAGAAAAAAAATAAAAAATTTTAAAAAATTTTTATCCAATGGGTTTTTAAAACCCTAAAAAAAAAACATTCCAAAAAAACGTTTTTAAACAAAAATTTTTTGGTAAAAACCCAATTTTTTTTTTTTTTGTAAAGAGAAAAATTTTTTTTGGGGATTTTCCCCCCTTTGGGACCGGGGAAGTTTCCCCCAAAAAAACTTTGGCGCAAAAAATGAAATTTTTTTTTTTACTATAAAAAACCCCCGTGTTTAACCCCAAAAAACGAATTAAAAAAAAATTTGGAACCCCAATATTTCGCCTTTAATTTTAAACCCTCTGAAATTCCCATTTTAAAAAAACTTTAAAATTTTCAACCCTTTTTTTTTTAAATTAAATTTCCCGATCGAAAAATTTTTTTAATTTTTAAAAAATTTTTTTTAAAAAACCCTTGGGTAATTTTTTTTTTTAAAAAAATGTATCGTTTTTTCCTTTTTAAAAAAATAAGTTAAAAAAAAAACCCAAAACCCGGGGAAAAATTGAAATGTAAAAAACCCAAAAAAAACCTTTAAAAAAAGTTTTTTTCCAAGGGAAAAAAACCCCCTTTTTCCCAAAAGTTTTACCCCCCAAAAAATGGGTATTGGGGGGTTTAAAAAAAACCCCCCCCCAAAAAAAACCCCCTTTTTTTTTCCTTTTTTCCCCGGGGGGGGGTTTTAAAAGGGGGTTTTTTTTTTTTTCCCCCTTTTTTTAAAAGGGAAAGTAAATAAACCTTTTTTTTTTTTTTCAAAAGGGAATTAAAAAAAAAAAAAAAAACCAAAAAACCTTCCCTTTAAAAAAAATTTTTTTTAACAAAGTTTTTTCCTTTTCCCCCTTCAAAGGGTTTTTAAATTTTTTTAAACCCAAAAATTTTCCCCAGGGGGGTTTAAAGGGTTTTCCTTAAAACCCTTTTTTTTCAAAAATTTTTTTTTTTTTTTTTTTTTTTTTTTTTTTTTTTTTCCCCTTTTTTTTTTCACAAAATTCCCCCCCCCAAAAATTTTAAAAAATTTTTTTAAAAAAAATTTTAAAATAAAAATTAATTGGAATGAAATTTGGGTTAAATTTTACCCGGGAAAAAAAAAATTTTTTCCCCCAAAAAAAATTTTAAACCCCTTTTTTTAAGGTTTTTAAGTAAAAAAGGCTGACAGTTCGTCTCACATGAATCGTCACAAGGTTATAATACAGCAGTGAGTGAAGAAGACAATTTTCAATCGGCTGAAAACTTAATTCTTTCTCAACGAATCTCGTACAAAAATGTTGGTGGTTGGTCTACATGCGCGAGAGGGATTCGAACCGTACCTGCACATTTTACCTACTTCTGGACGGGGGATTCGATTGAAGCTAAAACATTGGAGTGAATTTATTCGTGAACTGCGATTGTTGTCAACGTACATATTTGATTGTGTAGAAGATGTCAACAATACTACTGAGAAGACAGTTGGGGAATACATTATTGTAGAATTACAGCCAAACCTTACACACTCAAAAGGAATGAGATCTAAAAAAAGGGCCAAGCTCATCTACCCTTCCACATAAACGTACAGTGTCCCATAACAGCATCCTCGAAAAGCTTTTCAAAATAGAACTTGCGATTATTAATTTAACGTAATAGTTTATCAAAGTTCTTTTTTTGTAATTAATTTAAACGTAAACATGCAAATTCTATTTTGCCAAGCTTTTCGAGGATGCTGTTATGGGACACTGTACGTTTATGTGGAAGGGTAGATGAGCTTGGCCCTTTTTTTAGATCTCATTCCTTTTGAGTGTGTAAGGTTTGGCTGTATTTCTACAAGTTTTTGTTATGTGTGTGATCTCATTACTTTTTTCAAGTTCCATTACAAAATTATTTGCTAAAATATAATATTTTTATCAAAGTTGATTTAAATTCTATGGTATTAGCAGTAACAATATAGGATGTAAAATATCTAGACCCGGATTCATGTACATCCTGGGTATAGGTGGTATAACCATGGTATAACGACGGTATAAGGACTGGACCCCAATTCTTGAGTTCGTGGGAGATGAGTTGAAAACGCAATTTGAAAACGAAGTCGTTTTCGTTTTCGAAGGAATTGGTATTCTTGAACGGTATCGTGGAAAACGTCATGGGTTGTGAGTTGAAAGCATTGATATTAAACCCTATTGTTTAGGCCCGTTGGTATTCTAATTTCTCAGTGTATATGTAATCCAGTAGGCACTGACTCTTTGTTTACATAATTTGTTCTCTTGTCTATATTCTGTGGTGTTTATCAGTTGCTCTTGGTAACGATGAGCATTCGTTTGGAATCAATGGCGCCACGTTCTTGTATCAATATTTCTCTCCTGTTATTTACGTGTTTTTCATTAATCTAATAAAATATACAGTCCACTTTTACATTGTGTTTTATCTACCACATTACCCAGTCCAAACATTGGTCCATCGCGGGCCCGATATACACCAGCGTAAGTGAAATATACGTAAATACAATTCAGCCTCATCCAAGGATTAAGCATGGAACTATTAACAAGGCAACGTGGTGTCGTAAAAGGTAGGCTCTCTAGGCTTCAAACCTTTACTCAAGATAATTCTCATCAAGCAATATCTTTCGGTGCCTTACAATCCCGAAAGAAAGTGTTAGAACAGACCTGGGCCGACTTTCAAACTATTCAAGGCAATATTGAAAGTGGTACGGACGTGGAGAATGACGACGACGAACGCATTCTATTCGAAGAGAAGTTTTTTGATGTTGATGGCTGGTTCAACGATAAGCTGAATCAACTACAAGAACCACAGCTGTCAATGTCAAATAGACCTGCATCGCTCCCGAACGTGCCAAACAGTATAAATGTCAACCTTCCTAGAATCGACTTGCCAACATTTGAAGGCAGCTACGAGACTTGGACATCATTTTCGGACCTGTTTCAATCACTAGTGGGCTCAAATACAAACATCTCAAACGTGCAGAAGTTCCAGTATTTGAAGTCTGCTCTTACAGGGGCAGCAGCGGACATGGTCGCATCTCTTCCCACTACATCCGAAAATTACAATGAAGCTTGGAAACTACTATCTGACAGGTATGACCACAAAAGATGCATTGTTTACTCTCATCTAAAACACATTTTTGGTTTGTCACAATTGGTGGTGGAGTCAGCATCACGACTTTGTGAGCTTCTCAATGTTGTCATGAAAAACGTGCGTGCTCTTCAAGCGCTGGGACAACCAATAGACCAGTGGGACACTTGGTTAGTGTATTTTGTCTGTGACAAACTTGACAGTGAAACTAGGCGCCAATGGGAACTTTCGTTAGCTACGTCAGACCTTCCAACGTTTCAAGAAATGAAAACATTTTTGGAAAATCGCATACGCTCTTTGGAGTCATTGAGTTCTATCAATGAAGGCCTTGGCCTAATTCAAGAGATACCTGGCAAGCAGGTTAGTAGTGTTCACCACGTGTCCACGTCTGTCAAGTTTAGGCCTACCAGAACATGTGTGCTTTGCAACGATAATCACAAGATTTATCATTGTCCAAATTTTCGGTCATTCTCAGTTGAGGAGCGACAGAAGTTAGTGCCAAAGTACAATTTATGTTCAAATTGTCTTCATAAGGGTCACAGTCCATGGAAATGTAGGGCAATAACATGCAAAAAGTGTCATAAGAAACATCACACACTACTTCATTATGAGAGGCATGTTAAAAACTCAAATCCACTCAAAGATTCGACTCACATGTCGCCACCGCAAGCAGTGGTTAATCATCTAAGCAATGGTAAAAACTACACAAAGTCAGTGCTGTTGTCAACTGTTGTAGTGAAAGTAAAGAATGCGCGCGGTGACTATGTTAACTGTCGTGCTTTGCTTGACTCTGGTTCACAAGCAAATTTCATTTCTGAATCTTGTGCCCAGCGAATGAAACTTAAACGTGGTCGGTGTACAATTCCAATTCATGGAATTGGATCATCAAGTACAACCCAAGCTAGAGGCATGGTTGATCTTGCCATCGCTTCGAACGTGTCCGAGTTTAACATGAACATTCCAGCCATAGTCATTACTAAAATTACCAACAATCTTCCGTCAACTACAGTAGAAACAACAAAGTGGAGTCATTTGCATCACCTGCCACTTGCTGACTCTAACTATAACATCTCTTCTTCAGTGGACATATTACTTGGAGCTGAGGTGTTTTCTCAAGTAATGGGTGGAGGAAAGGTAACGGGTATGGCTGGTACTCCTACTGCGCATCAAACTGAACTTGGATGGGTCGTGTCTGGAGCCTGTAACTCTCTAGTAACCACTAACATTTCCTCTAATCATGCTGCAATAGCATTGGACACACAACTAAAACAATTCTGGGAGCTAGAGCAAGTGTCTGACATACCAGCGCATTCCTCTGAAGAAAAACAGTGTGTGTCACACTACAATTCTACACACTTTCGTAATGAAACCGGGCGCTACGAATCGAAGTTGCCCTGTCGTGAAGTAACAAGCAAGCTTGGTGAATCAAGGAATCGACGCAGACGGACTTCTCAGGGTGGGGGGCCGTCTCAAGAACACTCAGTTTGGCTTCGAAAAGAAGCATCCAATCCTACTTCCATGAGTGCATAATCTAACAAATCTAATTGTTTCAAAGGAAGGAATCTCATGGCATTTCATCCCTGCTACGTCACCTCACATCGAAGAATTGTGGGAGGCTGGAATTAAATCTACAAAATATCATATACGTCGTGTGCTAGGCAATTAAATTCTCAGCTTTGAAGAATTCACCAATAGACATTGTCAAGTGGAAACGTGCTTGAATTCTCGACCTCTGCATCGTTTGTCAAGTGACCCTAATGATCTTGCTCCTCTTACTCCAGGACATTTTCTTATTGGGAGCTCACTATTAAACATTCCTGAACCAGACTATGCAAGCAGCAATATCAACCATCTAAGAAGGTGGAAACTTGTACAACAATGCACTCAACAGATCTGGAAACAATGGATTAATGAATACATTTCTCAGCTTCAAATCAGGTCGAAATGGAATTCTCCACAAGCCAACATACATGTTAATGATCTCGTCATCTTAAAAGAAGAAAACGTCGCTCCAACAGAATGGAACCTTGGAAGAATACTTCAGACGGAGAAAGGAGTTTTCAAGAAGAGACCAATAGTAAAATTGTGCTTAATACCAACAATCGAGTAGCTCGTAAATGTTGACTCTTTTACAAAGTGTCAAGGTGGGGGGCATGTTTAGGCCCGTTGGTATTCTAATTTCTCAGTGTATATGTAATCCAGTAGGCACTGACTCTTTGTTTACATAATTTGTTCTCTTGTCTATATTCTGTGGTGTTTATCAGTTGCTCTTGGTAACGATGAGCATTCGTTTGGAATCAATGGTGCCACGTTCTTGTATCAATATTTCTCTCCTGTTATTTACGTGTTTTTCATTAATCTAATAAAATATACAGTCCACTTTTACATTGTGTTTTATCTACCACATTACCCAGTCCAAACACCTATGGTTGAAAGAGTATCACGAAATCCAAACACTTTAAAAAGATTTGCGTATAGCAAAGAGCTCGAAAAAGTTCTATATTTATTCTAGATGGCAGTGCCTTCATAAACGCGGGCCAATCGAAAGACAAGTTGTATGAAATGATTTGATTGTTGCAATTATGTAAACAAACAGTTGAGCAAGTTCATATCAAAACAATGTTGTGCTGGCATAGGGTTGGCTAGGCTTGTCAAACATGTAATGTAAGTATGAATTTTACTAGTCCTATAGCCAAATGGAACTTTAGACCTACACTGTTGTATTATAAATAATTTTCTACATCTGGGCCTAGGCCAGGGACGGTTTCTGATTTGTTTTATGAGAGTATAATGACACCTTTTCTCGTTCCACACAAAGAAGAAAATTTTTAAATGTCCGCCATTTGTTTACGTATCGCACTTTCCCGCCTAACTCTGCTTATACCGTCAACAAGTGTCAAGTAACTATGGTTACTTGTTGATTATATGCCAAGTGTTTAAGGCTTATTTTAAAACCTTTATTTGGAAGCCTTCCAACAAACTTTTTCAACTTTTTTTTTCAAAAGAGACTATCATTCTATAACCTTAATGTCCATGTAAAATATGAACATTGTAGCCCCACCCGTCTGGTCAGAATCGCGGGCCGACGTATTAGATGTTAGCAGTAGCTAGCAGTAGCTAACATCCTTAAAGTGATTTTGAGCATGTTTGAAGACATTTTTCACCAAGAAGGAATGGTCGTACCCCAATAAAATTTGGCATGTGTTGTCAGGTACCTAAATCCCCTCGATTGTGATAGTTTTCAAGTTCACATCACGTTACATGACGGCTGGGTAACACCTCGAAATCACCCCAACTCTGCTTGGTGTATAAGGTGCTTGAGTGTGTAGCGCACCGCGGCTTGGCTGCGGCGCCCTAACGGGCACCTAGATGTTCGCTCAGAAACATCAAGGAAGTGTAGTGATTGGTTTGCGTTCAAAGAGTGATAGTGCTGTTGGTATATACCTTGGACAGATATCCTGTCAAAATATAATCAAGTATGAAACATGTATTACGAAACTTATGTACCGTTAAGATATTATGTATCGAGAAATATATCATTGGTATTGCGAACTACTTATAAATATGAATCGTAAATTTGATTTTAAATTAAAAAAAATTTGTCACTGAGAAGTTTCAAATGATTGTCGATGAATTGGGTGTTGAATATATTGCAAATGATTTATCAATAAAAGTGTAAAATGTATTTGCATAGTGTATAATGATTTTATTCCTATATCCATTCCCACAAGGTTATTCACACCGGACTTTCATGTGGTTAGAATGATGACATATTCAAGTTTAAACTTGTCTGTGAATGCAACCTCTTATTTCCGGTGAAATATAAAATGCTGACTTTCAATTATGCAGAGTTTTCAAAACGACATGAGAAATAGTATATATCTTGCTGACGTTGTTTTTCAAGTTTGTGCATGTCGGCGATGGTGAAAATAAAATAACGAGCAATAGTAAGCGAAGCATTTCATTCAGTAAGTTTAGAAATTTAAAAGGTTTTTCGCTTCCATTGGATCCACATTTTAATAGTTGTCGCTTAGGACCATTGGAGTATATATATATATATTGGTGACGTCATTTTGGATCCACAGTATGCTATTCGAATACCGCGGGTTATGACTTGGCTTGGTTGGTGCTTAAGCCCTTATGCCAAATTTGAAAAAACGCGGGTCGTGACGCTTAGGCTCATTGGTGTTTAAGATCACGTGGGTCGGATCCACAGAATCTTATACACTATTTGAATACTACGCTCGCGAATTAAGGCTCCTGCTCATCACGTGACTTATAAAACTGGTGTAATCATCCGCGCCTAACCACGCGCTAAGAAAATAGTTCAGTGCTAATAATTAGATTTGTGTTATTATTTTTCAGTAAACTTACCATGGTCTAGTGAAATAATAAAGAGCTGAACAACTTGTAGTTTTAGAAATAATGTTTTTGCGGAAAATCAATTGTATTCATTAATGCCATAGTACTAATATAACACATGCGGGAATTCAAGCGATTGTCGACCTAATGGTTTTTGAGAACTGACCTACACCAACTCAGCTCGTCGCTGTCTTAGCGGCCAACACTTGCGCCTACCCACCCCACCCTCTCCTCCACGGTGCTAGTCGGCGACAGATGAATGCAGAGTCTGGCGATAACTACAGACTTGCGTCATACTCAATACTTCCACACACGGACACAGCTGATTGTGGTCACCGTCTGGAAGCTCTGGGCAGACTGCCAACAGTTTTAGTGGAGCTTTAGATGATTTTAGATGGTTAAAGTCCTGAAATGTAAATGTTTTAAGATAGCTTTATAGAACATTTACCGAGTTACACATTTTGAAAACTAGTCGAGCAACGTTCTATTGAAACAATGGGTTCATTCAAACAATAGTGTTGATTAATGGTAAGTCGTGTTGAACTTATATAAATAATAACTCTTTTCCATTATTTTATGACTATAAACATAACTTGTATAAATAATTAATATTTTTAATAACGTCTTTGGACTCTTCACTCTCAATGTACTGTTATTATACCGATAAAATTTTCTAATTGTTTAAAATCTAAAAATACACTTGTATGTCTGAATTTTGTTTTGTTAACAATATACTTCACTTTTAAGTTAAACTTGTAGACTTACTTACACAAGCATGTTACGTTGACAACGTTTGATGTGTGACAAAATCATAATTAAACAAAATAATATAGCCTAACTTAAGGGAAGCAAATATAAAACTTGTTGTCAAAGTTGATTTCTTGGGTTGAATATGTGTTATTGTTAATCACAATTAAATTTTTAAAAAATTATAATTTTTTTTTCTTTTTGCAAAAAATTAATTATTTTATGTTGCTATGACAACCATCGTATATAAACGACTCAAAAATTAATGTATATGAAAAACATGATTTAAAAAAATACAATTATTGTTAGCAAAAACTCCAATGTGCTGAAATTTAAAAAAAATCAAATCTCTATGTTGAATACCCTCCGAAAAAATGGTACCGGTAATGTAATAACTGCACATGAAGTACACCTCATATATTAATGGTAACCCCCTTTACTCAATACTATACTTTCTTACACTACGGTACTTATAAGTTAGGCAGTTGAGAAGCTAGAGCCTTGAAATTTTCAGTACTTATTCTTTATTGTGTTATAAAGAAACTGTGTGTGGGGAATTTTGAAGAAATATCATCATCCAATTTAAACCCATTAATTGTTTTGAAAAAATGTCAATTTTCTGGGATTTTTTTTGATAATGTTTTAAAAAATCTGGTAACCACAGATTTTCAAAATTCAAAATTCCCCACACACAGTTTCTTGGTAACAGGCTAATCTAGATGGGAGAAATAGTCTCTTCGACTAAATGCCAGGGAGTAAATGGTACCGGAATTTAGGCAATTTAACTTGCGCGACATAGGCCATTCCTGCCCCCCTTAACATTTCAATTTTTGTATCCAAATTAAAGATGTAGGTTTAAATTATGTGATACACCTGCTCGAAGGTAATAAATTAATATATTTTTAAATAAATAAATAAATAAAATAAAAATTATTTAAAATTAAAAATTGTCTTCAGTTCAATTATTTTTAAGGAACATTTTACCTGTTCTATTAAAGTTTCTCTAGGACTTGAGTGGGTGAACGCTCTGCCCTGAAACACAAGTATACCGCTGGCTAGAGTAGACGAGTGTTCGAGAGCTAGTGTAACGGTTTCGTTTTCCTTGAGGTCTGCTCGACATTCAGGGTTAGTGGAGAAACCTATATGACTGTCAGCATACACCGTCCTTTCGAATAAAACGTAAAACCGTTGGTCCCCTTGGTACTTTTCGAATCGTGTAGGCTACGTGCCGGTACTGGGTTTCCCCTCCTCGCTTCTTCATTATCATTGGATGAGCAAATCAAAGACTTCAATTTCACTAACTCCCCAAAAATTTTAGCTCGGGTGTTTTTGTTGTCTGTTTGTTTGCACTCTACCGGGCAAACGGCATTATATACGATGTTAATGCAAATTGGAGAGAACCTTCGAAATCTTAAAACTTAGATCTGCCACGTTTTTGGGTACAATCGAAGAAATATTCCTCATGAATATTGTACTTTTACTATTTTTTAGATTTTAAGTGCGATATTTTCGTGACATGTAAGCCGTTTCTGACCAAATGGTTGGGGCCACAACGTTCATATTTTACATGGATATTAAGGTAATGGTGATGTATTGCTTTTTGAAAGAATAATTTAAAAAAGTTAGCCAGAATCCATTGAATAAAGGTTTTAATATGAGTTTTTGAGGTTTATAATAACAATTTATTTTTATTTTTATTTATTGTTTTAACACATTGATGTGTTATAGGTTAAATAAAAATAAAAATAAATTGTTATTACAATGAACAAGTAACAATAGAAACTTGACAACAATCACCTACAATGCATTCAAAAAGCACTTGCAAAGGAAAAGTGGTCCTACGCAAACTAAAAACTTACACCAACTTACAACTTACACTTACTTACTTACATCAACGAGACTATAAACAGCGTTTGCGAAGCAACCTAGTCATACATCATTGATCACTGGTCAGTCTAAAATGGCAGAAAACGCTTATGTGACCAATTCACAAATGAATAAATAAATGACCTTACGTTTGGCGCGCCCTTGAACCAAGTAAACCAAATTAACACGTATTCAATAAACTTATGTTGATTGTATCGTCGGTTTAAAAATGAATGTTTAATCAGAAATGTGCTTGCAATCGCATGTCTAAAACTAATCCATAATAAATGCTACTCAGGGTGATTTTCTCTAGAACAACGATTTTCGTAACATGTGCTATTTTCTATACATACAAAATTCAACGAATATGTCACGAAGGTTGTTGTATATAGGCCAGTGCAGACGGCAGACTATTACCTGTCTGGAGGAACAATCGATAAAATCCTTACAAGTTGAACGGTGGCCAAAGACTCCAACACTGCTATCGAAGACGCAGTAGCAGCAAGTTGAGTTTCATTGTGTCAGTCAAGGCAGATTCCTGGCGACCAGGATGGCCAGTGTTGAAGTTCCAGGTACCACTGAGAAGAATAGAAGACGAGGGATGCACTCACTGAAGCGCCTCTTGTTCTGGCAGGGTGAGAGGGACTACCTTAACTATTATTTATTTATTTATTTATTTATTTATTTATTTAAAAGCATTCCATTACACATTCGTGTGGAAGCTCTCAGGGCTTTCGAATATTGAAATCATCTCAATTAATTAATACTTTTAGTACTGAATTAATTTGGTCAAAATTAAGTTATTTTTAAGCTATTTTTTCTAAGAGTTTAAGTGATTTTTAAATACTTTTAATCATGTCTTTTAATGAATTTTGGAAAATTTTGGATTTTATATTAAAGCTTTATTTAAGTAAAATATGTTAATTTGATGTACGTTTCAATAACAATGTTTTCTGATTTTTTTTTACATATTTTATATTTTTCGTATCTCAACAATCCAATATTTTTTTGTCTTTTTTGCAGATGTGTATTTTTTTTTTAAATAGGCTCATTTCGTCCAATCAGAATGGTGAAAAAAAATAAGTGCACGAAAAAAAACTTCATGGACAATGGGTCTGAAAGGTTAAAAGTTATTAAACGAGGGAGCGGAGTGACTGAGTGTCTCCATTCAACTCAAACGGCCCCCATTGTGATTCTGTCTGTCTGTCTGTACCTCGAAAATCAGGCGAACCGCTGAACAGATTGCGTTGAAATTTTAAACAGACATCCGATGCGAGTTTACTGAGAACTGTTAACAAAATCTGCTAGATCCATTGCGATTTAAGCCTACAATAAATAAAAATTTGATTATTTAAATATCGATAGCCTTTGTTTAGTAGCAGCTAGCGGGACGAGATCTGCGTAGGCCTAGTATTAAGCATTTAGGCTACCGCACGGAATGTTGGGGTTCGATGCCCGTTAGTTCGAACTTTTTTATATTTTTACACCCACACGTTATTTTTAAGGGGTGTTTAATGGGAAATATAAATTAGGTGATTTTGTTTTATCCTGGAAATTTGTAAATGTTTCATGCTAATACGTTTTGAACAGGATTCGCATTTTGAATGTTCAATTTAAACTAGGGAAATGCTAAAGTCGTTAAGCGATTGAGTGAGCCAAGTGTTGAGTACCCGGAACATCCCCTTTTCTCCCATATACCTAAGGCTGGATCTACCTCTGTAAGGGGAATAATACCGGGTACTATACACATGGCTCACTCACTCGTTTAACAACGACTTTGGCGTTTCCCTAGTGGTTAAGAATATTTTAAAATAATGTCAGTGGTACTATAGAAGACCTTGTCCAATAGGAATTTATTATAAAAGCATCACGTGTCAAAGCCTGAGAAATTTCATGTGGAAGACAGTGTATCACTTCTTTAACCTGTGTAGTTCGACAAATATTTTCCCTGCAGGCTCTTTTGACCGTCAGCGACGGATATTTTACTGAAAATCAAGCAAAACTCGAAAATAATATCGAGCAAAAAAACGAAAGGCGAAAATTGTGGAAAAAACGAGCCTATAAAAATCGAGCATTAGGATGAAAGGGTCTGATATTTTATGCTTAAAATTGATATTTTGAAATAATAATTAAAACTAAATAATTTTTTTCTTTGTTTTGAAGACTTTCAAAATATGATTATTCTTGACAATATTTTTTTATTTTTCCGGAGATTTTTCGTACTACTTCCACATTTTTAAATATTATTTTAACGACTTGACAACCGTTTATATGTTATACGTCACTCTAGCTTAGTGGGTGTGGGGAGGATGAAACCGTGCCGGACAGATCCAGCCCTATGTGAGGGAAGAAGGTGTCCTCAGTCTCATATCTTCCTTTGTCGTCTATCATTCTGTATTCACCCCCTTTTAAAAGAAAAGGACGATAGGATACGAGATTTAAACAAAATTATTCTCCTTCAGGAGGAAAAAATAGCTGGCCTAGGAAGTGAGGTTAAATTGGTCTCGCCGAGAGAGGGAAGTAGGCCTAGGCCAACATCAGCATCATGCAGCAAATCGTTCTCTCTTTTGGACCTTGAGGAGAGCTTGGATAAAACTGCATCTTTAATCCCCACTCCATACAATAACCTGTATAATAGCGTGACACAAGAAGAACTAAACATAAACTCAGGAAATGTGGACATTGGTAATTTTCTTAACCAGCTAGATCCACTCAAGACAACTAGGCCTAGCAGGGTACAAGCAAAGGCCAATCATAACTCACGGACAATAGCTAGTCACAATGCCATTCATCTCATTGGTGACAATTGTTACGTCTAGGGGTAGTAAGTAACAATAATCAATGCTGATATAATTATTCAGTATTTATTTAAATTAATCTTCAGAAAATACAGAAAGAAACCATTCCTAAAAATCACCACAATCGACAATCCAATAACACCTTCTTCTGTTTTTCCCACCGCTTGCTTAGGCTGTCTCCCAAAGGGGATTCCAATGCCTCCTAGATACTCCCTCCAACTTGACTATAGGCCTACACACATTGACCTGACTAGGTTATACCTAACATTCTCCCCCCCTTTTTCTTCAGACCACACGATGACGAAGATTGTAAGGATGGTCAGCTTTAGGTGGTGGGGGCGCAGGCCGGACCACTGGTGCTGGAGGAAAGTCAGTTATCGGGGCCCAGTCAGGTGGATCCATATTGTGCAGCAGTTGGTCAATGTTTGCATGACCAGCAGATTTACCCGTTCGCTGGTCTACAAGGTCATACACGTTATTGCCAATCTTTCGCACAAGCATGTATGGTCCATCTCGTTTTGGAGCTAGGCTTGCCGAAATCCCCTTACTTGCATCACTGAGAGTGTGTTGGTCTCGCCACACCAAGTCACCTACACGAAACTCAACATCTTTGCGTCCGGAGTCGTATCTTGTCTTTTGACTATCATGCAGTTTTCCGGACCTAGCAGCTGCAAAATCCCGAGCATCAGTCAGACGGTTTAACAGGTCTGCTGCAAAATGTTGTGTTTCCGCTGGCAAATTGATATTGTCTTCTATTCCGTCTTCTGTATCTTGTGGGGACCATGGAGCTCGAAGTTCTCTTCCGTAGACTAAAAAAGCCGGAGAGTACCCAGTAACTGAGCTAACTGAAGTACGAAGAGCAAAGAGTATTTCAGGCAAACAAGAGTCCCAATCCCGATGTGTGTCACAGTATGCCTTGAGAGTTTCCTTGAGAGTCGCATTGTACCGTTCTACCATTTGTCCCGCCGGACGGTAGGGGACTGTGTGCCTCTCAATGATTCCCATATGAGACAGTACACCCCTCCACAGTGCACTGACAAATGGCTTTCCATTGTCACTTGAAATGCTCTTGGGGAACCCATGCCTTGTAAATACTTCCACCATACATCGGACTATAGATGAGGTATTAGGGTTTTTAATAGGAAATACCTCCAAGTACTTGGTGAATTTGTCCACAATTACCAATAAGTGGTTGAAATGGCGTGGAGATGTCGGAAGTGGTCCCACAAGGTCAACGCTGAGTTCATCCATGGGGTCACAAGGAAGTCTGCTGTCCATTTTGCCTGTTGGTTTCTGACGAATAGGCTTCAAAGTTTGGCAAGATTTGCAAGAGCGAACAAATTTAGCAATATCGGGACGCATCCCCATCCAAACAAAAGAGCGTTGTACCCTTTTTAAAGTTCTGAAGAACCCGCCATGCCCACTTAATGGGTGGTTGTGTTCAGCTGACAACACCAAGGACCGAAGAACTTTAGGAAGCCAGGTTTTGCTGTAAGTTCCCTCTTCGGTTCCTGGGAGTCCAGCAATGCGCCTCACTAAAACGCCCTCCTCATCCAATGCACTTTCTTTAGCCATTGTCTGCACCCAAGCTGCAAGCCGCACATTTGTAGGTAATTCACCTGTGAGCATAAAGTGTGCTAAAGGTCGAAGGTCCTCATCCTTTTTCTGAAGTGCAATGAGCATAGGTTTGTCCTTCAGAACAGTTATGTCTAGATCATTCACTGAAAATACTGCTTTTGCACATGGGACAGCTTCGAAAGTCACATTTTGAAGATGGTCAGACATAGAAATAGGGAACAGTGCTTCAGGCAATGAGGGAACATGATCCTGTTGCACTACTGCACAAGGAGCTCTGCTTAGTGCATCAGCTGGTATGTTGTCACGGCCCTTACGAAACCGTATAGTGCAATCGAAACCTTGCAACCGTAAAACCCAGCGTTTCACCCGGCTAGAAGTAAGTTCTGTTTTGAACATCCACGTAAGAGAGGCATGATCACAAAAGACGTCAAAGTGTGAAAACTCCAGATAGGGTCGAAACTTATCAACAGCCCAAACTACCGCCAGGCATTCCAGCTCCTGCACAGTGTAATGTTCTTCATGCTTTGTTAACTGCCGGCTTATGAATTCTACGGGGCGGAATACGTTATTGAATTCTTGCAAAAGTACAGCTGCAACACCAACACCACTGGCATCTGTTTCCACTCTGAATGGTTTGTTAAGATCGGGAAGTGCTAGTGCTGTGGCATCAATGAGGCCATCCATGAGAGCCCGAAAAGCGGCTGCCTCTCTCTGTTCCCAACGCCATTGCGTGTTCTTGCGCAACAGGTGTGTGAGTGGCAAGGACACTTGGGAAAAATTTGGAAGAAAAGACCGGTAGTACCCAACAAAACCAAGGAAACGCTGCAGCTCCTTAACCGTGGTTGGTGATGGGTAGTTCTTTAATGTAGCCAGTTTCTCCGGGTCAGGAGCACATTCTCCGGGACGAATAAGGTGGCCAAGAAAACCCAGTTGCTGCTGAAACAGCTGAACTTTTCGTGGGTTTATAGTTAAATTTGCAGCTTCAATGCGTGACAGTACTGCATCCACGTCACGGACATGCTGTTCTGCTGTCTCAGAAAAAAACACAAAATCATCCAGAAAAGCCATGACACATTTGTACTTGAGGTCGTGTAGTACATTATCCATGAGCTCCTGGAACCGAGCAGGACTGCCGGCGAGGCCAAACGGCATACGAAGGTATTCGAAGACTCCACGATGGCATATGAAAGCCGTTTTATGTCGATCTGCAGGAGAAACGGATATCTGATGAAAACCTTGAGACAAGTCTAGGGTTGAAAACCACTTAGCTCGTCCCAATTGTGCAAACACCCATTCTGTATTCGGCATAGGATATAGTGGCACAGTAGTGCGCTTATTGACCTGTCTGTAGTCCACAGCCAGTCTGTGGCCTCCCGATTTTTTCGGAACTATAACTGGAGCAGAGGTCCAACTACTGCTGGATGATTGTATGATACCCTGCTCCAACAGGTCGTCCACGAGCCCATCGAGAATCACCCTTTTGCTGTTGTTGACCGGGCGCAACTTGCATCTGGATGGTCTGTTATTACCTGTGTCAATTGTATGTTCAATTCTTGTAGTTAACCCTGGGACTGCCGTGAAGATATGGGCATATCTTGCAAGGACTTTAGCCAGGGAAACTTGCACTTCCGGAGGACCATGTTGAACAGCACCCTCTATTGTCGCAAACACTAACTGCGCCTCAGTGGACAAGTTTTGCTGCAATTCAGGTTGTTCCTGTAGCGATGTACGAGTGAATCCTGGTAGCATAGGAGCTACTATACGCAACGCTGCTACAACGTCATCAAGCTGTTTCTGCCGCCCTGGACCTGAAGCCACAGGCAATGGTGCACCGGAAGATAGAGGAGATAAACGAACAGGAGAGCCAGTAGTCGGGATAACTGTATCCTCAGTTATCATCATCAGTGTATTATCATGTTGAACAGCACCTTGTATTGGCGCAAGCACTAACTGCGCCTCAGTGGACAAGTTTTGCTGCAAATCAGGGTGTTGCTGTAGAGATGTACGAGTGAATCCTGGTAACATAGGAGCTACTATACGCCAAGCTGCTACAACGTCATCAACCTGTTTCTGCCGATGTGGACCTGAAGCCACAGGCAATGGCGCGTGTGAAGTAAGAGGAGATAAACGAACAGGAGATACAGTAGTCTGGATAACTGTATCCTCAGCTGCAGTCAGGGAAAACAACTGTTGCAATCCAATTGAGTCTATGACAGTGTCAATATCCCTTGATACTCCCATATTATTAACACTCTGGTTTGCAAAAGGAATCAGCCTCTGTATGGACGTACCAACTGTCCAGCCTCCTTCCGCTATGTGCAGTGAAATGCCTGTTGCTTGGAGAAAGTCTCGTCCCAGGATAATGGTGGCTGCAAGGTCAGGCAAGAATAAGAATTTTTGCCGACGCGTACCTCCGGACCATCGGATGTGTACTCGAAGCTGTGCTGTAGCTGCTGCAGTCCCTGATGCTAAACACAATGAACGCGAAACATTGCATGCTTTAGCACCTGCTGCTACTGCTGCCTGTAGACCCACCTCCCCTAGTTAACTGACACACGATCCCGTGTCCATCAGTGCGGGGAGAGAAGCATCTTCTATATTTACATTTAAAATGGGAGTTCCACATTTGACGTGGCTTACCTGCATTACTGATTCCATGCAAGACCTCGCAGGCAAAGGTAAAGGTCTCACATCTGGTAGTTTCCCTGGTTGTTAGTTGTAGGTATAGTGCCTAGATCTGAGCGGGGTGTGGGGCATTGCTTAGCCCAGTGTCCTCTACCTCCACACCGGTTGCAGGATTCGTTTGACCGAGCTCGAGGGAGTGTAGGCGCCTTACGTTTGGACAACGCATCTGAAGTTGTTTGCTTGGTGGGGTAGAAAGCGAGGTCTCGTTCAAGGCAGGTATCAGGCAAAGGAGGAGGGCGGTAACACGAATTACGCCAAACCAAATCCTGAATCTCTGGACCTACATCCTCTAAGTCTCTTAGTGATGTGAAGTTCCTCCCTAGCAAAGCATGTCGAGTAAACGGAGTAACTTGGGCCAAGACTCTGTTCACTAGCTCCTCTTCAGACTCTGTGGATCCTAAACGCTCGCTGTAAGCTCTGATGACCCGCACAAAGGAGCCAAGGTCTTCATCAGGGTGCTGTGTCCGAGTTTCCAGTTCCATGCGCAGACGTCGTAGGCGATCCGGTTCTCCGAAGGTCCTGAGGAAATCCTGCTGAAAACCATCCCAAATGGTGTATCCCCCACGTGACATCCACCAGCGTTGCGCATCACCCACTAGCGCCACAGGAAGAATCTCCTGCAACAGCTAATGCCGATCGCAATGCACTGCAGTAGCGTACCGAGAGAGTTGCTGACGAAATTCAACCGGTGAATTTGCATCCAAACGCCCTTCAAATATTGGTATGTCAATTTTGAGGGCACGAACCGTGGTATCCCCTATATGTTCTCGAGGAACAATGTCACAAGCCCTTGGTGACGTCGCGAGCACGGGATGCGTGAGCAACCCTGTACTATCTGCAACGGGCGACGGTGAAGCAAACTCTGGTTGCGAAATCAAATAGGCGTTGATCTGCGTTGGAGACGCAAGCTCGGGTCGCACGGACGACCTTGCACCGGCATCCTCAGACTGCAAGGTTGGTGACACAGTGGAACGCGACCGTGGCGGAACGGGAGGCGCGCCAACAGTGGTGCATTCACTCGTCGTAGCCTGCACTGGTGAAGTTTCCGCCTCACATACCATTCGCAATGCACGTACAAATCCGTCAGAATTATTTACCTGAAACCTTCCCATGGCTTGTATTAGGTCCAAAGGTACAGCGTCCTCGTCAAACCGCGGCGACACGAAAGGGTTTGATTCCATATCGACACACAACCATGCACGTAAAAATAAGAACTATTAAGTGACGAGCCCCCAATTGTTACGTCTAGGGGTAGTAAGTAACAATAATCAATGCTGATATAATTATTCAGTATTTATTTAAATTAATCTTCAGAAAATACAGAAAGAAACCATTCCTAAAAATCACCACAATCGACAATCCAATAACACCTTCTTCTGTTTTTCCCACCGCTTGCTTAGGCTGTCTCCCGAAGGGGATTCCAATGCCTCCTAGATACTCCCTCCAACTTGACTATAGGCCTACACACATTGACCTGACTAGGTTATACCTAACATTGTCATATGAGGGGAATGCGCGAAATAATGCAGGAATACTTGGGAAAGACGTTCAAAGTTCGAAGTTGCTTTAAACCAAATGCTGTTTTATCGAGGGTTCTAGGGGCAACTGGGTCGTGCAACAAAAGCGACACAGTAATTATAATGGGTGGAACAAATAATTTACACCACCTCATAAAAAGCGTCAACCCAGAGACAAACCAGCCATCAGTATCAGAAATCAAGAAGGTTATCATTAGTCCACTGGCGGCAGCAGTAAGCAAGTTGGACCATACTAAAGACGTGTTGATAGCATCCATTCCGAGGAGGCATGATAGGAGTAGTAACCCGATAACAAACACAGTAATAGCCCATACAAATGTAGAGATCAAGGAGTGGGCAAACTCAAAAAGCAATGTAACATTCATTGACCTAGAAGATAAAATTCACCCAATTCACTTCACCAGACATGGACTGCACCTGAACATACAGGGAAAGAAGAAGTTGGCTGAATTGGCAAAAATAGCAATACTGGGCAACAAATGCCCTCGAGTGAGAAATAATAATAATAATGTAAACTCCGCCCAAAAATTTGTGCCTATCTTGGACCCTTCCACAAGCCAGACATCGGAACCGGAAGCCCAGACCCAAGCTGCTGATGTCTCAGTTAGTCCAGCTGAAGAGATGGTGTCAACGGTGACGAACGACTCGAAGACCCAGAACAAGTTAGGCGGGACCCAGACCCAGACTCAAGTCGCTGATGTATCAGTTAGTCCAGCCGAAGAGATGGTGTCAACAGTGACGATCGACTCGAAGACCCAGTACGAGTTAGTCGAAGCCCAGCGGAACAACGGTTCAGTGGCCCAACCCCAAGATTCGGTAACTACATGGAGTCAAGGGGGTGTGGCTGTGCCAGTGGGGACTGCAAACAACAGGACCCAGAGTGTATCTCCACTTCATCGTCCAGGACCGGCAAAGGGAGATGATGATCAAGAAAACGGAGAGTCTAAGGCCTACCAGTCTGAAGAAGACGAAGATTTTAAAGGTTTTAGCCCCAGTGTAACGTGCTCATGTGTTCCCAGCCACGGACATAACCTCCGCCATGTTTCAAATCGGCCACGTTGCCGTGCTCATTTAAAGGTTAAGTCAGGGCCTAGGCCAAAAAAATTTCAAGTAGAGTCACACACCCCCCGTCCAACCTAACTACCACCATGGCCAACCAAACTAGGCAAGTGTATAGCCATCCAACTTCAGAAGTAGATAGGCAGGGGGTTCAGAAATATCTTATGCATCATAACATAATAGGTATGGGTGGGGGAAAGCCAGAGGAATTAGAAATTTTTGTAGATTCACAAAAAGAAATCATTGATCTCATTTGCATATCTGAACACTGGTTGGCTCAGGGTCAGGAGTCTTCAGTGTTAATCAACGATTTCACTCTGGCCGCTTGCTATTCAAGGAGGAAACATATTCGGGGAGGGTCAGCTATCTTTGTGAGGAAATCGGCAGGATATATTTATGAAAACAGACCCGACCTAGACAAGATTGCAGCTGAGAGAATAATAGAAATATGTGCAATCGAAATTACTAAACCACGTAGCATGGTAATTGTAACGGTATACAGACCTCCACTACCGAGTAACTTCAAGGCATTTGTTGCTAAGTTAGAATCAATTTTTAAATTAGTTCAAAGTAAAGATAGCATGAAAACCATTGTAATAAGCGGAGATTTTAATGTGGATTTTTCACATCCAAAACACAGAAAAACAGGAACTGGAAAATCTTCTGGGTATATATAATTTATCAGCTCTTATTACAGTCCCAACAAGAATAACAGTAAATAGCAGTACCATTATTGATAATGTACTCACAAATTTCTTACCACGGACAATGCCAAAAGTTGTTGAAACTGGGTATTCGGATCATTTGTGCCAAATTATCAACCTTCCTTTGACAGGGCCTATTAAAAAACACAGGGTGTCTTCTCACTGTTGGGGTCGACAGTTTAAAAGTGAGAATATAGAAAACTTTATCCACAATCTAAGTGTGACAGACTGGAGTGGGGTTGGTAGGGAAACAGACGCGGATAGAAAATATAATGAATTTCTAAAAATATTTTTGTCACTTTTCAACTTAAATTTCCCAATTAAACAATTTCAAACAAAAATCCATAATAGGCAGTGGGTAACAGAGGCCATTAAAACTAAATGGCTAGTTAAGAGAATGCTATACCAGCAAAGCAAATATGACCAAAGCACACAGTTTCTAGAATATTTCCGGGTCTACAAAAAAGAGGTTGCCAAGGACATTCGAATTGCCAAAAAGAAGTATACTGACAGAGTAATAGGTGAAGCCAATAATAAAATAAAGGCCACATGGGGGGTGGTAAATTCATTAGCAGGTAAAGGGAGTGATAAGGGAGCTGTACCAATTGCTCTAAAGGTAGATGGGAAAGAAGTCGTGGATGCGAACGAGGTAGCAAACCTGTTCAACGACTATTTCACAGATATAGCAGACAATATAATAGATACCAAATCCGACACAGCTCAAGCATGTATGGCTAAACTAGAAAAGGGAATGGTTAGGTGCAATCAAAACTTTTCCCTCTTGCCAGTGAGCACCAATGAGGTACTTGAGGTGATAAGGGATCTAAAGCCAAAAAGATCAGCAGGGTGGGACGAGGTGCCCAGTTTTTTGATCAGACAATGTGCAGCATTCATCGCAAAGCCACTAGCAGACATTTGTAATTCTTCTTTCAGTTCAGGGACATTCCCGGAAAAGTTAAAATATGCCACAGTGAAACCACTTTTCAAGAAAGGTAAGGCACAGGAGATGGCCAACTATAGACCAGTGTCGTTAATCCCAAACTTTTCAAAAGTGTTGGAGAAATTATTTCTAAAGCAACTTAATACTTTTTTAAATGATAACCACTTACTATCGGATTGCCAACATGGATTTAGAACAGGCCGTTCCACAAAATCAGCAACTTTTAATCTCACCCATACGGTCCAAATGGCATTGGAAGAGAAAGAAGTTGTGGGGGCAATTTTATGTGATTTGTCAAAGGCTTTTGACACTATTAACCACTCACTTCTACTTGGTAAATTAGAGCATATGGGGGTAAGAGACAAAACACTAGCTTGGGTTTCCTCATACTTGTTGAATAGGAAACAGAGGGTGGCCGTAGGAAAAGGAAAATCGATAGCTCACTCAAAATGGAGGCTTGTCAAACATGGAGTACCGCAGGGCTCCATCGTGGGGCCAGTATTTTTTATTCTGTACATCAACGATCTTCCAAAAAATCTACCGCTGGGTTGTATGATTGTTCTCTACGCAGATGATTCTAGTGCTATAATACGGGCACTCTGCGAAATGGGTTTGAAAGATAAATTCCTAATTATACTGAGGGCCTTTTAAGAATGGTTTGATGCAAACAAACTTAAGTTAAATTGTGGGAAAAACACAGCTGTTAAAATTCCAGGTTCAAGGTGAATTATCACAGATGACGGTTGAACATGAGAATGTGGAGATGGAACTGGTGGAGCATGCAATGTTTCTTGGACTAACTGTAGACTTCAAGCTTAAATGGGCAGACCATATCCACAACTTATGTAGTAGGTTAAGTTCTGCTTGCTATGTATTGAGGAATGTAGTAAATCAGTGCAACCAGAAGATAGCAAAAATGGTGTATTTCGCATTTTTCCAATCATTAATTCAATACGGGATCTTATTCTGGGGTAATGCATCGGCTACAATATCTGTCTTTCGTCTTCAAAAGCGGGCTGTAAGAATTCTTCTTAACTTACCCAATAGGGCATCTTGCAGACAGGCATTCAAAACTCTAGGTATTCTCACTATAACTGGTACTTATATACTTGAAATGGCATGCTTTGTCAATGAAAATCCCACCTTGTTTCAAAGGAACAGTAATGTGCACACCCACAACACTAGACTTAAAGACAATCTCCACCAGGACCAAACTAGGCTTAGGCTAGCAGATAGTGACCCTATCCAAGCGGGAAGGAAAATTTTTAATCACTTACCAAATAATATAAAAGGCAGATTAGGTGAAAGTAGTTTTAAAAATAGTGTCAAAATCTGGCTGCTGGAAAAAGAGTTTTACTCTCTTGCAGAGTATTTTAGTCATTGATCTGTGGACTTTCTTCCATGTGAGTTGTGTGTATTAGTATTGTACTTGTTAGTTATGTAATTTGTAATATGTGTGTTTTAAATTAGCTCAGAACTGTGATATCTTGTAAGAGTATGACTATTGCCTACTGGGTTATATACCCTTATTATAGTTTTATCTTGTTATTGACTTGTTTTACATTGGGAAACTTATTTGTACATGTAGGCTACTTAATCATTGTAATGTATTTTACATTATCTTAGAAATGTGATATCTTGCAAGATACTGATAGGCCTATCCTAATTAGTTTTATCTTGTTATTAACGATTTACACTGGTAGAATGATTTGTACATTTATACTATTATAACCAGGTATTATATTCAACCACTCTTGATGACAACGTCTAATACTCGCCTACCATGTATACTTGTGTTGGCACATGAGTGCAAAAAGATGGCTAATAAATATCAAATATCAAATATCAAATTCTTATATATTATTTTATAATAGCTGATCTCATAATTACCGTGCGTTTGAGGCTGCCTATTTTCGCGTTTCGCGAATTTAAACAACCACTGCTCATATTTCAAATTCAGAATGTCATAATTTTGTTTAGATTCCTAGCCCGTTATTTTATGCGTGTATTATACTAGGGAAACGCCAAAGTCGTTGATAAACGAGTGAGTGAGCCATGTGTTGAGTACCCCGTAACATTACTTTTCTTCCCCCTACCTTAGGCCTCCCTAGCCTATCATTGGCTAGAGAGGCGCTTTATGGCCTTAAAGTTGACGCGCCCGTATACCAACTAAACTTAAAAAAATAATAAATAAAATAAAATAAAATAAATTGGATTTAGAGTCTACCCACTCAGTTATATAACTGATTTTCAGTGAGGGACAGTAATATATAAATAATATGTATATATGTATTTATATGAATTGAATTATCAATCTTAAATGCAAATGTTCCCGGGTACTCAACACATGACTCGCTCACTCGTCTAACAACGACTTTGGCGTTTCCCGAGTCTTTTTGGCTAAAGCGCCATTATAGCCGAAATATGGGAGACGTGGGTTCAATCCCCTGGTCGGAAAAGATTTTGTAATTTCTGGATTGTATTTTAAAAATTATTAAACATGTTTTGAAATGCATATAACGCAATGTAGTCCATCATCTGTGACAATACCAAGGAAAACATAGCCAGTACGAAATACGTGTTAATATTGCAAGGTTTACTCAATCTACGAGCGGAATTCTGGGGGTACCTTGACGTTCAACATTTGATAGACCTTGCATGGGCACGGCATTTCACAGCCAGGTAAATAACAAACAAAAAATATCTTTTCAAATTCTAAACCACTGTCGTTAAAATAATTTCTAAACATTGGAAGACTATTTTTCAATTTATTATTTCTTGTAGGTTTAAATCGCAATGGATCTTGCTGATTTTTTTAGCAGTTCTCAATAAACTCGTACCGGATGTCCGTTTAAAATTTCAGCGCAATCTGTTCAGCGATTCGGCTGATTTTCAACGTACACACACTTACACACGCAGAATAACAGAATAAGGGCCGTTTAAGTTGAATGAAGATCACTCCGTTCGCTACGCTCACTCGTTTAATAACCCCACTATTTCTTTGCTCTTTGCTCTTCTTTCAATTGCCATCTTCTACATTTTTTAGTTATACTCTCACAATAAGGCCATACTATAGCAATATAATCATCAAATTTCATTAACAAATTTTATTAAATTCCAATTTCCCAGACGGCGTTATACGTGCCCTAGTTTCCCATGTCGTCGTCGATAGATTTGATCTACAACATACCATTTTCACACAATGGACTTTAAGGGGTGGGTGGGTGGTGATGAGATAGTTAGTGAGTGAGTGAGTGAGTGAGTGAGTGAGTGAGTGAGTGAGTGAGTGAGTGAGTGAGTAAGTGAGTGGATTGAATGAGTAGTGAGTTGATTCAGAACTAATTAACAATTAATTTAAATTTAAAGGCGACCAAGCCAACCCTGTAGGCGCCGACTCCATCGACGAGCGAATATAGACCTAGTAGACGCTGGCATATTTAAGTAGGAGTTTTTTTAGTAGAATGAATGTCCGATGAATCTAGCTGGACACGATTCCACCCGCGGACAGCACCAGAATCAAGAAGGTTGATTTGGAACAACCTTAGAATTTATTATGTGCCTCGTTGCTAGGGCAGAATTTACAAATTCTTAATCCCATCCCTCATTAGATGTTAAACAACTTCTACCTATAGCGGGAATTGAACCCTGGACCTTTTGCATTTGAAGCAGAGCCTCTAACCACAAGAACAAACGAGCACACTACATAATACAGATTTCTACCCCCTTACGACAACAACCAACATAAGCGCAACAGTCTCACCCCCATGTTTCTCTTCTCTCCCACAGGATTTCTCCCCGAGGACTCTGAACACACCCTGGACTACTACATCCAGGACTTGAACCCCCGGCTTAGACGGCTCATCAACCGTCATCAGTACCTGCGCTCCGTGATATCGTTCCTGCGCACCTCCAACCCTTGGGCGATCCTAGCCTTTCTGTTGATTCACTCAACTGTGGTTCATCCGGTAGGACTGTATACAGGACGAGGCAACATCGAGTCTGCTATCGAGAATACCTTCATGCGATTGTCTGGTCTTTCACTTTTTTGGCAACAGCAAGTATGTTTTTAAAAAAGGAGAAACTCAATCATCTTCTAACTAGGGTTGATGACTTTATGAAAACAAGCAAACTGGATAATGATGAGCAAAAGAAGATGCTGAAGACTACACATCGAGTTTGTGGGTGGATTCAAAAGTTCACAATCTCATGTTTGGTTCCTGGATGCTCTGTTCTTATGGTGACGTACTTCCTGCTGGCCTGTTTACCTTCAAGGAAGCAATTTACACCGTAAGACTCCTTCGCTCGTCTTTCAATAGAATACTAATTGCAAGCCAATAGTTGAGGGAATAGGACACATTTGTCAGTTGACAAGTAGCTATTCGCTCGGCCGGTAGGAATCCAACTTATGTGAAACTTTACATAGTTGTCAATAAAGCATACACGGACAGTGGTAGATTTAGTATATTTTATGTTGATCAGCCAGGATCAATCCACGAATGTGGTCAAAATTAAACTAAAAAAATTTATTCAAATGTCTTACTGTAGCGTCCTATGGTTCCGCTTCCCTGAAAACTACCCAAAGTTGTAAACAACTATAGTGTGATTCAGATAAGGTGGCGGTCGCCGAGGGATCGCAGCACTGTCGTCCACGCACTATGGCCACAGGATCGGCAAAAAGTAAATAAAATAACGGTCTCTAAAACTGCTTTCGGAGAAAAACACGACTATTTTAAAGCCTTGCCCAATATATCCTAAAAATAAAGTATTTATGAAGTGTACGAATAAAATCAAGACATTTTGATGCTCCTAAACATTGACATCACATCTGGCGATGGTTGGCATTATAAACAGCTGGAACTTTGGACACAGCATAACCAACAAGGCAAAAAACACTTTCGTAATCGTGATTACTTAAAATCATTATTTCGCTAAAATACTGACTCTGTGGGACGAACTACTTTATTCACAGCTTATAAAATGTTGATTTATGTGATAAAATATCACGATAACATGACCAAATACGGTTGGCCCTACCTAATGCCAGTTGTATGTAAATTGTCAACGTTGGCGTCCGTGCTCTCGCTTGACCTTGACGGCCGCCACCTTATCTGAATCACACTATACATGTAATGTCAGTCGGCCGAGCTAACAAGAATTTGCTTAAAACGCATGTCCTATATCGTCTTAAGTTTGTTTTCTAGACTATTTTACATTCTTTATTGGATGAGCATAGCGAGCGTAGCAAGCGAAGCGAAGATTCCATTTCACTTCACTGGAGAAAAAAATCCGGAATGTTTTTTTTCTTTTTTTTTTCTTTCTTCCTTTTTTTTGTATTTTTGTCTGTTTGTTAACACGATTCCGGCTAAACCGATACTCCGATTGCGATGACATTTTATGGAGGTCTTCGAAATCTCTGAAGAACTTCCACGTTTTTGAGCACAATCGGAAAATTATTTCTTATGAAAATCGCAATTTTACGTTTTGTTTTCGATTTTTTTTAAATTTCTTCGACTTACAACACCTACATGCTTTGTCCGATTCTAATGATTTTTTCAAGAACCTTAATTTCATGAATTGATATATTCATGTGAAATTTGAGCGTTATCAAAAAACTGTTTTTATACGAAAATCGCAATTTTACGACTTTTTTCGATTTTTAAAATTTCTTCGGCTTATAACGCCTACATGCTTTATCAAATTGTCATGATTTTTTCACAGAACCCTAATTTTATGAATTTATATATTCGTGTAAAATTTGTGCGCAATCAAATAATTATTTCTTGTGAAAATTTCAATATTACGATATTTTTCGTTTTAAAATTAATATTAATTAAAAAAAATTAAAATTTAAGTTAATTTTTTGTTTAATTTAGTTTTATTTAAAAAAATCTTCAACTTAGTTATGATTTTTTCACAGAACAACAGAAAATTCGCATAACACATGGCAGCTCAATGCACCAATTACGCTCATTCAACTTATTATACATAAGTACAGAATTTTAAAGTTTTCTTCAAGTTAGTATCTCCTATTATATTCATTTGTTAATATACTTCAACTATTCTTTTAGTTTTATTATTTATTTATTTGTTTCCATGTTACAAAGATTGTACATTTGTTATACAAAAGATACCTCAATGTTTATGGACAATCAAAAAAAAACAATAAGAGCGGCTAAAACTTCATATACTCCTCAAATGATAAAAACAGTGCAACAATGCAGACTTCCACTCACTTAAATAAAATAAGTAGTTTTATAAATTTGTTATATCCATAAAAGTACTTAAATAAATCTAAGTGTTTGAATTGTATGCGTTCAAAATGAACATGGTACAATATAATATTGTGAATAAATGTGTTTGCTTTTCAGGGGATGGTATCCATACGACATATTCTCATCTCCGGCTTACGAATTAACACATTTTACCACGATATTGCTCATTATTTCAGTCTTTTTGGCAGGAAACTCTTTAATGACAGCTTGTCTTATCATCTTTCTCTATGCAAATGTACAATTCCAGATATCTTGTAATAAATTTCAAAACGTTCGTAATACTTCGCTCCAAATTGTAAAACAGAGAAAGCTACGCAAGCTAGAAGAGCGCACTATGTCTCTGCGTCGTACACAGCTCGGAGGCGACAAGAGCCAGGCTACACCTGCAAGGACGAACCGGTGGAGAGCCAGCCTTCCTGGGGTTGTGGCCCAAGGTCACAGCACTCGAGCTGAAGATATAACCTGAGATTCCAAACAACTTCACTCAGACCTGGACCGGATGTAACATCGAGGTTGGGTGACCTGGAGACTGTTACGGTGACCAAGGAGGAAGTTGACGTGGAAATGTGTGAACAACTGGGAACTTTCGTTAGGTTTCATCAAGACTCTTTGAGGTAAGGTGTGGTAATGTAGGAGTATAACGTGAACCCACACATACAATAACTTGAAAAAATATAGCGAAACCCTACACACTATAAAAGAGATGACATCTTAAAAAGGGCCAGGCTCATATACTTTTCCACATTTGCGCTTTCTTAATTTATAAAAAGAATTTGCAATTATTAATTTAAACGTAATAGTTCAACCAAATTATTGGATGAGCGAAGCGAAGACTAAATTCACTGACCCCTCAAAAAAATTAGTTCCAATGTTTTTTTTTCCCGTTTGTTTGCGCTCTACCGGGCAAACGGCAAATGCGATCTTGATGAAAATTGGAGGGGACCTTGTTAATTTCTAAACTTAGACCTGCTACGTTTTTGGGTAGAATCGAATAAATATTTCTTATTAATATCGTACTTTCACGATTTTTTAATGATTTTAAGTGCGATATTTTCGTGACATTTGGTCCGATTCTGACAAAAACGGGTGAGGCTATAACGTTTATATTTTACATGGACATTAAAGGTAATTGTGATGTATTGCTTTCTGAAAGAAAAAGTTGAAAAAGTTAGCCAGAATCCATAGAATACAGGTTTTAATATGAGTTTTTTTGAAGTGTATAATAATTACCAGAGAGAGAGAACTTTTATTTTTTAAGCAAAACTAAACTGTGTTGTTCAAATACAGTTGCCACAAGGACATAAAATGAAAATAACAAACATTGTTTAATAAAAATTAAAAAAAGGGTTTAAAAATTAATTACAAATACAAGAAAGGGAGAAATAATAATAATACAATTAAAAAAAAAACATGTTAAAACCATAGAGGTGATTCCTAAGAATAGAAATGGAACCTTTCAAGGGAGGACACAGGTGAAAATTCCAAATTCTATGCCTTTAAAGCAATTTTCATGAAACTTTGGGGAGAGGTAGAAAACAATAAAACAAATTGAAAATATACCAAACCTTTTTCCAAATTTTCTACTTTTCAACCCCTAAAAAACCCTAAAACCACCCCAAAAAACCGTCAATGCTAGGGAAATATGTCATTTCTTTACCCTTCAACATAGAAGTCTCAAAATTTAAAGTTAAAAACTTCTATTGGTCTGCTTACAATCTTGTGTATGGGTTTTAAGTTTTAACTTATATATTTTGATTGGGCACATCATCAAAATAAATATAATATATGATGATAAATAATTATCTTACAAACTATTTTCCCATGGGAGTAAAAAATTTAATTTATCTAAAATTCGATTCCACAGTTTTAGGTAAATGTACTATGAGCCACCATAAAAAAATCAGCTCATTTGGTCAAATGTTTCAGGAAATATTTGTTTCCCAAATATGTAATGTGTGGTTTAAAAGATCGGAGATAATGAACATGAACGAAATTACAATAACATAAAATGTACCCATTTTTATTAACTAATTAATAATAATAAAATATATTTTATAAAAAAATTATATAAATATAATATATTACATATGTTATAATATAATATGTATAAAAAACTTCGTTAAACCACAATTTTTTTATGTACAATACTAGGTTCTTGGGTTAAACCGCGTCGAAATGATGAACCAGTGCGGAAACTGGGTGTCCACCGACGTTTTGTCTGATCTACGTCAGACATCATCAGGGTGACTGTGACTTCACGAAGGTTAAAGTCACAGTGGCTGGCACGCGCTTACACTTGCTTTTCTCGATGTCTTGATAATAAAGAATGTTGATGGCAGTTTGGGACACACAGTCTATAGAAAACCCACCCACACCAACCGGTATCTGAATGCCGCTTCCCACCACCGTCCTTCACAGTTATTTTCAGTGGTTAACACTCTAGTCACCCAGTCCAGGAACCTTTCTGACAAATCTCACTCAAGAGAGGAATTTGACAAGCTCCGTGAAGCTCTATCACTCAATGGTTACTTGGACCGAGACATAACCAGAGCGTTTAAACGGGAACTGAAGAAATCTGAGGATGATACTGAGGACAAGGAGAAACCACGGTCAAAAGCTTTTCTTCCATATGTCAAGGGTACCTCAGACGTCATAGGTAGAATCCTCAATCGTAAGAACATCGAAACCATTTTCTCCACTGACAGAAAAATCAGCTCCTTTTTGAGAAGTGCAAAGGACTCTGTTCATCTGGAAGAAAGAGGGGTTTATGAGGTTCCCTGTGGCGACTGCGATCAAACGTACATAGGCCAAACAGGCAGACGCATAGCAGTGAGGATAAATGAACACTCTAATGCTGTGAAAGCAGGTGACAAGAAATCAGCCCTGGCTCAACATGCTAAAGCTTACTCGCATGTGATAGATTTTGACAAAACAAAAACTATTTGCCCTGTACAACAGCTCAAGCCACGTATTATCCGTGAATCTGTGGAAATTGAGAAACGGCCAAATAACATGAACAAAAGAGATGATAGCCAGAGCCTCCCTCTTGCTTGGAAACCTGCACTCATGCCTCGAAATGTAGTCCGTAGACCTATTCAGCCAAATCCCTCAGAGGTGGTGCAAATTTCAGATTCCATAATTCGAGGCACGAATAACATTTCAAAAGACAACCAATCAGGCCCTATGACAAGAAGCCGGACTAAAAAGGTTTCACTACAGTAAGCTGTGCTATTTTGTTTCTCAATTGCCACCATCCGTATATTTTTTCGATATGACATCGCCGCCCCGCACCTTTTCACGATATGACCTCGCGCCCCGCACTATTTTTATATAACCTCGCCGCCCTGCACCTTCAGCCGAGGCTATGTAAGGCGGGCGCTGCGTGCTTGCCAACCACTGTGACTCCAACCTCCGTAGAGTCACAGTCAACCTTGAAAATGTCTGACGTAGTACAGACGAAACGTCGGTGGACGCCCAGGTTCTGCCTTGGTTCATCTTATTTTCGCCGCGGTTTTACCCAAGATCCTTGTTTTTATCCTATGACGGGCCGCGAAAACCTACAACAATCCATATATATATATATATATTATGTATGTATTCACGAAAAAAACTTCTATATTAAAAAGCCAATTTTTTTAAAAACTTATTAGAATTGTATAAAGCATAAAACACATTTTTTATTTTATGTAACTATTTCGTTTATTCGCTCCTTTTTCACCTGTGTTTTCCCTTAAAGCAACTATCGAAACCTCTTGTATCAGTGTTTTGTCTTGATTAAAAGTATTGCAAAAATCAACAAAAAACTTTGGGTTTGTCCCCCTTGCACCAAACAAACAACCCGATGACATGTATTGGGTTTGCATGCTATTTGTCTGCATAGTATGGTATTGTTGGTTGATAGGTGTCCTGTTTTTCAGTGTTGACTTGTTTAGCTTGATCTCCGCTGCGTTCAAAGCGTATCGTCGGGTCAAGTATGAAACCTTCCCTTGTAGTGGAATGAACTGTTATGTTAACTATAGAAACTTGACAACAATCACCTACAATGCGTTTAAAAAGCAAATTTTCGGGCCTCCGGATATTAACATTATTTTAATTGTTATAACTACAGCAATTAATACTACTTTACAGATATCATAATTAAAACAAAAATGATTTTGCAATGGGACTTGAAAAAGTAAAGTAAAGATTCCACGCATATTAAAAAGATACAAAAAAGCTCATCCAACAACGCGACTAGAAAAAGCGTTCGAGAAGCGGCCTATTTCATGCAAATTCTATTTTGTCAAGCTTTTCAAGGATGTTGTTATGGGGAACTGTACGTTTATGAATTAAGAATGCGCAAATGTGTGTGGAAGAGTAGATGTGCTTTTTTAGACGTCATTACTTTTCACATTACTTTTACAAGTTCTACTGCAAAATATGTTTGTTAAAAAAGAATAAGAATAATAGTTTTAATAATGTAGTATTAATATTTACGGTAATACCAATTAACATTAGGATTAAAAATGGTGTGAAGCGGGTTATTCGCCGCGTCGCGTGTTTACATTACTAGTGTGTGAGTTCGACGTTTCGGAACCACTGTGGGATCCATCTTCAGGACGACTGCTTTTTGAAAGTGCGTTTACTCGTTGCCTCTCTCGTTCGGGATCGGGGTTTGAATGCCTTGACTAATGGCAATGGGGCTGGTCACGTGTGCTTTCGTCTGCAGCCTCGCTGGTAGATGTTACACACCCTTGTTGTGACGTCTGCGGGTGGGGCGTGTTTTGTCACGTGATTGAAAGTGGTGTTTTTGATAACAGGAGCCCCACGTTGCATTTAGTTTATTACCATCGTCTCCATTAAATTTGGGTTGGGATTCTTCTTAATCTCCGAAACGTCGAACTCACTCACTAGTAAGTGTAAACACGCGACGCGGCGAAATGACCGCTTCACACCTTTTCAATATATTCGGGCCGCGAAAGTATTAAATTGTTTTAAACAATAGGATGTTAAATATCTCGTCCCCCAAAGAATTAATTTTTGTACGTATTGAAGTTGATTATTTTAATTTCTATAGTTATTTGATGATTATATGCATGCAAAAGGCTTATATTTAAACCTTGTTTTGGATTCCTTCCAGCTACCCTTTTCAACTTTTTCTTTCAAAAAGCAATCATCATCATTACTTTAAGGGCCATATAAAACATGAGTTTTGGGGAACCCCAGTCGTTTGGTCTGAACGCTTGGCAATAGAAATTGAAGAATTATTAAACATTATTAGAGCGACTTTTACATGTTTTAATCTTTTATTTCCCCAGAATGAATGATCTTAACTCAATCCTATTTGGCATGGCCCTCGATAATGACAGTTTTAAAGTTCATAGCACGTTTCATGACGGCTGGGTGACCCCTCGAAAACTCCCAAACTCTGCTTGCTGTATAAGGTGCCTTGAGTGTGTAGCGCGCAGCGGACTTGGCTGCGGCGGGCACCTAATCGTCACAAATGATGAGGTAGCATTCAAATTATACTGAAGTCTATTTAAGTTAAAAACAATAATTGTTTTACACAACACACACACACACACAAACACACTACAAATTATTTGTAGCTAATGCGGTGTGAAATACTCCGTTCAAAACATCACAATAATGCAATGGGGACACAGTGGTCATAATTTGGACTGTCATTCAAAATAGCACTTTTCCTGATTAAAAAAACAAACAAAACACAACTGTATTTTAGTGCCACCTCCTCAAATACCCCCCTCCCCGAAACTTCCACAAAGCTTTCATATTTTTAGAGCACAAACAGTAGTATGTGAGGAGTACAACGGTCTCTTCAACAATAATTCTCAAGTTGCAATAATAAAACTACCATACTTATATGTATGGCGACTTATGTAAGCCTATACGAATGTTTCAGCTTTGCAGCTTATATTGTAGAGCTTCTTCAATATCTGTTCGTCACGGTTATTGCAACGAATGTTGTTGTGTATGGATGCACAATGCTAGTATTTACAAATGTAAGTAAACCAAGATGAATTAATTCCAAAATTGATGTTTTTTTAGATTTTGGCCAAGAATAAAAATAAATAATAAAATAATAATATATAATATATTAATAATAATTGTATATTGTAATAATAATAAAAAATGAAATTCAATCAAGATTACAGGGAAATAAAATATGTTTTGTATATAATATTATCTATTATTCAGTTATTAGTGGTTGTTGCATGACAATAATTGTTACTCTTGTCCAAAAATGTAGATATTTTGTTTGTAAATCTTAAGTTACTATATTTATTTATTCACAGATCCCTCTTAGTTTCCGTGTTAAATCGTAGGCCTGCAATAACAAGCAACTTCTGAGGTGAATGTGGAATTCTAATAAATATTTCAAGGATTCAATAACCCAGAATAGTCAATCCAAGAGAAAGTCTGCTTAAAGCACAAGAATAGGATGACGGCTAGTTAATGCTTATGTTGACATCAGTTTACCCAGAACGAACTTAGACATATTGTTAAATATTTGCCGTACATGATTGAACCCAGAATTGACCCTTGGGGTACTCCTACTAGGATAGGTCAAAACGTTGGCAGGTTATGGCCAGATTGGGCCGGAAAGGATGTTTATGATTGCCCAATGCGATCTTTTCTCTTTACAGGCTGAAAGCATGACTGCCAAGAATCTCCTTCAACTTGTGGCTTGTGGTGAGATTGTGGGCATGTTTCTTTTGTTCAGCACTTTGGCTAATCTTGTTGCTGACCAGGTAACTTTATACTGCAATACCCTCGTGTTCTATTAGAATATGCCATTAAGGTTCCGTCAGGTTCTAAATAAGGGATCGTAACGATAGAGTGTTTAGTATGTACTTCGATACACGGCGGCTGTTGCTGCTTGTCTACCGAAACTTATTGACGAAAATTGGTGAAGGAAGTAGCATCATACTGTAATCAGTACTAACCGATCACATACGCACAGATCGACGCACTGAGATCGAAGCTTTGCTCTAGGATTACAACAGCTGAGCAGACGTTATACTAGCAGCTTGCGCCGGGCTCTTACCTACACTAAACTCTAGGCTTAATCTGTCACAGTATCATCAATATATGATAGAATTTGTAGTGATTTTATTTCTTGACCCAATGACATCATATAAGCCACTTACAGCTCATAGCCTCACATAACAACTGCCACATTAGGAGATAGGAGTATTGGAGTGCATGCAACAGTGGGTGAGGCATTGAACACATCTGATTGGTATCTACTAACATTTTGTATTATTTAGAGCAAAGCAGTGGGCGAGGCTGTGTACGCATCTGATTGGCTCGAGGCCTCGACGAGCTTCAAACGCACGATGTTGATTGTGATGACCCGGGCTAACATACCGTGCGAGTTCAAGGGGCCAGGTTTTGATCCCCTCTCTTTAAAATACTTCAGTGAGGTAAGATCAAAGGCAGCATTCATTAAGCTACTTACTGAAGATCCAAAATGATCTTTATTCTTTGGAACTCGTGGAAAACAGAAAACTAGAAATGAAAAAATAAAGTTAAAACAAAATGTCAATAACAACAATACAATTACAAACACTTTTCAACTAAGTGTCCCCCCACATCTCATCAATTTTTATATTAAGTTATATATATATGTTCATAAATATATTCTTCTTAATATATCTTGAAAAAGACCATATATTTTCTTTATATCTGAGATATGTTTACATTATAATTTTTCCAATCTTATTTATCTTGATAATTGTTTTTAAATTGGTTGAAAGTCTATGATGATTTAAAAGTGTTGTTGTCGTCGTCGTCGTTTTTGTTGTTGTTGTTGTTGTCTTTGTTGTTGTCGTCGTTGTTGTTGTGGTGGTGAAAAGGATTATATTTTTCACCAGAAATAATTAAGACTCGAACTCATGACCGGGTACATTAAAAGCACAATTATTTCATTTCCTAATGGAATAATCTTTCTTATTTTAATCAAATTGTTTGTAAATGTACCCAAAGTTGTTAAAATCTTCGCGCGCAGACCCACGCGAGACCCACCTTGTGTACGTTCCGAAATCTGTTGAATGGATCTAGTGTATCCGCTTTCCGTTAAGGCGCGGGGGGTTGTTGTCTTTAAGGACTTATGAGTCCTTAACATGAGTGCCTGTCTTATATTTTCTTTTAATGGTTTGGTCAAATTGCATCCAAGCTTGTATTTTCATGACATTTTACAATTAAAACCTTCTGTTTGAGGTAGAATAAAGTTTTAATTTTGTCTATATGAGTGTAACAAGTAATTGCTTGATAATCTGAGCTCAGAAATGAGCAATTTGAATTTTGAATGACTTTTTTTTTGTCGAATTGGACTTGCAATTATACTGTCAATATCTTCCTCTGTGCAAGGAAACTCCTTGCCAGATAGTTTTTCAAATTCACGGCCCCAAACTTTGCTCGCGGTAAAAAAATGGAATGGATTTCACCTATCAGGGTTGTATGTGGTGGAGGAGGTTATAACACATCAATCGACTTAGTGAAATATACCACTCGGTCCAAGTCTAAAGAGTGCTTTCCCTACTAATTTCGAAACTAAAAGCAATGACAAACACACGTCTGATACTTAGCAGACGTCAGACATATGGCAGCACTGTGCACTATTTCTGCAGGCGCGGTGAGTGAAACGACCCAGCCAGCATCATACGCACGCCATGCAAATTGCCTACACTGAAGCCAGGCAGGGGCTTTGTACTTCGCGCCTTACGCATGATTTGCGGCCGGGCGGAAAAAGCGTGCGTATTTTGCTGTACTATTTCGCGCATATTTTGCAATGACAGTTTCATCGCTGATATTCTACAATTAAGCAGATATTTTGCAGAATCACATGAATTTCCCTATTTGTCGCATTTTCAAAAAAGCTTTATTTAAGCTCAATAATTCTCATATAATGTCATATATTATATTTAAACTTTTAGATAAAATGTATCTTAAAAATATGTCATTTACGTATGTGTCAAATTTAAAAAAAATTGTATCTTCAACATATCTAACATATATCCCTAAAGCTGCCAATTCTTATGTATCTACAATATAATGTTGTCATATAACTTGATATATTAAACATATTTAAAACAAAATATATTTAAGATATAAATATTTTAAACTGGGCCTTGCCTCGGTGGGCGGGCGGAGAAGCGGCTGCATTCATCTTAGAGTCGGTTGCCAGGAAGCTCAGTGTGCATCATCCTACTTCACGAGTGGTGACGTCTCGCACTTGTTCAAATATACACCGATTTCTTTCATTTATTCTAAATTTTTAAAATAAAAATTATTAACATTGGTTATGGACAACGCCATATGACAATATACCGTAAGGGAACGATCTGCAAGCGCAGAACGGTTAACCACAACTTTAGGGTTTATAACAGTTGTAGTCTTGTCTTGTAGAAGGTATTATGAGAATCAAATGTCTATATTATGTTTTAGGTTGCAAACCTTGCCTACAAAACGTCGAGCAACATAATGGAGTTTTCCAAGAGGAAATAAGATGAAATGAGTCAGCATTTGAATGTCACTGCCTTGGGAGGTAAACTTCCTAGAGTATGCTGGTCTGCAGTGTTAAGCTAACTTCACCTCAAGTTTGATCGTACACTATTCACCGCACATGTCTGACGAGCGCCTTAGTGTCGGCACATCTACTCACATGGACACCTGTTTCGCTCACGGCTGGTTGTGGTCACCGTCTGGAAGCTCTGGGCAGACCGCTCAAAGTTTCAGTGGAGCTTAGATGATTTGAGATGATTAAAGTCCTGTAAATTAGATGTTTTAAGAAAACTTCACCTCAAGTTTGATCGGACACCATTCACCGCACCTGTCTGACGAGCGCCAGGTGTCAGCACATCTACTTAAACGGTCATCTATATCGCTCATGGCTGGTTGTGGTCACCGATTGGAAGCTCTCAGCAGACCGCTCACAGTTTCAGTGGAGATTTAGATGGTTTTAGATGATAACTGTACTAAAATCTAAATGTTTTAAGATAAATTTAGAAATTTTTCTTAGTTACACATTTTTAAAACTAGTCGAGCAACATTCTATTTAAACTGTTGGTTCATTCGAACAATCGAGTTGATAAGTAGTAAGTAGTGTTAAACTTGATTAAAAAATAACTTTTTTCTATTATATTAAATTATTATAAACATTTCTTGTATTAAATAATTAATATTTAACATTACGTCTATAGATTCTCCATTCTCGCTGTACTGTTATTGTACCGATAACATTTTCAAAGTGATTAAAAATTAAAAATACACTTGTCAGTCTGAATTTTCTTTTGTTGACAATCTATCTCCTTCACTTTTAAGAAAAAACTTGGAGACTTTCTAACACAAGAACGTAACGTTGACAAGGATTGATGTGTGACGAAAACAATATTAAACTAAATAGTATACCCTTACTTTACATTTCAATAATTATCTAAATCAAATCTGTAGTATGTAACATAGTTACACAATCCCTGGAGTCGATGATTGCCACTTTTACGTCCACCGTGCACATGATAACATATCATAACAGGTGAACGACCAGTATGTGAGGCAGTTTGGCGTGTAGTGTTCTCAAACGCCAAGTTTCTACAAGACAGGGGTCTAGTTAAGTAAAAAAGTCAGGAATAGTGTGACATCTTGTAGCCAATCGTCATGAATTCAGGAATAATGTGATATCTTTAGCCCATGTCGTCTTGAAGTCAGGATTAGTATGACATCTTTCACCCATGTCGTATGGAAGCCCAAAATAGTGTGTAATCTTTCAGCCTATCTTGTCTTGAAGTCAGGAATAGTGTGTCATCTTTTAGCCCGTCTTAAAGTCAGGAAAAAAGTGAAATCTGTAAGCCGATGGCGTCTTGAAGTCAGGGATAGTGTGACATCTTTTAGTTCATGTCGTCTTGAAGTCAGTTATAATGTGACTTCTTTAAGCCCAATTCGTCTTAATGTCAGGAATAATGTGACATCTTTTAGTCCATGTCGTTTCGAAGTCAGAAATAATGTGACATCTTTTAGATCATGTCGTCTTGAAGTCGGGAATAATGTTATAAAGGACGAACCGACGGGCTGGGAGAGAAGTTGAGACCCTGTATGATTTACCCTAGAGACCTGGCTAAGCTACCTTGCCCAGTCCAAGCAGGGACGCCAAGAGAGGAACGTTCCAGCGAAACGGTCTGAAGGTTCGATGTCGAGCCAATGCTTGAGGTGAAACTGCTCTTTCACATACATGGACCAATCCCTTTCGGGATCAAAGTCACTGACAGTACTGAGACGGATTTCGTTCAAGTTTGTTGCTCCTTGTGACACAGCCTCCTACCGTTGTTCCACTGGTATTCCCTATCTCTAACGTCACAAGCACGGACCCGCGAGGTCCTAGAGAGAGGAACCTGCCAGCGAAACGGTCTGAAGGTTCAGTGTCGAGCCAATGCTTGAGGTGAAAACTGCTCTTTCACATACATGGACCAATCCCTTTCGGGATCAAAGTCACTGACAGTACTGAGACGGATTTCGTTCAAGTTTGTTGCTCCCTGTGACACAACCTCCTACCGTGTTTCCACCGGTATTCCCCATCTCTACGTTGCAACCTGGTCTCAAATGGTCCTAGTCTCGGGTTGTAAATCAGGAAAGGGGTTTATTGCGGACGTGGGCCGAACCACGATCCGGGGGGAAGCCAAAGAACTTGTGGGGTCTCCGGGTCACAAAAGAAGGAGACTATTTCGCAACAAAAGCAACTATTGATTTATTTTCATAAAAGTCTAGGCAACAGGAAGCATTTTTTAATACATTTTATCATTTATAATTTTTAGTTAGTTTGTTCATTTATTTTAGAAAAACACCAAGACATCAATTTATTATGAGTGGTACAAAAGTCTTAACAAGATTTCCTTTTAGTAACTGGTTGTGTGGTACTAACTTTATTTACATTACACGGCCCTCAGCCCTAATTTATACATGTTCACATATCACTCTATGGGAATGCACGATATACATAGTCTCTATCAAGAGAGCTGTTAAGTCAGTCCACCCAAATCCTCTAACACGGGTTGGGGTGGGGTGTTGAGCTATCTGTTTCCTTAAAATAAAGAGTGGTGCGACGGGGGCGAAGGTGCGAGAAATGGTAGAAAGCCAAGAATTACTCACCAGGTAAATGCTAGATGAAACTGCAGTGTCTCTCTCTGTTTATTGAAATTTAGAAGAAATAAGGCTTTACTTTAAGCTTTAAGAAAAACTAAGCTGATAAGCAGGGCTCAAGAGCTCTGCAAATCCTAGAAAAACACTGACTCTGCTCTGAACCTTAAGAGTTTAGAGCTCAGGTGGCTAGCTAGCGATGAGACGAGAGTCTTCCTGCACGTCTGTGCTAAGAGAGAGGCTCCTCAAATCTCCACCAGCCCTTTTATATGAATATGGCCAGGCGGAAGTGCTCTGCCCAACACATATGATACCCTATTTCTGATTGGTCCAAATTGACCTTTGCTTCGCGTGTTTTTAAGTATTGATCCTTCCCAAGACACTTGCCGTGCATGTCTTGAGCATTCACCTGGCCTAGGATATCTGCAATGCGGTAGCCCAGCTAGCCAGGTAGGCGCCTCAGCCAAGGAATTGTTTTTAGAGGTGCAACCCCTTATGCCTTCCACCATTTTCCGCTTTACAACATTACTCCATCCTTCGCAAAAAGTGAATCACCAAGGTGGTTCACCTTTTGGTATAAGTAACCACCCCACACTCCGTTAAATCTTAAAGAGTGTTTGTGAAGTACAGTTTCTTAGTTTCTAGTGAGGTCATAGTCATAATCATACATATACATTATACTGGTACGGTTCTCAATTATACTCCTAGCCCTAGTGGGGCTGACATACATGCTCCTAGTTGTTGCATCATCCATTCAAGTCCTAGAATGGTTGTAATTTATTACCTTTTACAATTAGACATAGGAAGGCTACATTTGCGAAAGCTTAAAGCAGAAAGAACAAGAGTCATTGGGCACCTAATGGCATGATACGGTGTAGTCCAAATGCCTTTTGGTGCCCGAAGTGCTTTCACTTGGGAACGAATTTTTTTTCTCTTAAGGCTGTTGTTAGATGTAGTGTGATAAGATGTATCAGACTTTTTAGTTCCCCTACCCTTGGTCGGGCACTGCACTTTATGGAACACTTTGCGCCCGCACAGTCCTGCACGCCGATTTTAAGATACGACACTCCTGGAACCGCTTAAAGCATCAGATGTACTGATTAACTTCCACTGCCACTGTTCGTTGATCAACCATTGTTCGCACGGCACGGATCTCGTTTCTGCCTCGCGTTGTGTTGCGTGTCGCCCCCCAGTACCATCCGGCCCTCTCGTAGGATCTCTTCGCCTTGGCCGTTTCCCGCAGTTCTTGAAGTCTACGTCTCACATGGGCGTGGTGACTTAGGTGGTCCCTGTCGAGGGAAAGTATGTCATGTACGTAGGCGGGACTGCGTTTGGTCAGGCATGGTCAGGTTGAACCACCATGCCCCCCCCCCCTTGCTGGTGGGTGGGAGCTCGTTGATGTAGATTGTCTGTAACTGCTAGACGGCAGCATATCGTGGTGACTTTTCCGCCGATTGCTGTCGTCTTATTGCTGAAGTCTTGGGCCTATGGTACCGAGGTAGTTGTGGTGGGAGGCGAGTCTTTGGTACCCAGTATCTCAGTCGTGGTGATGACCTGAGCTGAGTGGCAACGCAGATCCGGGCCGCCAGCTGAGGTTATTGGTGGCTTTGTACTGCGGTCCCCGAGTGAAGTATCTCCCATCGGTAGCAGCAGTTCGGGTGCAGTCCTTTCCTTGAACATATAAAAAAAAGGGCAGTACCTCGAACGAGAGAAAGGAACGTCGGGCAAGTCCTCCCCTTGTGTTTTCTTGAATGAGAATTAAGGTTGAAAATGACTTTTGAAAGTCGCAACATTGGTTATAGATACTTATTCTAGATATCGTTGGCTAAACATGATATTTTTATAGTGGTATTGTCAGTCTATGACTCCGAACCTAGTTAGTTCCTCGTCTTTTCCTTCAACTTCGTATACGTATTAAAACAATTGAAATCCTAAAACTAGTTAGCTGGTTCATAAGTGTCTGAAAACTTGACTACATTTCCCTTTCCTCCCTTAACCCTTCTGAGAACAAGGAAAAAGGGAGAAAGAGAATGGAACAGAGATGATTGTTGATTTATCTTAACCAGGTAGTTAGTAGTAGAGAGTTCGGCATTTATTGTCAGTAGTCGACCTTTTACTTAAGGATACACAAGAATGTAAATTACTAGCTGTAATAATTACTATATTGTGCCTATCAAAACGTTAAAAAGTTTTCGATTTTCTAGTACATAATTATTTTAAGTTCCGATTGCTGCAATACAACCATTAACCTGGTATGACAATTAGGGAAAGCAACTCTACTTTAAACCATGGTTGTTTGTTACTCAACATTGGCCTATCAGAACTACTCCCTTTCCTAAATTAGAACAACATGTAACTAAGTGTCGTTTGGTTCTTTAATAACCTTTAGTGGTGAAAGATTTCAAGCTTTTTGTAGTGAGTAACTCGCTCAGTAAGGTTTTTCCTAATTTATTATAGAGAAAATTCTAGAGATTTAAAGTTTCTATTCAAGCAAATTGGCTGTTGAGGCCCCTTTAAGCGTTCCTATAACGTTTGTCAAAATTTATGGTCTATCCAACAATTTCCAAAGGTACTTGACGGTTGGTTTATGATGAACCACTGGGTGAGTGTCCCACCGATCCGCAACCAGCGATAGCGGATCGCCTAAATCAATCAACCAATGAGTTTATCCTGAGTGTTTTCTTTCGATATTATAATAATGTTTCCATCCCGGTCAGCCTTTGTAATTAATTCAGGTTCATTAATTATTCATATGGTATCGTGCACAGGGTGTATTTGGAAGTTGTTGGGTTTACTACTACAAGCTGTTGTTCCTTATGCATACATTAATATATGCGTATTATGGGTTCTTATGCCCTCTTCCTGAAGCGTTTCTTAATACCTTCTTTTTACAATCTTGCGTACTGATATTGATCCTATGTTACACATGCGATATTATAAACTAAATCTAGGTGGAAGGTGTCGTGTTGGTTTGCCAGCACGACATCTTCTGAGGGTTCGAGATAAACCTTCAACATGGTCAAACCCTCAGGTAACTACAAGTGGTAGGGATGCTACCCTCCCCCTTCATCATGGTGCTTCTGGTCCAGACGGCTGGACCAGATGCAGTGATGCTTGCTAACCATCTCTAGTGTGAACGGCTCTTTGTGCCCCAGCATGATATGCAGTCACAGTGAAACTATAGGTCTCAATTTGATATGCCGTGAATATATCGATCTGCTCGTTTTCGGGAGTAGCTATCCAAACTAGCTAATTAGTGAGTCCCCTCCTAGATGTGGAATTTATTATTCTGCTTGGGTAGGCACGCCATGGTGGTATCACGACAATCCCATGCAAATCAAAGGACAGAGCAGAAGTGCTGCTTCTTGGTCCAGTGAATCCATAATTCCACTGTGCTGTTTTTTTTGATATCAGAATTTACTTCTCTGGGCTCTGGGTTTTAGGGTTTCCTTGATTTTCAGACTAAGCTTAAATGTTTAATTTTGGCATGCATTTTATGGGAGATCCCTTTACTCTGCCCTCAAGTAATTTCTATTTGTTTCTGTACAAGTGGTGACCTGGCGTGTTTGTGGGTTAATATTTGTATTCAAATTCTTTTTATTGGGGTTTCTCCCACCCCCGTTTTATTACCATGGTCCTTGCATGTTGACGACAAATTTTGGTGACCAGAATCGCTTGCTCCTCTATTTTAGGTGCGTGAATTCGGAGATTACCGCGATGGCCAGGGGGGCTTACTGGGTCAATTCTCCAGCTAGCGGTGCCGAGGTAATTTATGCGAATCTTAATTTTTATTCTTCCCGAATTTATTCTCAGAAAAGCCCTTGCTTCTTGGGTTTAGAGCGAGGTTGGCTCTCTGTTTATGGCTCGAATCTTTATTACTTCACTTTATTATGTGAGGTATAAAGTTACTGATATAAGAATTGCTAAATAATGGTCCATTTGTTGTTCAAAGTTGGGCGCACGACATGGCCTGTAATCTCCGCAGTTCGTGTGTGTCAGGTGAGGTCCTTTGAGCTCAGTTACGATTCGGCAGTCAAAGCAGCCACATCATCCTCATTAATCCCTTTATTTTGGGGAAGTTGTTCTATCCGTGACGTTTCAGGCTTATTTGTTTATTTATTTATCTATTTATTTTTATTATTTTCTTTTTCTTCACATCTGACTACCGGTCATATACGCGATGTGTTCGCGAGAAGAACCCACAGGGGAGCAAGGTGAGGGCCGTGATGCAACCGTTCAGAACATTGAACTGCCAGGCCGCTTATTTGATGAAATTCGTGATCGTGAAAGTGCAGTGGCAACGCGTGAGGAAGCGGTTTTGGCGCGCGAGGGGGCGTCCGAGGCGCGTGACGTAGAATGGCTGGCGGAGGCCCAGGCGCTCTGGTGGGAGAGGGAAACGTACAATACTGAGGTCAGGGCGCGAGAGTGGACATTGAGTGCGCGCGAGGAAGCGGTGTTGACGCGGGAGCAGGAGGTGTTGGCGCTTGAAAGGGCGACGGAGGCGCGCGACGCAGAACGCACCTTAGAGGTTGACAGTATGCCAGGGCGGTCAATCATGTCTTCGAGGAAGTGCTGCAACACCACAGGCAGGGGCTGGAGGAGCGCGCACGAATGGACCGCGAGCACGCCCTGAGGGACTCCCTCAATTCCTTGAGGGAGGGGCTCGAGGGTCAGCGCGTCGAGGTTTTCGACCTGTGCACCGTGATAGCCAACCTGAGCGCCGTGGTACCAACCTAAGCGAAGAGGTGACTGAAGGTAGGGCTGAGGTGGGGCGACTGCGGGACGAGTTGGGCCGGCTGCATATACATGCCGCTGAGGAAGATGGTCCCGAGCAAATGGGGCGGATGGACGCGGAGGCGGACGCTCGGGTGCCCGCTCCTCCGGCCGCTTGCCAGGGTGGCTTGTCCTTGGTTGGCGACGACGAGGATGCAGTCGGTAGTGCCAGCGTGGTGTCGCCTCACGAACTCCCGTGCTCTCCCGAGTCGTCGAATGAACTCCCGTGCTCTCCTGTGTCGTCGAATGAACTCCCGTGCTCTCCCGAGTCGTCGAATGAACTCCCGTGCTCTCCCGAGTCAAGCCACTCCAGTGGGGTGGTAGGGTCGACCCATGAGTGTGAGGTCGCCCGGTTGGGAATAGTGGTGAGGTTTCAAAGGAGGCGGCAGCGGTGGAGGGTGGTGCCCTACTAATCAGCGAGGGCAGGGCGTGGTGGGTGGTTGACGTCCCTTTCCTTGCATTGGCAGCTCCGAGGAGGTGAGTAACAAGGATTTAATTATATATATATTCACTACTCTACACCCCCTTTCTCCTACTGGAAGAAGTGTTTTACAAGATCTGCAGCCGCCTGACGGGGCTGGTGCCTTGGCGGGGCTCGGTCCCTTGTGTGGCCATGGTCGCTAGGTTTCGAACCATGGTTATGTCTTTCATAAATGGGAGTTGTTTCATACGACAATAAAAGTATAAAGCTACCGCGGCTAGTAATAGCAGTAAGAATTGTTGCTCCCACTAATATCCAAATTAATATCCATTGAGTGGACTTTGATTTAAAGCTTGTACTCTCCTTCACGTCGGATGTTAATTTGGTCAATGAGTTCTTCAATTGCTTGATAGTGACGCCCTCCCCTCGGACTTCCTCTAGGTCCAGAGAATCTAATATTTTATCTACTGACCCTAGAGAATCGTTTATGGGGGCTGTAAACATGTCATTAATCTTACTTAAGTTAATCAATGAATCTAGTGGGGGAACGTGTATTTGTCTTTGTGCAGTTTCGAAGTCGGTCTCCCCGCTAGAGTGGGGTAGTAGTGTGAAGTTTTCATTCATGACTGAACAAAACGTGGGTACTTCTAGTATACCTGTTCCCGAAATCTTAGCCGTTGAGAGGTCATGGCCTCCTTTCGCGGGGTCATAACATCTAAATATCAGTTCCGTGGTGTAAGGTACGCTGTACACCCACTGATTCGTATTTCTGGCTCTATATATGCGGGGGTATGGGTTCGGGGACAACCTTACATCGCAGGTTAACTCTGCCGAGATGACATTGCCCATAAACAGTGCAAAGAGACACGTCGGCTGATTGTCTCTCCTGATCAGGCGGGAGGGTGGGCAGACCTTGAACTCGTCCCCTACACAGCCCTGCATATCCTCTATGTCCATCTCTATAAAGCTCGATCGGTCGTCTGCTACCGCTAGGAATGCATGCGATGGTTTGATATACATTGCAAGACCACCATCAGGAAAGAGTGTGGGCAGTTCTAGTGCACGATATAGAGTGAATTCCCTGTTTGCCGATTTGAGTGGAAGGTCGATGTGTATGATTAGTTCCGTGCCCATCAGGGCGGTATACACGCGCGCCACCTGATAGTAGAAGTACATCTCTTCCTTCCTTAATGGCGTTAATAGCATAAAGCCACTCGGCAGTGCGGCTTCAACCTCCTTTAGGGCCTGGAGGAGGCGTTCAGGTGGGAGTAGGAACCTGCTTAACTCGTTACGTGAAGTGGCCTCAATTGCTAACCGTAGCTGGTCAAACTCCTCTCTCATGCTATTAAGGAAATACCCCAAGGTGCGTAGTGCAGAGTTTATGCCTAATGTTATGAGAAGTCCCCCCGACAATTTTCGCTCCTGCTCGGTCACATATGTCCTAAGTATGTCTAATCGTTCGTTTACTATCTTTACCGCACCTGTTATTCCCTTAATATTTTCTCTGTTCTTCTTTGCTTGCCTGTAAGTTTGATTAATGACGGTTAGTTGTTCGGCCAGGTGGTGTACTGTTTCATATGAGGTGCGGTCTAGAGAAGCAATCTTTTTGTTTATGCGTACGAGGTCCGCGTTGTCGGGGTTTCCATACAAAAATTTAATTATCCTCCCCATGGGGTTAACCAGCCCGCGTGGATACTGTCTTACAGGGGGGTGAATTTGGAAATGTAATTCGTCAAAATCAGCACTTAGCTTTTGGGCCCCTTGCTCCAAATAACCGAGCTCCCTTTTTATAAATGCGTGGACTTCTATCGATAAAACTAGTGCGTCTGGTGGGGGGCCCTCTAGGTCAAACCTTGACACCTTTATCCGATCAAGTGCCACGATAAGTTCGTCAATCGTGGTGCTGTAGGCCCGTAAATCTAGTCGGGTGGTGAGTGTCCAGCGATCCCCCGTTATGAGTAGCGACCGTTCCATAAGGAAAACTAGTCCCTTATCGAGTTTTATTTCGTCTGATGGTAGGGCCGAGCCAACACGGTCCCATGCGACCAGTAGAAGGAGGATGAAGATCATCATATCTGGAATTAAACTAATTACTAATTAGACACGTCAAGAAGGTTATTCAGGATGGCTTGGTCTCAACCTTCACCATAAGGTTCCCTTAATGCGCCATTTTGGCTCCTCAATTTATAAAGAGAGAAACTACTCCCTTTAGTACATATATTTTCATACGTGGGTTTCCCGGGTGTGCAGTGCCTTGCCTGGCATTAACCCACTACCTGTCCGCGTATAAGGGTGTATAAGGGTTTAAAACGAAAAATCCGAAAGAGAAAAGTGAATTGCCAACAAAAATTTTTTTTTTTTTTATTTTTTTAAAGGTCCCAAGGGAAAAATTATTATATACATATATATATTATTTTTCAAAGGTATAAAATAAAAATACAATTTATTTTTCAAGGAAAATCAATACCCGCTTAGAAAGAGAGAGAGAGAGAGAATGGCCGGGAGGTGTGTGATGATTAATATTACTGCTTTCTAGCCGGTTGCTGTGGGTGCACCCTCCGTTCACACTTTACAACATGAAATCTTTCTTAATTTTCTCTCTCCTAGACCTGACTCTCGCCTTCCCCTCCTGAGCTGTCGTCTTCGGGACCCTCCCGGTCAGCTATCATTTTAAAGAGGGTACATGCATGGCAGGCTGCCTCATCCTTGCAATCTTTGTGATGTTTTATGTAGACTGGGTGGTGGCCAAACGTCTGATGCTCTACTCGTACTTGGATATTGCCCAGACTAGTGTGACCATTACCTCCCTCTTCATTACCTCCCTCTTCGTCCAAAATGCACATAATACAATGGTTCCGCAGGTTCGGGCTTGTGGTGAGGAGCCTTCTTTGTTCTACCCCTTGGGTGTGACCCGCAAGGTCCATTCCATGGCAGCTAATGTGCTGACCTCAGTATCAGGTCCCTGTCCCATGGCCTCGCCTTGCCCTTGAACCTCCTGACCTAGATTGCCCTTGCTTTCCCAAGTGTGGGCGGGCATCTCCGAAGAGGAGGTACCCGGTGCCGTACCATGGCCCGCACTGTAGTTGGTATGGTAATTAGTATCGTAGTCAGTGCCGTAATTGGTATCATAGTCGGTATCATAGTCAGTACCATAAGGGTCAGGTGGCATATTTTGGCGTGAGCTAGTGCTCCTCCCTGCCGATGGTCCAGCTTCGCCAACCTCTTGCCCTCCAGGGTTGCTCATCTTTGCCAGCTACACACAATTAATGTTTTATTAGGACTCTTATTCCCTTACAGTTTTATCTTTTTTTTTTTTAAATTCACTACTCCCCCCCTGACTTCCTCTCCCCCTTGCTTAGGGGACCTTGACATGCTATTCATGACCTCATTTCCTTCCCATATTGATTTTTTTTTTTTATTTTTAGGTCCCTCTGGGCTCCAGTTGTTTAGTTTGCATATATTTTATCACGTTGGGTCCCCCATGTATGAATAATATCAGAGGGTACTCTACTCCTTAAATTCTTCCTCCTTTTTTTCATCATTGACAGCAACATCAATTTTGCTTTTATTTTGTTTGTGAGCATAATTTATTTATACGATGTTTGTAAGCGTTCAAGCTCTACATATTTCTACTTCTTTCAGTTCCTAGCCTAATAATACTGTAGTGGTACCTTGTCCCTACCTTGTTTTAATTATTCTCGGTAGTGGTTTTAACTTAACTGAATAAAGTGCTGTTATTGATCTAAATTTTAATAAGGCCTTTTTCCATAATAGTCAAATACTTTTATTTGTCACTATTTATCATTTTTCATTTATTTTTTTTTTATTCTCTTTTTTTTTAAATTTATTCATTTACCTTTTTTTTTTATTTCTCTTTTGATTTTTTTTTTTTTTCTATACTTTGTGTCACATTTATTAATTAGCACCTATATTTCTTATCCATTATCACCTATCTTTAGCGGCTAAAGTGCGTTTATATTTGGCAACATAGAATTAATCCAATTAGTCTATCCCTTGTTCGTTTATTTACTTATTATTTTTTTTTTTATTTTTTTTTCAAATTTATTTTATTATTTTACTATTTTCCTAGGTTGGGATCGGTCCTCTGCTACGCAGTGAATAGGGTTCTCTAATAGGAACTTGTACCGCGCGTGGCCGCAACTTGGGTGCAATGGCTACCTCGTCCTCACTACTAGGCACATCGTCCTCGTAAATGACTGGGACTTTCCTGGGCTCTGGCTCGTCCACGTCCTCATCTTCGGATGAGCACGGGACTTCATTTTTGCCATAATTTGCCCAGGTGTCCTGCTCACCCCCATGGCAAAACTTAAGCCTGTTTGCATGGACTACTTGGGACTTTTTTCCCAGTATTTCGGTAATTTTAAAATTAACTTCGGACTTTCGCTCGGAAATACGGAATGGCCCCATCCATTTGGGATAGAACTTGCGCTTTAATCCTGGTGGTGTGGCCATTATTTTGAGGTATACCCTATCTCCACCTTAAACTTCACTGGACCTGCCTTTTTATTATAGTGGGCGACCTGCCTAGTAACCGCCCTATCTAAATTTTCTCGGACTACTTCAAATGCCTTCTGTAACCTTAACATTATTTCCTCGCTGTAGTCACTATTGTCTGTAAAGTAGTGATGTTTCTGTGGTGCAAGAATGTCGTCAAAGGGTAATTGGATGTCGCGCCCATGGTTGAGAAAGAAGGGTGACTCGAGTGTGGCGCTATGCACTGTGGACCTATATGCCAATAGTGCGAACGGCACCCACTCGTCCCAGTCCAATTGACCGGGGGTGATGAAGTGTGAGATCATTGTACTGAACGTGAGGTGGGAGCGTTCTACTAAGCCATTTGTGGCCGGATGGAACGATGAGGTCTGGATCTTCTTTGTCCCTAACAGTTTGTAAATTCCCTTCATTAGATTAGAGAGAAAATTAGTCCCCCTGTCCGTTAAAATACGGTCTGGCACTCCCGTTCTAGCCACGATCTGCGTTACAAAGATCTTTGCAATGGTGCTCGCCTTCTGATCGGGCATGGGAAATGCTTCCGGGTACTTCGTGAAGGCATCCTGGAACGTTAGTAGATATTTATTGCCGTTGTACGAAGATATCAGAGGGCCTACAACGTCCATTTGTACAAGCTCATTTGGTTTTGTTAATTTGTTAAACGTTTGGAGCGGTGCTACTTTCCTACGGGTGGAGGTTTTGTGTATCTGACATGACTGGCAGTTTTTGCAATGGTTCTTTACATCTTGGTACATTCCGTCCCAGAAAAATCTCTCCTTAATTAGGCCGTATGTGCGAAGGAGGCCTTGATGGGCGGCAAAGGGGAGGTCGTGAAAGTTGGTAAGTATCTTCCTCACCATACTTGTGGGTGCCATTAGTCTGTCTTGTCTGTATTGTTCGGTCCTATGTTTGTACAAGATTTCCTCATCATCCAAGAAATATATTTCCTTAATTTCCTTTTCATCCTTTCCTAAACTCTCTATTATCTTCATCAGTCGTGGGTCTCCTCGTTGCTGAGATCTAATATATGCCCTATCCCAGTAGGGCTCGACTGAGTCTGCTAGTAGGAATACGGGGATTCTTGATAGGCAGTCTGCATTTGTGTTTGCCCTACCTTGTTTGAATATAACCTCAAAATCATATTCCGCAAGAATTAACCCCCACCTAGTCAACCTTGATGATGGGTTTTTGTGGCTAAGCAAATATTTCAGAGGACGGTGGTCTGTGATTACCGTAAATTTTGTTCCAAACAAGTAGCAACGGAACTTTTGAATTGAGAATACTATGGCCAAAAGTTCACGTTCGATTACTGAATAGTTCCTTTCTGGTTTGTTAAGCTGCCTACTGAGGTAGGCTATTGGGTGCTCACCATCAGGGAATGCCTGTGAAAGTAAGCTTCCAATTGCATCCCCCGAGGCATCTGCAGTGACTATGAATCTCAGGGAAAAATCAGGGAACCGGAGAACAGGTCCTGTGCATAGGGCTTTTCGCAGGACATCAAAACTTTGCTGGGCCTCTGGGCTCCACCTAAAGGGTAGTCCCTTGGCTGTTAATTTTGTAAGGTTTTTACTTTTATCTGAATAGCCCGGGATGAAGCGCCTGTAATAGCCCACCAGGCCAAGGAAAGCGCGCACATCCCGAACACAAGTGGGGGCTGGGTACCTCTCAATGGCCTCTACCTTGTCCTTATTTGGTTTTATCCCTTCCTCTGAAATGGTGTGCCCTAAGAATATTACGACCCTTTGTAGCAGGGTACATTTTTGTGGTTTGAGCGTGACATTAGCCTCGCGCAGGCACTGAAATACCATTGCTAGTTTTTCAATGTGCTCTTTCTCGGTCCGGGCAAACACAATTATGTCGTCCATAAATACCAAGCACGTGTCCTTGGGCAAACTCCTTAGGACTGTCGCCATCAGTCTCGAGAATGTGCTAGGTGCGTTACATAAGCCAAATGGTAATCGTTTGAATTGGTACAACCCCCAGGGAGATGAAAAGCTAGTCTTCTCTTGGTCGGACGCCTTCACACCAACCTGGTAAAAGCCGTACGCCATGTCGAGGGTAGAAAAGGTAGTTGATCCGCCTAATAAGTCCAAGGTCTCCTGGATGTTAGGGAGTGGATAGACGTCCCGCCTTGTTATGGCGTTCAGAGCACGATAGTCTATGCAAATCCTTAGCTTTGAACATCCCTCGTGCTGTGGCTTGGTCACTATGACCATTGGCGCCGACCAGGGAGAATTTGAATGGGCGATGATCCCGTCGTCCAACATTTCCTGTAACTGTTCCTCGATCTGTTCCTTCTGTGAGAACGGGACTCGATAGGGGGCTTTACGTATGGGCGCGGCATCTGCTGTATTGATCTCATGCTCTATTAGTGTGGTGCATCCTAATGGCTGGCCCGCCGTATAAAACACGTCTTGGAATTCCTGAAGCATATCCATAAGCTCAGTCCTGACCCCTATGTCTAAATGGTCAAGCTGGAAATATTCTTCAAATGGTTTGTCCTCTCCTAGGTCATTGTTGGCCTTAAACCCCTGGTAGGTCATGACATCTTCTACCTCACCCGGTATATCATATGCCTCCCCGAGGACCATGTTGGTTGAAAGTGTTATAGCACGTTCAGTTGTATTAATTAGCCTTACCGGAACTCGATCAAGCTTGTTGTAACTAAAGATAACATTGGCGATACATACTCCTAGCACCTTGGTTTCACGAGATTTTAACATGGCAGAGCCTGTATCTAGGCCATACCTACTTCTGCCATGGCAGAAGGCTTCAGAGTTCGGGGGCAAGGTGATTGCTTTGTGTAAAAGTATTTCGTCCACGGCAAAGTCGACATCGTCTTTGTATACATGTGTCCTGGTTACAGTCTCAGCGGGGGCTTCTTCCTTTTTGCATTCATCCTCTGCTACGAGCGACTCGTCTTCTTCTCCTTGTACAACCCCTCCCTTTAGTCGTTTCTGTATTTAAATTCCGATTACCCTTGTAGATACTGACCCTATCTACTCTGGTACCTCCTCCGTGCAGTATTGGCTTACGTTTGGTCCTACTCAAAATTTTAAAAGTTATTGGTCTGTGATTTCTGCTACGCTTGGGCTTCTTAGTTGGAGCGCTGGGTGCTGCTTCCAATGCAACTCTTTTAATTCCGGCGCTAGGTTCACCCTCGGATAGCGGTGTAAACGTGGTGGGGTCCGGGCTGTCTTGACTGGAGTTTTGGCTCTCTTTTATCCCAGCGTTGTGGCCACTGAAATTTTCCCGTCCCTGTTTTGCCTCAGCCCAACCATAGAAGGGTTGGCTGGGTTTGCTGGTTGAGTTCCCTATATTTCTGCAAGGGCCCTTGCACTGTCCTTCCTCCTTGTTACCAGGGCCTTCTGATCCCTCTGGTAACCTTATAGGGTATTCGCAAAGATTCTCTCCACACAGCCTTATTTCTCCCTGACTACCAGTACACACAGAAATTTCTGGCACTTTTGCAGGGTATTCACCTAGATACTTTCCACACAGCTTTATTTCCTCCTGACTACCAGTACACACAGTAATTTCTGGCACTTTCGCAGGGTGTTCACTTATAACATCGTCTAGGTCGTTTGGGCTTAGGCCACCGCTGCCAAGATACCTATCACATAACTCGTCCATTGTAGGGCTCGTGGGGATGCCGACGGGAGCACCTGTGGGTGGTCCCCTACCGTCGCTGGGTGGTTCTTTTGACTCACAGTTTGCTAAAAAGCGTTCTAGCTCATCACAGTCAAGCCCGAGCCCCTGCCAACCATTACTATCTGCTTCTGCGTCTGGCGTCTCTGCGACCCTATCCCGTTCTAGGACGCCTATCGAGATGGGGTCTTCGTTTAGTGGTGTTATTGCCAGAGGCAGCTCTAGTCCGCCTATCCTTATAAGGCCGACGCTAAATAACAGGTCCACACCGTAATCACACAGAAAATCTAACCCAAGGAGCCCATCTCCTGGCAAAGGGTAGATCCTCTCGACACACTAAACATTCGTAGCAGAATTTCCTATTCTTCAGCTCAAAAGCCACGGTGGCCAGGCCAGTGATGTTTAATTCATGACCTGTCACGCTTCTGAGTTTAATCTCCCTGTCTGTCTTCCTAACTCTAGTCCCTTTAATTGAGGCTTGCCTAACCAGGGTCACGGATGATCCGGTATCTATTAGCATACCGCAGGTCTGTCCCTTTACTGTAAATTCTAGTGAGTGGCAGCTCACTCCGGGTATAGCATTGGCACTGACTCTTCCCCCGAGTTTTAATTTCCCCTCGGCCCCATGAAGCGGGGTCTCTTCGCAGGGCCTGGGCCGTTTGGGTAGGAGCGGTTGTGGTCGAACGAAGGGGGGTTGGGGCAACCCCTTGCCATATGGCCCTCCTGCCCACAGCGATAACAAAAAACTCTAGCCTGAGTTAGCCTGTTGGTTGGTGCCGCTTGTCTTGCCTGCTGTCGGGGTGCCTGCTGTTCCTGGCATTGAAAGCTCTGGTGCCCGGACCGTCGACAATTATAACACACCCTCTCGTTTACCCGGTTCGCGCCTTGGGGCATGTTAGAGAATGGCCTACCCCCTCCGTTTTGCCAAGGATTAGTCTCATTCAACATTGGCCCACTATTGTAACGGGGCGTCGGCCTAGGTTGGCTATACTGCCCGCGCTGTTGGTTAAGGGGTGGTGGTGGTCGTCGGTATGGCTGTTGTGGAACAGAGTCCCTGTAATGAGGCTGGTCAGGCTGCTCTCCGGTTGTTTCTAGCGAGTTCACAGTGTACCTACTCCTACCCGTCAGCTGTGCATTTTTCTCCTCCTTAACTGCCGCTGCTACCGCCGTTGCGAATGTGGGGGTGTCGTGACTCAGGAATTGTTGCTGAATTTTTTTCGATATACCCCTGTCCAACTGACTTCTTAATAATTGCTCGTGCCACTCGCGACGAAGTTTTCGCTCTTCTGGGTCATCTGTCTCTTTTAACAAGGGGGCGGCTACTAATTTGAGTCTAGTCACATATTCCCGGATAGATTCCCCTTCGCGTTGCATACAGCCTTGTAGGGCCTGTAATTCGTGTGACCAAATGAGGGGCGCCTTGTACTCCCTAATTAAGATCTCTTTCAGTGATTCCCAGTCATTTATCACTATCTCGTCTGCATAAGCCCTAAAAAAGTTGAATGCGCCCCCTTTCAGTTTGAGGCATGCGACCTTATATACTATATCTGGCGGCCATTCACCAAGTGACGCCGCCGATTCAATTTCAAAAATAAATTGGCCAATTGGGCAATCAGGCTTCCCGCGAAATTCGCTGACCTGGCTCATTAACGAACTGACGTTCATTGCTTTGGCTGGGGGTTGCCTAGTCTGGGTCGGGGGGGTTTCGGAAGTGGTTGTTGGGAGTTCGGTTGAGTCAACGTTCTTGCTAACACCGTCGTTGTCGGTCGCCCCTTTATCTAACTTCTGTCCCTTCGGCATTGTAGTCGTCCATGCGGTGCTTATCTCTTGCCATGGGTTGCCTTACTATTTTAAATACCCTCTGTCCTAGAATTTATTACCTTTGTTTATTACCTCCGCGTGCGTTTCTTTGCATGCCAAGGATTCTTTAAATATGAATTTTATTGCCCACTGACTTGCCTATGCTTCCTGTTACCTTAAATTTATTCCAGAAAGGGGTGAATAATTTATAATTAATTTCTTTCATATAACGCAATGCTCTGTGGCTTCCCCTTTCAGAACGGCTTTCACCTCGTATGGTTCGATTTTTGGAACTGGGTCTTAATGACCTATGCTTCTATCCTTTTGTTTAATCTTTAATTGTAGTATTGCGTGAATCAGAACTTGACCTGCCTCAATGACCTCGAAAAGTTCCTGTTTTGCTTTTAAATCTAGCTGAGGCAGGTACAGGGCCTTAAGGTTATTGATTTTTTGGGAAATGCTACCTACTATTAGTCGTATCTGTTCTTCTATGTAAAGTTCCTGCACGATGTCGTGCTGTGGTTGGGCCATTTACTTAACTAAGCAGCCAAAACTGGCGTGTTAACGTTTGCTCAAGCTGCTGCCGGCGCGTCCGAGTTTTCACTGGGGGAATCCTGTCTGAGAATAGATGTGGGCATTCCGGATGCAGCTACATTCAATACGTTAGCAGAAGTTATATTTATATTACAGTCTAAAGGAAGCAATGGGTTTCTCAAGCCCTCCTTGATTGTTTGTAGCGCGCCTGATATGCGATCTCTAAAAACGAACAGCCGAATCAGTCGGTCTGTGGTGAAATCAATTTGTACGATCTTTTCCTGGTCCAAAAGAAAGTCTGCGGCTTCAGCCACTGCCAGTCTATACGCGATGGCTTCTGAGGCCCTGAATGATATGCCTTCAGCTAATTGGTCTTCAAAATTTCGCCGGTTGGGTGCTGTCACAGACTGGTTTAAACTGACCACGACTTAAAAATCTATCTCTCTCTGTCCAAAAAAATCTAGTATGTCCTGGTATATCACTAAGACCTTCTGAAACATCTCGTGCTGCTCTGTTTGACGATAAAGTCGGTAGCTCCTACGCATAGCATCTTGAACTCGGGTAATGTTCATCTGTAATTCATGTATGGTTCCTAAAAAATTTTCTCTATCATCGTAGGACGCAAAAACCTCTGCTAATCCGTCTAGGTTAATTATCTCATAGCGGTATTTATTCATGCCATGGAGGATGCGGTACCACGAGTCTTCCATGGTTTTTAATTTGTTAGACTCGGGCACTCGCCCTTTGTCTCCCCGTGTTTATATAAAATTGTTCGATAAATTTTTAAAATTCTTGAATAATGGTGAATATCCCCGAAAATTTTAAACTCCTCAAAGCAATCATCTAAAACCTTCTGGACTTCCTCTAGTGCTGCCTGGCTGTCTTTCATGCATGAATCCAGCAAGGAGAGATCTGTTGTTTCTAAGGTTATTATTCGGCAGAAGTCTAAATCAAATCGAAGTTTACGAAGTCTAAATATTTTTTGGTTCCAGTCGAAGGGTGTGGACATGGTCCAGAACACCAAAAGAGGGGGGGGAAAAAAATGGAAAATACCCCAATAATAACCTGATTTTATCGGAAAGGGGAAAAAGATTATTTATTTCTGGGCCTCTGCAATATGGTCAATTAAAGTCTGAATTTTGTTAAAACAGTCTTCCACTTCGGTCTTAAATTGGGGAAAAGCAGGTAGCTGCATGAAACATTCCTGATTTGCCAGGATCCTCAGCCTTGCTAATACGCACTCTATCTCGTATGAAGCCAACATCAGCCGTTGACTACAAAAATCTTGAACACTCATGGACGCTTTGGGGGGGCAGCAAGAAAATAAATGTCCTAGTTACTATATATTTGTTCACACGACCTTCTCTGTACCATTCAATTTTCTACAGGTCTTGGTCGTGGGAAAATTATTCCGAAAATAGCTACGAAAGTTTCGTGATTGAAAATGAATATTATTGCGAGTAGAATAAGTATTGTGATTATAAGAATCAGATTAAGCATTTTAACATAGAGTTCCAATTTTAAAAAGGGGAATTATCCCACTTCTGACACCACTGTTATAAAGGACGAACCGACGGGCTGGGAGAGAAGTTGAGACCCTGTATGATTTACCCTAGAGACCTGGCTAAGCTACCTTGCCCAGTCCAAGCAGGGACGCCAAGAGAGGAACGTTCCAGCGAAACGGTCTGAAGGTTCGATGTCGAGCCAATGCTTGAGGTGAAACTGCTCTTTCACATACATGGACCAATCCCTTTCGGGATCAAAGTCACTGACAGTACTGAGACGGATTTCGTTCAAGTTTGTTGCTCCTTGTGACACAGCCTCCTACCGTTGTTCCACTGGTATTCCCTATCTCGAACGTCACAAGCACGGACCCGCGAGGTCCTAGAGAGAGGAACCTGCCAGCGAAACGGTCTGAAGGTTCAGTGTCGAGCCAATGCTTGAGGTGAAACTGCTCTTTCACATACATGGACCAATCCCTTTCGGGATCAAAGTCACTGACAGTACTGAGACGGATTTCGTTCAAGTTTGTTGCTCCCTGTGACACAACCTCCTACCGTGTTTCCACCGGTATTCCCCATCTCTACGTTGCAACCTGGTCTCAAATGGTCCTAGTCTCGGGTTGTAAATCAGGAAAGGGGTTTATTGCGGACGTGGGCCGAACCACGATCCGGGGGGAAGCCAAAGAACTTGTGGGGTCTCCGGGTCACAAAAGAAGGAGACTATTTCGCAACAAAAGCAACTATTGATTTATTTTCATAAAAGTCTAGGCAACAGGAAGCATTTTTTAATACATTTTATCATTTATAATTTTTTAGTTAGTTTGTTCATTTATTTTAGAAAAACACCAAGACATCGATTTATTATGAGTGGTACAAAAGTCTTAACAAGATTTCCTTTTAGTAACTGGTTGTGTGGTACTAACTTTATTTACATTACACGGCCCTCAGCCCTAATTTATACATGTTCACATATCACTCTATGGGAATGCACGATATACATAGTCTCTATCAAGAGAGCTGTTAAGTCAGTCCACCCAAATCCTCTAACACGGGTTGGGGTGGGGTGTTGAGCTATCTGTTTCCTTAAAATAGAGAGTGGTGCGACGGGGGCGAAGGTGCGAGAAATGGTAGAAAGCCAAGAATTACTCACCAGGTAAATGCTAGATGAAACTGCAGTGTCTCTCTCTGTTTATTGAAATTTAGAAGAAATAAGGCTTTACTTTAAGCTTTAAGAAAAACTAAGCTGATAAGCAGGGCTCAAGAGCTCTGCAAATCCTAGAAAAACACTGACTCTGCTCTGAACCTTAAGAGTTTAGAGCTCAGGTGGCTAGCTAGCGATGAGACGAGAGTCTTCCTGTACGTCTGTGCTAAGAGAGAGGCTCCTCAAATCTCCACCAGCCCTTTTATATGAATATGGCCAGGCGGAAGTGCTCTGCCCAACACATATGATACCCTATTTCTGATTGGTCCAAATTGACCCTTTGCTTCGCGTGTTTTTAAGTATTGATCCTTCCCAAGACACTTGCCGTGCATGTCTTGAGCATTCACCTGGCCTAGGATATCTGCAATGCGGTAGCCCAGCTAGCCAGGTAGGCGCCTCAGCCAAGGAATTGTTTTTAGAGGTGCAACCCCTTATGCCTTCCACCATTTTCCGCTTTACAACAGCCAGCTGTCGACGTGTGTCATGTTCACTTAAAAAAAATATTTTTTAACACATGTTCTATAACACAATTATAACCTAAAATGACATTTAAAAAAATTATATCTTGCTACTGTGATTTAACATAAATTTTCAATTTTTTTGAATTACAATTTGCGAAAATTGGTGTTTTGGGAAAATTTCCTAAATCAACTTCAACCTGCTTCTTTTTTAGTCCACATAGATACTAGAGCATAGTACCAATCTTAAATGTACCTTTATAACATCTTGTGTTGAAACTGTGCCCAAATATACCCTCAAACACGCAAAAATATGCATTCCAAAATCACACCCCATCTTGGTAATAAGCATATTTTACCGAAACTACTTGCCCAAAAAACAAAACAAAATATAGAGAATTTACAGAAAGGGCTGTCGAGTACGACAATAATGGCCAATATTTTTTTGGATGAAAATCCTTTAAGGATACGGGGCATAAAGATCGTCCCCATGTTATTTCTTATGGGAGATTTTTGCCAATGGGACCTAGCTCGAAAAATGTCATGTTTGACAATTTTTTGGGGGGTCATGGTGGCCCCAATTGTTTTTCTGTTACTTGCTAAATTCATTACTAGTTAGCCTGAATGAAATATATTTTTTGAGTTTAGGGGTTAAAAAACCCTTTAACTATACACAAACTGTCCACAAGCATCTCTAGGAAAATCACATTTTTGTAAATGTTGTAAACGTTTATCTGTGGTTGTAGGTGTCCTATTATAATTTAAATTTTGGGTTATAAATTAAGTCCCCCAATGAAAATCAGTTAGTGACCAAGTGGGTAGACTCTTAACACGTTTTTTTTTTATTTTAGTTGGATTTGCCTGTTGCTGTAAGAATCTTGAGATTTTTTTCTCCATAAAAATCAATAGTTATCAAACAAATGTGCCTGCAATATATTATGCGTTATCTTTATGGCCACTTAAACTTGTAATCAATTATAATAAATAAATAATAAATAAATAAATTGGTTTTAGAGTCTACCCACTCAGTTATATAACTTTCATTGGGTTCAAAGAATTACAATGCATTACTGTACACTTAGTGCCACGGCGTTAGATTTGTGTGAGTTTTCTTTTTCGAATTTCGAATTTCACAAAACTTCATACCTGTAACAAATAAATCAACTATAAACTATGAACTTAAACTATGAATTATGGACTATAAAACTATGAACAATGAACTTTGAACTATGAACTATGAACTATTACCCATGTCTTAGAACTTTCATAACAGTAAGAAAACTTTAAAACAATGTTTGGGGCAACGTAACGGGCCACAAATGGCGATTACTTTTGGTATAGACCTACTACTTGCTGAATATTCATGTGTGTGGATTTAGTATGTTTGTGCAATGCATGCACCCCATTAAAGATACTGTACTTGAAATAACATTATTAAATTAAACCTACGTTTGTGACCACCAACCAAATGAAATCACGCATTTGAATCTCGAATCCCGGTTCAGACGGAAGATTTGTATTTTTCTGATATGGACTTAAGTCCATCATTTTTTGGCTTAGGAATATGTGTACGATGACTTTGGATCTGTCCCAGCAACGAGGAATATTTAAGTCTGAGTTTTTTTTTCCGAATAGCCTTGTTGATTTGATTCCATCGATCTCTATTTACTCTTCGCGTGGATAGCGGATGCATACCTGCCATATGTTAAGAAGTGAAGTTGGAAAAATATAGAGGGTTTTCTTACTGCTTAACAACATAAATAACACGATTACTAATCTGTGGAAAGATTTAACGCATTGAGAAGTCGTTTTGTTCACTTAAATGCAACGCGCATAGGTATGTTTGACGTAAATATAAAAGTAAGCATCTCCAACATGAACGCTCCATATGAAATAACATAAGTCAGGCCCATAGATAAAAAAAAAAAAATTTAGTAGGCTAGATTAGCAGTCTCCAGTACCTCTGCACAGGCGCGAGCGTAGCAAATTGAAGTGCCAATCACTCCATTTCAAGATGGCGATTTGGCGTTTTAATTTATGCTTTTTTAATACAATTAAGTATTTTACTAGATTGTTTGATATGGTTTTAGCTTGTGCAGCATGGGATTGAATAAACAGAAACAATAAGAAGTTATTGCATAAGGTAATTTAGTAATCTTGTCTCGGTTTGCATAACAAGCTCATCAGAAGGTACCTTGAATCAATTAAAGATCAACACAAAAAAATCCAGGTCGCTAAGACTTATGGAAATTTAAATAATCACGCTTTTACTAAAGCCCTGTACAGCGCGAAGGCCGCCTATGGTGACGTCACTGCAGGGCTACCTGCTAGGCTGGCTCCAGCAGAGGAAGGCCTCGCTCAAGCTCGCCGTAAGCGGCCGCTTAAATCTTAAGTATCCAAATTTTGATATATTTGTCTGGAAATATTACTATGTAGACTTTTTTACTTTTTGGGGTAAAATAAGTTATATGTTTTGTTTAAAACTTTAACTGACCTGCCAGGGATGGTCGACAATGTTCACAGGAACGCCACCAACGATTTTCCCATCCAACATTGGTAACTCCTTGAACAAAATTTTTAAACGTTAATTTAGTCAAATGTTCAGGGCAATTAAAGAACTTACCTTGTAAATCATAAACGAATATATCTAAATAAATGGAATAACGTATACTGTGTAAACAAAATAACATTGGTATAATCATTTTAGGCCTAAATAGGAAACGAGAATCGCAGACTCACCGCCCCATAATGTTGCAGGTCCAGTAACGCCAGTTACTATTCTAAGTCCATGGTATAATAATGTAAAGTAATTAATCCAAATTACAAATATCAAATTTCAAAATGAATAATACTAAATAGATTGATAAGAACTTAAAATATTCTAGTGAACTTAACATATAAAAAGAGCATACTATAGTTACGATTACTTTTATTATGTAACTTTACATAATAAGACGAGGAGCGCAGCGACTGAAGTCTAAAATTCAACTCAAACGGCACAAATTCTTTGTTTTGTCGGTGAGTTGCTCTAGAACGACCGAACGGATAAACAGATTGTACTTAAATTTTAACAGACATCCGGTACAAGTTTTTAGGGGTGCAGTTAACATTGAGCTAAATCCGTTGCGATTAAAACTACAAGACATAATCATTAAAAAATATATTCTGAAATATGTAGGATGTAATTTAACGACAATGGTTTGTTTGATAAAAAACATTTGTATTGAATCATATTAAGAATGTCAGGCGGTGACCAAGGTATGCCGAATCTTGTATGCTGAAGGTTCCGAAACATTCCGCTGGGAGATTAAGAAAAATTTGGAATCTTTACTCGTATTTCGTATTGGATTTATTTCCATAGTACTATTGAATTTTGTACGTGAATTCAAAACATGTTCTAAAATTTTTTTAATACAATCCAGATACTAAAAAAATCTATCCCAACCGTTGTTTGAACCCGGGTCTCCCATAATCAGGGTTTACAGGTGCCTTAGCCTACCACAGACTAGAAAAACGCCAAAGTCGTTGTTTAGACGATTGAGCAGTATAGTTTACTGCTATATTAGCAGTATATATAAAAGTATATATTATGCTTACTTGGCGCAAAAGTGGTAGTCTCAGCAGTTGTAGTTGTTGTTGCTGCCTTTGTTGCCCCCAGCACAGCGATCAGCAACACACAGATACTCAGGTGCATCATGGTTGTACTTGTACTCTCTTCGAAAGATAAAGAGGTGGATGACTTCGCCGCTGAACCCTACATCATTTACAGTTTCTAGCAAGCTCAGTCTTGGCATGGTGTTCTTAATAACCACATACACGCAATGTGTTTTTATGAATTAAGAGCAATGTTCGAAACCTGTGTCCCGACCGGGGATCGAACCCGGGCCCTCCGCCTCTTTGCCGCGATGCACAATGATCAGCGATGTTGTCCTCTCACTAGTAACAGTATTCACGAGTCATTCAAACGGACGCGGGTGCGTCGCGAGTGTGTTGTAGATTTTCCCTCTTCAGAAAGGTGAAATATATTTTGTTTATGTTGTAACAAAGATCAATCGAAGTTGTAGCTTTAGGTTATTTACAACCCCTTTATATTAAACCTTAAGAAACATAACGTCTTCCAGAGCAAAACACAGGGAATTTTGATGGTATTTTTTTCTGGGAGATGTTTTGTTATATTAGTTTACATATGAGGCCCATGGAAAAAACCACTTATCTTTAAAGTTGATTAATCTATTCTACAACATAAATACATTTATCATAATTGAAATTCGTACACCAACTGTTATTTTCAGAAAACTATTTTAGTTTTAGCTTTAGTTATCGCTAAAGGTGTTTAGAAAAATATGTCCAGAAAACCGATTCTCAAAATTTAATTTTGAACTCGATTTGTTTTGTACACTATTGTCCAAAAGTCTTAATATAATTCCAATAGTGAGGCTATGTCCCGCCCAAAAAAATTCACAATTTTTTTCTGTTATTTTAAAAAGGCCTTCTTTCATTCAGCAAACTTTTCAGACATGTTTCTTCGACTTGCAAATTATCGGCCAAAGATGGTACAGTAGCCTTAAGTAGTTCATGCTGATTAAATAAGAGTTATGCTGGTGTCGCTCATAATAAAGATTATTTGATGGTTAAAACATATTAAAAACAACAATAGTAGGCTAAATCCCCAGTCATTGGTCCACTAGCATGTCAATTAGAAGCCATCTTGAATAGGTCAGTTTGCAAGTTAAAGTAGGTTGTAGCGATTTGTAGCCCAAAAATTTTTCAATATGGCTGTCAGGTTGACAGGTCGATTATATTAGCCATAACATCAAATGGTTATAAATTCCCTTAAGCAATAAGTTCTCATTGTTTCTGTTTGTGCATTCCCATGCTGCACAAGCTAAAACCATATCAAACAATCCGGAAAAATACTTGATCGCATTTAAAACATAATGTCAAGCATAATAAATTGAAGCGCCAGATGCCATCTTGAATAGGTCAATTTGGTACGCTCGCGCCTGTGCGGACGTATTGGAGACTTGGGATCTAGCCAACTATAGATGTTAAACGGGTATTTAACCGCTAAACTCAAAAAATATATTTCATTCAGGCTAACTAGTAATGAATTTAGCAATTAACAGAAAAATTATTGGGGCCACCATGACCCCCAAAAAAATTGTCAAACATGACATTTTTCGAGCTAGGTCCCATCGGCAAAAATCTCCCATAAGAAATAACATGGGGACGATCTTTATGCCCCGTGACCTTAAAGGATTTTGATACAAAAAAATATTAGCCATTATTGACGTACTCGACAGCCTTTTCTATAAATTCTCTATATTTTGTTTTGTATTTTGGGCAAGTAGTTCGGTAAAACTATGCTGATTACTAAGATGGGGGGTGTGATTTTGGAATGCATATTGTTGCGTGTTTGAGGGTATATTTGGGCACAGTTTCAACACAAGATGTTATAAAGAAGCATTTTAGATTGGTACTATGCTCTAGTATCTATGTGGACTAAAAAAGAAGCAGGATGAAGTTGATTTAGGAAATTTTCCAAAACACCAATGTTCGCCAACTTCAGGATCCAAAAAATTCAAAAATTCGTGTTAAATCACAGTTACAAGATATATTTTTTAAACCGTCAGGTAAGTGTAGTATTGTGCTAGAGATCACGTGGTAAATAATTTTTTTTTGGGTTTTTAGCCCCTTTAAGTATAATTGGGCTGGAATGATTCCATCTACAAGTCCGGGTGGTTTAATGAGAAACGTCAATTAGCTCTAACTGAACGTTTATTTGAGTTGATGAGAAGAATAATCCTGTTAAATGAGAGTTAACTTATATAAAACAAATAAAATAACTTGCGTAAATAAACTTCATGCAAAAGTCTTCAAGCCTATCATTACGTAGGTTATATGAATGTCTGCATCTTGCACTTACAATGTGTAGGGCCTACATGAACCGAGGAAAGTGTCAGGATTATCTGGGAAGTAATAGAAATTGAAACGCGGCCTCAAAGTTGAAACGATAGAGAAAATGGAAAACAACTTCCTTAGCCTAGAAGTCTACCATAAACCTCTGACAATCCAACACATCAAACTATTCAAATTACTCTTAAAATGCATGCTATCTGCCAAAAGATTAGGTCCAACAACATGAAGTCGGGGGGAGAAAAAGCCAGCGTGTTCTAGAAAAGCAGTCTCATTTTCTAATCTCTTTCCATCTCTTTCAGACATGTCAAAATAATACCTGTTAAAGTTCTTGAACATTGAGTGACTGTTGTGAAAGTTAAGTTAATTTACGTTCACGAAATTCACATTTTACACTTCACACTTCTCCACTTCACATTAACATTATTTTTTAATAATTATCTCTATTTGAAGTTGTTTTATCAACTTTGAAAAAAATTGGTGAGATCCGAAACGAAAGAATCTATAACGCGATTAACTGAAAACAACAACCAAATAAGAGAACCAATAGAAAAAAAACAAACATGAGAACCAATAGAAAACGTCCAAACGTGTTGAATATTTACAAGATACAGATAATGCTGGTTGTGCAAAATGATCTTACCGATCTACGCGTCTTGATAACAAGTAATTCCAAAATTTACTTTTTGCGGTATTTTAAAGTCTAAACGTAAGCTGCTCGGCCGACAGTTAACAAAGATTATTAATATAGATATTGTGATATTGTTCTCGATGGCTAGTTTGCACAAGGAAATTAAATTTCAAATTTTAATAACTTCCTGTTACTTAGTAAAATAAGTGAGTCTGATTCAAATAAGTTACAGCAACATGGCTACGGTACAAGGTAACGACTATGCTTAATCGTAATTGCAAGAGTAAAAACAACACAACAAAAACACAATTATTTTCGAGCTATTTTAATAAGTGGATGAGATACCAAATTGAACTCAAACCCTGCAATAATGTCAGCATAATTTTACTTTTTAAGCATTTGGTCAATTATATAAACAAATAAAATAATAATCTACCTACTCAGTCATATAAATGATTTTCAGTTCACCAAAATAATATGACAATGATTGTCATATTATTTTGGTGATGATCACATGCATAGAATTATCACTTAACTAGTTGTTAATTTAGGGACAGAAGCCATTTTTAAATAAGCTGACTTCCAATTGTTTTGAACTGAACATTAATTTTAGAAATATTTCATGGTTATTTTAAGTCCAAATTACAGTTTTTAAAGTTAGTCGAACAGATCGTCTACCCAACTAGCAGATAACTTTACAACTTGAGATAATTTTGTTTGGTGGTATCGGCCTTTAAATAGATAAATAATTTAACCTTAGAAATTCAGGGTGAATATTAGCAGGTGTGTTTGGTGTTATTTTCTTTATGTGGAGAATAAAACGAGGGGTTGATAATAATTTGTTGCATTCTTGACCGGCATTCTCCCCTGGACTCGTGCAAGAAGGGGCTAACTACAATATTGAAGTTTTGAAATACACTTGTTTGATGTTTAAAGTTGTTTACATTTCAATGAAGGTGGTGGGATTTTGTAGGTATGTAGGCTTATGAAGGCTTATTTGCAAACAAAGTCGCACAACCTTGAATGAAAAGTTTAAAAAAATCTAAACTTTTAATCAGTGTTTCGCAGGACTACAATATTTTATATAAAGCAAGCTCCTTCTTGCAATCAAAGCCTTATCAAACATTTGTGTTGTTTGACTTGTTTGCTTATGGGTACAGTGCGGATAACGTATTTTCCAACACAAGAGGCCCAACCAACCCAACCCCACTGAAAATCAGTTAAATGACTGAGTGGGTATACTACAAATATAAACGTATGTATGTATTTATTTATTTATTTATTTATTTATTTATTTATTTATTTAAACTGTCCACAAACACCTCCAGGAAAATCAGATTTTTATAAATGTTGGAAACGTTTATTTGTGGTTGTACTTTTGCTCAAAGTGGCGAAGTAAAGGATTTACATTGCCACTTCGATTTCATAGATAGATTTTCATAAATAATGAAATTTAATTTAAATTAAAAAATTCGGAAGATACCTTTTCCTCTCACACTCTTCTTACGGACGAAAAAACAGAGGCATTTCTTGTGATTACACTTTCAGATAACGATAATCCAGATGCCGGCGGGGGCGCCGAATGTTGAATAACTCCGTTTTGCAATAAATACAAATTCATACATCCACGAAAAAGCTTTGGGCTGGAATGCAGAGAGGGGGATACCCTCTAATTTCACCCGATCAATCTATTGACTTAACTACGCTATAACGATTGTTGAGTATTAGGAAGGGATTGCCCAATAGCTGCGAATAGGAGTAAACTTGGAGCTATATGTTTTGTCACTCTAATATTTCTTACACAGCTCAAAAGACACGACGTTGGAGATGCTTCGTCTCCATCTCAACAATGCTTATCACTCGAATCTATTTTTAAAACATGCTCTAAGGCTCCATATCAACTTAACATGTCTGTCCGTCCGTTGTAAAAAACCAAACGACGTCTGATCGACACGATTGTTTTCTTCTATCATCAAGCTCTTCAACAAGGATCGATACATAATGTTTTGGGTGATTTTTTTGGGGTATGGTTGAGTTCGGATAGCGCCACAGAAAATTTAAAAAGTTGCAGATGATTAATCGCCTGCACCATTACAGCGCGAACAGACAACAAACAGTTTTTAGTCCAAATCCTACCCGGCACCTCCACCAAAATTGTCAAGACACTTTGAATTGTTTTATTTTGTATTCTTCTGTTCATTAAAGAGCTTCCCTTATTAATTTGGGTACTCTTACACCTGTCCTTATTTGTGTGGTTCGTTGGTCTTGTGGTTAAAGACTCTGCTTCCAATGCAGAAGGTCCTGAATTCGATTTCCGCTATAGACAGAAGTTTTTAACTTCTGATGTGGACCTAAGTCCATCAGTTCTTGGCTTAGAATTGTGTAAATGGTGACTTTGGAGCCGTCATAACAACGAGGCAGATAATACATTCTAAAGTTGTTCAGAATTAGCCTTGTTGACGATTCTGGCGCTATCCGCGGGTGGAAACGTGTCCAGCTTGATTGATCGGTGTTTCCTACATAAATATGCCGGTCTAGCTGGTCATTGTTAGGTTGTAGATGGTGTCGGCTGTTTTTAATTTAATGTCCCCCAGTGAGAATTATTCCTGTGATAAAATTGGTGGACTCTAAATAAGAATTTATGTATTTGTGAATTTGATATAACATGAAATTTGTAGAGATGTATCTTGCTTCTATGAACGTTTAAATGTGTTCAATAGTCACAGGCAATATTTTCATGATATCTTTGTAAGGTTTAAAGTATTTTAGGTCCAAAATTATGTTTAATAATTAAACAAGTTTTCCTGGAACAATGTTTTATTCATCTCTATTCAACAAGTATAAGTGACATTATTTATTTATTAATTTCCCAAAACTACAACTTGCCCATTTAGAATATTCCGTACATTGTTCTTGCAATAACTTCAGAAAGTTAAGTTACACCAGTGTTTTCTGCTGAATCCAAGTGCGCAGCTGAGGCACGCGGGTGTAGACTCCAGGGTAGTTGGGCTTAGCACAACCATTGCCCCATGACGCGATGCCGACCAGCAGCTTGACACCGCCAATCAATGCAACCCCGGGACCACCGAAATCTCCCTACAAGTAAAAGAAAGATTAAGGATGTGCATATCCGAAATTTAGAAAAATATTCGTGATTTTATTATTTCGCCAACTTTCGAGTATGTTTGTGACAACCTTGCATAGTGGTGGAAAGAAAAGTTGAACCATACCACATACTTCGTGTAAAGAAAAAAAGCTCGGTCCTTATCGGTTACACGTTTCTAATATTTCTATTATGTTTTCATCGATGACAATTTAAAAATATATTTCGTAACATAATATTCTTAAATTTACTAACCGTTTATATATTTTGAGTCAAATAACACAATTTTCAAATTTTGAAGAAAAATATTACACCCGCCAAATTGATTATTAACAAAGGACCTTAATATTTGCTTTTTAACATGAAGGTTTGTAAAGTAAAAAGTACTATATATACACACATAATTCACATATGCCAGTTTGGAAGGACGCACAACAAAAGGACATTGTTATTCTTGAAAATAAAACATGCGATCACATTTTTTATTTAACTTTGTGATTCATACTGGCCAACATACATAGTTGGAACTCTTGCCGGTCGATAGGTTGGATTCGAACGATCGTTGAATAAAGAAGAATGCATTACATCGACCCTTACCAACCGCCCCCCTTCCCCTCCCGCACAGAAACCAGTGGTTTAGCCGAGGTCGTTTAACCATTGAGTATGGAAATGGTTAAACCGGTTCCCACTAGAACACCGAAGTTAAACAGAATCGGGCGTGGTCAGGAGTCGAGTGGTTGATCGCTTAATTCTGAAACTTGTGTTAAAACTGATAAGATTGCATCCAAAAGGGCCCAGCACATATCATATTGGCGGTGATAAGATTGCATCCAAACAAGTTCAGGTACGAGTTCTGGCAGGAGGGTGCAGGGCCACATTGTGTCCAGACTGTTACATTTATAGCATATAGCATATCAGGGGTGGTATTGTTTTCTGGCTGCAAACACAAACATAATTAAACATTGCATAATATTGTATAATGCGAAGATATATATTTCTCCTACATGGCTTCCGGTTAAACCGTGTGCAGATAACGGAATATTTGCCTTGAAACGAAGTAGAACGGCCATAATAGAATATAAAACAAAACACGAACCAGTGCAATCTTGAACACAATATATATATATATATATATATATATATATATATATATATATACGTATATATATATATATATATATATATATATATATATATATTAATGAACTAGGTTTTTCGGTTATAATGCCACGTTTATTCACATTAGGCCAACGTTTCGATGAAATTCCATCTCATCTTCTTCAGGGCCAATACAAATTAATATATAAAAAAACGAAAACTACATTACATTGATAAATTCAGAACAAAACTGGGAAAACAAAATACAACAAAATATAAATATTTCTATTGTTTATATTTTGTTGTATTTTGTTTTCCCAGTTTTGTTCTGAATTTATCAATGTAATGTAGTTTTCGTTTTTTATATATTAATTTGTATTGGCCCTGAAGAAGATGAGTGAAATTTTATCGAAACGTTGGCCTAATGTGAATAAACGTGGCATTATAACCGAAAAACCTAGTTCATTAATTCATATCGGCCACGAAAATATCCAAAAACATATATATATATATATATATATATACAATACTACCCAGTAAACACCGAGTGATTTCCGTGAGCTAAATGTGACAACTCTTAACTTGTCCTCGAAAGTATCGTCGAGTAGTTTTAAAAATGAAACTGATAAGTCAAATGGGTCACCAATCGATTACCCAAGAGCTCTCAAGAGTGCTCACAGAGTGCTACCAGAATTGTATCAGGTAAATGACTCAGAGTGCTCAGAAAGTGTTCCCCGAGTTGTATCAGGTGATTGACTAGAGTGCTCACAAAGAGCTATCACGAGTTGTACCAGAATGCTTCTTAGAGTGCACACATCCACGCGTCTGTAACGCGCTCTAGGAGCAATAAGCAAACGAAACACTAAAAATAAGATTCGAATAATCATTAAAATATAATATTAATTACTAAATCTTACTATTTATTTCCTATTCCTACATCGATCGATAACCTGTAACTGGATATAGAACATATTTTAAATTGACACAATTATAAAGTTTCAAGTTTTTCATGGTGATTCGAACTCGATCCGACTGGAACCCTGCATCTGAAAGCCAACACCTAGACCGTAGCGCCACAGAAGACGCTGAAGTTGTTCGAGAATAACCACCTATATAGGATACAACAGCAAATCCATGCAACTATCGTAGGCATTGTGCACTTGCTCTGTGGTCTACCTTTATTAATACGTGTATTATTATTGTATTTTAATAGTATTGTTCAGTACTTGATAATAATTATGAAATATTTTATTTTTAGTTACTCAATGTATATATATATGGAAGCAGCAATTAATACTTAATTCTTAATAAAAACCAAGACTCGGGAGGATAAAGCTAAAAACACAAACACACGAACATTAACCACAGTCAGAAATAAAAACACCTACCAAAATTTTAATACTCATACTAATACATATTAATGACACCATTACAATACACATTAATACCTTTGATGTATGAGCAAAACTCTGCAGTGTCAGAATGCAAGTGTTCTTTCTCACACGCTATTGTTTCGAGCTAGAAGGACCTGAAGTTTCAGGTGGCATGTTAATTAAATGCGCCACAATTAATTCTTCAGACTTCAGACAACGTACATAGGTTCTAAGCCTAGGGGAAGGCATACGGCCGCTAACTCTACATGTCGAATACAAGCTTCTGTTCATGTAAACATTTAGAGCTTTAACAAAAACAAATAATAAAACGTAGACGTTTTAAAGTTTGTGTTATACCTAACTTTTAATCGTCTGTTCTATAAGATCAAGTCGTCATTACATTTCACTCAAAATCGTGGACGTCGCCATGTTCAAAACGGCCGCGGCGGGAACAAAATATACGATGATATATTATTTCGTTTCGAGATAGAACATTGTTGCATTGTTATTCCGTTGCCATCTTCAACATACGCTTTGGAGATAGAACACATGCATTTCGTTCTACAACTAAACAGTGGAGATAGAACAGTTGCATTCTGATTCCGTTGCCATCTTTAACATACGCTTTGGAGATAGAACACATGCATTTCGCACTACAACTAAACAGTGGAGATAGAACACTTGCATTCTGACACTGCGAGCATGTTGTCTCTATAATATAAATAGCTGTCTGTTGCGATGTTTGATGTGAGATTTTTACTCGTTTTATGAGTAGACGATATTGACGAGAGGCAATCTTTCGTGATTGAAACCTACTTTATTAAGTTTACATTGCAATAAATTTGTCCCTAAAAATTGTGTTCTTGGGGGAGAAAATATAATTAAGTTACATTTGGGCAACATTGGTTTTAGGATTTAAAAGGAGGATTTCGGAATTTTATTGACTTTGCGCACTTGTTTTTATAATATTCGACAAAATTAATAATTTTTTTTGTAAAGATTTTGCTCCTCTATCTCTCTCTCTCTCTGCTCGCGGGAATTTATCGTAGGATAATATTAATCCATTATGAGTAGTGTCAGTTATCTCTTACTAATTTAGAGTATTTTACTTTCAGAATTATGATTCATTTAGTGCAATTCCAATCAGGGCATCATCAAACCGGTTCGAACCTAAAACCAAAAAATAGTAAACTATTTTTCCTGAACCGATAATGAAGACATTTGCGTTAACATCCTTAATAATTTGTTAACAGTAAATATGAAGTTGAATATACCAATATATGGATGATGCAGCATAAATATCATCACAAAGGTTCATATTAAATCCTACTCAAACCCCACACAATGTGAGCAAATAACAAAAAAATCAAATGCTGCTCACAAACAGCTTTTAAAGTCATCTCAGATGTGTGGACTTTTGACGCAAATAAAAAGTGTTATCAAAGTGACAGTTCAGGTACTTCTCTGAGTTTATTAAATTCAGCTTAAAGTAAGGTATCCGAGTTGTGTTGGGGAGGTAACAATGTGACAAATAATTGCTCACAAATAACAACCATTGTGTTGGGATAACAATCCGACTCAAACCTCACACAATGTGAGTGAATTCCATCAAAATAAACAAATACAAATTCTGCTCACAAACAGCTCTTAAAGTCATCACAGACGTGAGGACTTTTGATGTAGATAAAATGTAGTAGCAAAGTGACAGTTCTGATAATACTCTGAGAGCAGAAATACATTTGCTCATATTGGGTTTACTCTGTGTGCTAATAGAGAGGTCTCAAAGTGTTGCATTTTGCATGGAATAATTAATTCAGTCACATTCATCTCAAATTTTGCTCACAATGTGTGGGGACTGTCTTTGTGAGCTAAATGACGAAATAAACACCTCTCTGAGTGGTGTTGTGTTTACTGGGTAGGTTCTTGGGTTAAACCGCGTTGAAATGATGAACCAGTGCAGTGACTGGGCGTCCACCAACGTTTCGTCTGATCTGCGTCAGACATCATCAGGGTGACTGTGACTTCACAATGGTTAAAGTCACACTGTGTCACAAAGACAATGTGTGACTTTAGCTTTCGTGAAGTCACAGTCACTCTGATGATGTCTGACGCAGATCAGACGAAACGTCGGTGGACGCCCAGTCTCTGCACTGGTTCATCATTTCGACGCGGTTTACCCAAGAACCTAGTATTGTACATACAACGGGCGGCGAAAACCTACAATATATATACATATAAATGTATAATATATGCACAATGTATGTAGTTGTTTAACGTCTATCCCATTCCTGTATTCAAATTATTTATTTATTTATTAATATAATTCTAACATTTTTGTCATAAAACCTTATTTACAATGGTGAACTAACAAAAAGAATTAAGTCCCGAAATTAATGCAAACAAAATAATAAAAATGTGCAATTTAGCCAAATTTGAAATAATAGTAACGATTACGATAAGTAAAGACTACGAACTTTTTAATACGGATGCCGCTGTAGGGTACAAATTAGAGCTTACCGATTTGACCCTCTTCAGGTGACTAACTAGGTATATTGGAGCTACAACAATATTGCCCAAGGGATATCCCGAGGACTGTTTAAGAAGACTCAATCCATTGCATTCGCATAAACGACTGGGGAAAACCTCTGGTCTGGATTGCCGGTCTCGACGGGATTCGAACCGGGACCATCCAAATCGAGTCTCGCGCTTTACGCTTGAGTCACTCTTGTCTGTCTAGACTTTCAGCAGGTGTATTATGCTATGCGAGAGGGATGCCTAGGTTAGGTACAGGTCACACAGCTACTTATAGCCAACATAGCAACAATGTTTGAAACATAATATGTAACCGGTATAAAGAATTGGAGATGCGAAAAATTTACAATCTTCTTTTTATAACTATAGTAATAATTTTAGGATCGCTTTTCTAGGCAGGATTTTTTCTAACGAGATAGTGATTGTATAAACAACATATTATTGTGAAGGGGCCTTCTGTATTAATATTGAGTTATGGTTTTTTTCATGATGAATGTTTTTTTTATTTATTTTGCATGATTTTGAAAATAATTGATTTGCAATAAATATAAATTTAGGCCAAACCAGGTTTGTTAAGTTACGCAAACTGGTACAAAAATGTAAAAAGGAAAGTTTTTAAATTATTTGTTAAATGTGCTCATGTATGCCTACTTTGTGCTTAACCAAGACTGAAATGACTCTCATTTTGCGATTATTTGATTTTGAAAATCAAAGAGGAGCAATACATTATGCATTTATATTCGAAAACACACTCACAACAGTTGACCCCCGCCAGTGACAGTTGTCACGGTACCAGTGGGAAATCCAAGCCTTGGGTGGGAAGAGCGATGTTCTTGATGTTCTTACCGTAGGAGAACGGAGTTCCTACCTGAATCGAAAACAATTACAATTGGGCAACAGAAAAAAACAAATTTAATACGACATGATGGAGGTCGTTGAGCACAGCCGTCTTAGTTCTTATGAAATGTGACTGCTCTCAACTGAGATTATTTCCGTTTTTTTGTTTTTATTACAAATTTTTTTTGTATAAGTTTCCCAAAGAAGACAAAATATTGGTAAGAAACTATTATTGATTGTCAGCTGATTGATTTTCTAAATTTTTGTTACAATAATTTTTTCTGATAGCAGCCTTGTTATTAGTTTTTCTTAATTGGGACCCAATTATGTTTGCATTATCCAAAAAAGCAACATGTTGATACCCTTTTTTTATTTAAAAATTTCTTTTTTTAGTTTATTTTGTAATTAATTCTAACTATATTTATTGAGTTTTGCATTTTGTTAACATAACATAATAACATACATTAAGAGGGAATGGGGCCTTTGGCATTTTGCACATAGCTATTTGCTCGGGCCCAAAATGCATCTGAAGTATATGAAACGTTTTCAAAATTGTCATGAAGCATACTGTACATTGTACAGGCCTGCGGCCATAGATTTTTCAAAGATTTATCTTAATCAGTCAGAAAAAAATCACGAATATAGCCAATTGTGAAGTTTTTTAACACAAACAATTCGGAAAATGAATTAAATTTTTTATAATTATTTAAAAACAAAATTTTGAAATGTGTTACTGCACAGCCCTTTATTTCTTGTTGGCGACAATTTCTCAAAATTTCTGACATCTGTGGTGTCCCGTCGGCCGAGCAAACAAAAATTTGCCTGAAACGTATCATACTCTTAATTCTTACTACATTTATTGAATTCTTGGTGATCGCAAATAGCCATCCATTGCGTCATTCATTTTATTTTAAAGATAATCATGTATAGTAAGAACTTCTTTATGATCCAAAAGAATGGTGTAATTTACCTCATGTACATCTGTAATTCATGTGTAAGGGACCAAGCAGCGAACCTTGTAGTTTACCAACATTCACATTATGATTCTTACTTTGTATGCACCAATGTCGAAGTCGTAAGTCTGAGGGTTGTAATTATCGTGTTTGATATATTCTACAACATCGTGGATAGTTCCACCCACTGTTCGGTCTGCTGAGGCCCGCCCTGATGGTAAGAAGTAGAAAAGGATCTGTATAAAAGACAACACACGAGCGGCGGACAGAGCCCAGATTGGGCTGATGATCGACGCACCGCAGAAGTGGTTGCCGTATTGTCTCACAGACACCTGAAAGACGAAAGATGATTGCATTTTGTTGAGCACAACTTTTAATTAATATTTTTATTATACTAGGAAGCTTCGCAAAACGCTTTTTTCAGGCGCGTTGTTTGGATGAGCGTATGTTTTTTTTTAAACTAAACAAGTTTATAATTGCTATTTTCATGAGAAAGTATTTTTTGATTGCACTCCAAATTTGGACACAAATGTAAAAATTCATAGAACTGAGGTTCAGTGAAAATATCATTACAATCGGATAAAGCATGTTGATGTTAAAGTCGAAGAATGCTTTAAAAATAAAAAAAACGTAAAATTGCGATTACCATAAAAAATAATTTTTTCAATTGCGCTTAAATTTCACACGTATATATAAATTCATAAAATTAAGGTTTCTGTGATAAAATCATAACAATCGGATAAAGCATGTACGTGTTATAGTCGAAGAAGTTTGAAAAAATCGAAATAAATCGTATAATTGGGTTTATAATAGAAATATTATTTCGATTGCGCTCAAAAACGTGGCAGTTTGTAATTTGAGAGATTTCGAAGGCCTCCATAAATTTTATTGCAATTAGAGTATCGGTTAAGCCGGAATCGTGTGGACAAACACACAAAATACAAACAATAATAAACGGATTTTTTTTCTCCAGTTTAGTGAAATGGAATCTTCGCTTCGCTCGCTACGCTCATCCAAATATAATTATTAAAATAAAACGAATACATTTATAGCCAAAAATTAAGGGGTAATTTTATCCTCGGGAAAAAAGGATACATGGGGAATATTTACTAAGTAACAACTAACAGTCGATCGACAGCGACAAACGACAATAGTCGACCGAAATGACAACTTTAGTGAAAGGAGCAAGTGAGAACTACCACCTCGAATTTTCATTATACCAAGTTAAATGGTAATTACTTACATTGGCTGTATGTAATCGTTTTTTACGATAAGGAAACATTTGCAGACGGCATTAAAAATGTAAAATGCGTAATTGTTGCCAAATACAGCTTATAAGCTGGTATATAGCTGCAGTCGGATGCGTGCAGCGTTGAGCCAAGCTTATAAGCTTTTTTTATTTAACAGTTGCAATGCGTCTGCCAATTTGTTTCCTTTACGTAATATATACAACTATATTCAACTGAGACTATACAGCCTCTCCCTGAGTGGACTTAGGTCTTTTGACAATGGTCATTCGTAGATCGATTCGTATCTTGAAGTCGATGCCGTTGGTCAGTGAAAGTAGAGCTGTGTATTTTTCATGAGCTGGTTCGAGGCTACTACTGAGGCAACTGGTTTAAATGTGTAAACCATGTATAAACTAATTAAATACTAATAATACAGAACGGGTTTGATTTAAATCAGAAACTAGAGAAAATTTCATTTTATTTCATAAAAAGAATCATGTGATTCACTTAAGTATAACAATTTTAATATAAAATCTATGTCAATCTATTTTATTAAATTCTAGAAAATGCCAAGGTCATATTTCGTCATTTTCGTATGTTGCGTCACCCGGACATTTGCTTGGACCTAGTTCCGGTTGATGACGCTGTGTGCTGGTCTCCGATTGGTTGTGATAACGCTACGATCGTATTTTGTATTGTTGAGAGCACCGCCTGCTCGAATGGGATGAACTTGGGTCCATCCCATTCGAGCAGGCGGTGGTTGAGAGCATTAGTTGTTGGAGAAGTGGAGTTGGAAGTTGGTCGTGTTCGTGGGCGAGTTGAGGCGATGCGTAAAACTTGGGGAGAGTGGACTAGGGAAGAACACTTTGAAGATAGGAAACGCGTGTTAAAAATCCGCGAAAGTGATTATCGAAAACGAACGGCGATCTGCCTAGAAGAAATACAAGTCTGTGAAATCAACGAGAACTGTAACCAACCGAGGTACATTTTATAAGTCTAGCCTAGACTAGGGATACGTGAGTGAACGAACTTTTGCATGCCTTAGGCGCATATTAATAAACCGACGAACGTGATAAAATACAGCATCGATAGCCAGAAAGGGTTAGAATCATTAATAGCCGAAGGGCCAAGAGTTAGTTGTGGTCAAAAAGAGCCGAGAAAGATTATAGGCTCGTAGCCTGGAGAATAGGACACGGAAAACGCAAGCAAAGTTTGGTGGTTGTATTACAACGAAATATAGATTGAAATATCATAAAAAGGAAATCGGTGGGGATAAAATCATTTATACATCCAAATATAAGAACATATAAGGAACAGTTATTGACAATCCAATATCTTGGCAAAGTTTTAGTATTTATTATTATTATTATTATTTTTTGTTTATTCTTGTTTGTTAAAATTGCAACAAGAAACGGCGTCGACGCTAGCAATATCTTGCTAAAACACTCAAAATCTGTGGAAATCTTGTGCCGCGAAGAGCCTTGATGAAGCACGTGAAACTAACTAATTTAGCACATGCAGTTGGTTCTCCCATAAGTGCTCCCTGCACAGGGAAGGGAAATGACTCACTGAGCAGTCTTTGAGGGCGGGCGGCAGGTCGTTCCATTGGTTAACTACCCGGAAAGAAAAAGCACGTCGGCCGAGCAGTCCTTTGGCCGGAGGGGGTTGGAGGCGGGGGTGCCTATTATCGTCGCCTCTCAACACGCGGCCCTGGATGATGCGCGCGCACACGTCAAAATCAGTGGCCAAATTGGTTTCGAAATCAATAAATGCAGATTAGTTGAAATCTAAAATGGCAAATTTTAGTTGCAAAGAGCTTGAAGATGACATCAACAATAAAAACTAGGAACATTCGTGAGTGACTGAGCCACCGACGTCGAACGATGTGTATTGTTGATAAAGACGGGTGAGGTCAGAACTGGGCCGATAAAAGTTGTCGTGTTTACCATAAATAACTGTCTGACAGTTTACCGTGTGAGGTACTGGAGAACTTGTTTGTTGGACTTTGAATGCTGATATCGGGCAATTGTGAAACATTAAAACGCACGGTCGGAGTTGGTTTATCCGAATGATAAATTATCGTAGTTTTATCACCGCTCGAACATATCAAGTGACAGTTGAACTCAAGAGGAATCACAGCCGGGATACGAACTCAAGACAGGATCGTCGGTACAAGACTACGACAGTCTACAAATACGCAGCAAGTTACTGACCTACACGTCGGACTTCTTCGACTTCATAGGGTTTCGATGGGAGCCATGATCATCATTGCCATTAAGTTTATTACCAATTATATTTCCATAAACTTCCGGAAAACTTTACTGTTGTCCATCAGACCAAGAGATATCTTAAATGGATATCCGATTCGCTTTTAGTCATCAGTACTGATAGGTAGGGTTTGAACTGTATTCCTTGTCAATGAAGGAAATTCATTTGTGTTATACAATATAGCCCGTTCTGGTTTGAATTATTAACCGTTGATTGTCTGTTGTAATGTCATCCTAGATCTAGTATAAATTATAAGTTGTATTTCAGAGATGTTTGGCTTCGCTGTTGTACAATTTCTCAATTTTGTGGGTCTTGGTGAGTTATAGGAGGGTGTTGTGAACTAGTTAGGCACCTTTAGACTTGAGTACCAGCGGTCTGATTCTGTAAAATCGTTATGGAAGATAACGATCGTTATCCGGCACTTTAGCGACAATTTTGCGTGTCGACTGATTCTGTAAAAATGATAGCGATCGCTATGATAACGAGAATGAAAAAGGAGTCGCTATGCTATGCTATCAAGATACGATAAATGGCGGCCGTAGCGACTATTTTACAGAATCAGGTCGATAACGATAATTTATAACGATTGATATTTCATATCAACCGTGATCGCTATCGCTATCATAGCGACTATTTTACAGAATCGCACTGCAGGTTCACGCCTAGGTAGGATTTAAAATTCAAGTTTGAGTGAGGGACGGTTTTTCAATCACTTTTAAACAGTGGTTAGAGGTCTGGTTAGTGTTAACCAGTGTTTAAGCAGGCAGAGGTGTTTTTTTTTTCAATCACCAATTTAGCTAAATCAGTGATTAAAATCTCCGATTTATTAACCGGTCCTTGGTGGGTCGGTTAGCTTCTAAATCAGTGATTTATATTTTCAAAATGGCGGTAGCTGAGAACCAACATTTATTTCAATGGATGAAACAAGTAAATGGGCTCGTATTACGTAATCATTTTGTTGTAATATGGTAATGAAAATTATTATAATTTATAACAATATAACATGGGTTTGTAATAATTAGCCCTATAAATAAACATAAACATATACTTAACCTAACTTTCGTACACACTTCCATGAAGATGCCCAACAGCGGTGGGTTGCTTATAGGCCCTAGGCCTAGGCCACATTTTATTTCATTTTGGGGCCTATGGATGCAGGCCCCTAGACTTATGTTTGTGATGGCGCAGTATCAAATAGCTGGCCTAGACCCTAGTTGTCATGTAAGGCTAGGCTAGGCTTAGGGCTTTCTTGACCCTGCGGATGAATAAAAACTTGCACTTGGAACTTGAAAGCCCTAGGGACAGGCCTATTTTATATCATGTGCAGATCAAATCGTGAATAAATTATCTTATCTAGGCTAGGACTACGTATGTACGCTGAGCAAGGGCCAATTTACGCTCAGGCCTTGGCTGGTATTTGACAGTAGGCCTGCTTTCTAGGTTAGGTTTCCACTATTATGATTTGATTCACCGCCTTGTAGAGTATAGCGTAGCCTTCTATAGTTGCATTTTTTCTATAGCAATGGGTAGTCAATGCACTAATCACCGATTTATTAACCATGGATGAAATGTGGATTGAAAAACACAACATGGCTAATCACTGTTTAAAATCTCCGGTTGTTTTAATCAATGGTTAGTAAATCAAGGATTTATGCCACGATTGTAAAACCGGGCCTGAGTTTAGCCTTGATCAGTTGTTTTATTCTTAATTAATATTTTACTTCTAAGTGAGATCAGAAATCGTGTTTCACTTTAATTAGGCGATCCATCGCCGAGTATGTTCTTGATTATCAAATGGTATTTTCCGGAGTACAGCTATTTAGTGAAGTATCCAACGAGAGCCTATCGATTACCTGAGGGGTCGTAGGTTCGTTGTGTTACACAACTACACAGAGCAAATGTAAATAATTACTATTTTATTTGGTATGATGAAAATCCGAGGTGGCAGCTCACTTGCTCTTCTCACTAAAGTTGTCGTTTCAGTCGACTATTGTCGCTTGTCGCTGTCGATCGACTGTTGTCACAATTAGCTAATAGACCCCTGACACCGTCAGATTTTTGTCTTTTCTCTACAGATATTTCGTTTCAACTCTTTTGGTCTAATTCAACATTTTGACTTAAACATGATTTCGGCTGTAATTTTTGTGTAGAATATTGTATTACGTCTATTATTTTTGAGCGAGCGTAGCGAGCGTCCCCACTTGACTCTTTTTTTTTCTGTTACTGCTTCGATACAGGTCGCACCGTTTCTCTGATCGACCTGAAATTTTTCACACATGTACATACCAAGGCGGGTTGCTGTATAGTTTTTTTAACAAAATCCGATCGTTAATTATTTAAAAAAAAAAAATGTTCCGATCGTTATGAAATTTTGCAGGGTCAATAAGTACAACATTCTCTCTTATTTTACAAATTTTCAGCTAAATCGGTCAATACCTTAAAGACTTATTGGTATGTAACATTATGGGAATGTCGTACTCGGGTCGTTGTTGCACGTACCGGTGCTCGCTCAAACGCGACGGGACTTTAGCGTTTTCCTAGTAGAACTTTTATATTTCAAATGTAGTAATTGGTTATCCTGAGTATTATAATCATCTTATATTCTAAAACTGGGACTCGACTACACAACAGTCATCGAGTCGAGCACCACATCTGGCCAAAGCGAGACGTAAGCAAGTAGTACTATGGAAACAAAACTTATGGACTCAACTAGATGATCAAAAATAAAAAGTGCAATATGAAAACTTCAGGCATAATTTTAATTCTTTTAAATAGAATCAGAACTCGAAAGTATTGGCGCTGCGTTCACACTTCACAGGGATGCAAAGAAAAGCTTTGCGTAATTTGAACTTCGACATTTTGACGACCATATAAAACATTCAGTTACTAAGCACCTCCTTGAGGTTTAACCAGAAGAAAATTTAAAAAAGATAATTTGTTTCTGAAAAATGTAGTTAAGTTGAAAAATGATTTAAATTTTATATCATTTTAAAATAAATATTTGAGAATTACATACTACTCGATGCTTTATATAATTATTCTTGAAAATGATATGTACACATACCTAAATATGGTGTTTATTACAATGTGTGGGGGCGAAAAAAGTGATTAGTTGTGATAAGACTTACCTGCCATGGGTGGTCGGCAATGTTCGCAAGAGTGCCGCCAACGATTTTATTATCCAACACCGGTACTGCTGTGAATCACAAATCAATTTTAACCAACTTAACCTCGTAATTATTATTGTTATGAGATTTTGTTTAGTAAATTTATGGAATTTATGTACAAAACAAAAATCAGATTATATTAACATTACGTACAGGTTCTTTCAATTAAAAGTATATGAACAATAAAGCGTATAAAAAGTCTTTAGAAGAGAAATAAACGATATTAATGGGGTATTCACCCGCGAAACGAGAAAAAAATCAGTCTAACTAGTTATGAATTTAGAAAGTTAAAGACAAATTATTGGGTCTACCATGACCAGAAAAAAATTGTCAAACTTAGATATTTTCGAGCTATGTTCGTCCTATCGGCAAAAATCTTCAATAAGAAATAATATGGGGACGATATTAATGCCGCAAGACCTTGGAGGATTTGGATCCGAAAAAAATTGTCTATAATAGGAAATTTGCATAAGTTCCCGATATCGGTAAAAGTATGTGCAATATGTACATTTACGTCTAATAATTATATAAACGTTAATTTGAGGGTTTTAAGTTAAATCGTTTAATATCTATTGAGGGTCAATATTTCACATTTTAAATTTCCCGCACATTTTTTTTGAAACGGCTGCCTTCGTCACCGGCCTTCGTCACGAACACGGCCGACTAGATAAACGGCAAAATTCCCTCCTTTTACCAAAGTCTTTGGTTTATACAACAATGGCCAACAATAAACAACAGTTGATGTCCTTTTCCAAACATTATTATCAACAATGTGTTTTTACTTGTTATCAATTGAAAAACGGGAAGGCACCTGGGGTAGATGAAGCAGTCGTAGACATGATTAAAGCAGCAGGAAAAGATTGGGAGTACTGGATTTTCAGAGTGTTGACTGAAGCTTGGAGAGATAAAAAGATTCCAAAGGATTGGGAAAAGGGTATTATAGTACCAATATTTAAAAAAGGTGACAACAAACGGTGTAGTAATTATAGAGTTGTCACTCTACATAGAGTGCGTTCCGTTACCTGCTGGACGTACTGCCAGCTTTACTGGACCCGTTCCGTTAACTGCTGTCAGCAGTGTGCTGAGCGTCCCGTAAATTGCTGGCCCAGCGCCTTCAGTAACTGGAAGTGCTCGAGGTTTTCCGCTCAGTATCGCCAGTAAACCAGCTAGTGTCATGGCGGCGTTGAAATGTCAGTTTGCTTCCAAAGTTAATAATTTGCTTTATTTGTCCAGAAAAAATGAGATATTTGATATTGCACTGGAATAGAAATTACAATAATAATTCGGAATGTGCTAAAAATATTTATTTGCGAGCTTACACTTCTTTTTAATTCATAGCTTGCAATTAATGGGTCGCGATGACTTTAGGCCTAGGCCTAGGCTAGATGACGGCTTTAAATAATTATTCCGCCAAGAGAATAATTTATTTGTTAAATCCATAATTGAGAATAAACGTGAAATCTTCTCATTTCTCTCCAAGTTTACTCTAAATAATTAATATCATGCTTTAAATTGACTGCACGATTATTTTTCTGACAGCTGCAGTGCTTGTGCTGGATTCTTTTACTGGAACCATTCCGTTTTCTAGGCCTACTGACCGCGCAAGCTAGCACTGGTGTTTACTGTGCTCCCAGTAGAGCCAGCAGTTATCGGAACGCACTCTTAGCCAATGTGCCAGCTGTATGAAAAAGTGCTAGAAAAGAGAATGAAAGAAAAGGTGAAAAGAGACTTGAGGGAGGAGCTACATGGTTTTAGAAGTGGACGGTCGACCGTGGACTTGATTTTCTCAATAAGACAGCTCATGGAAAGAGAAAGAGAAAAGGGGGAGGAGGTATGGATGGTTTTTCTGGATCTTACAAAGGCCTACGACAGAATGCCCAGAGAGAGAGTTTGGGAATGCCTCCGAAAAAAGAAGATTGATATCAGATTGGTGGAAAGAGTACAGAGTATGTATGTGAAGAATGTGAGTTGCGTGGAAACTAAGGATGGCAGAACGGATTGGTTTGAAGTCAAGACAGGTCTTAGACAAGGGAGTGTACTGTCACCGATGCTCTTCAATATAGTACTCGACGAGATATTGAGGAAAGTGGAGAGGGGTGGGCCAGAGTCGTCTAGAACCTTAATATATGCTGACGATATACTCATATGGGGGAAGTCATGGGAAGAGGTACAGAAGAAAGTGGAGAAATGGAATGAACGTACAGAAGAATTTGGACTAGAGATAAGCATTGACAAGAGTGAAGTGATGGTTATGGGGAAAAGTAAGAAGTCTGGGAATAGGGAAAAGATTGTACTTCGAGGGGAAGAACTAGTAGAGACACATATGTTTAAATACCTGGGCAGCATAATCTCCGACGATGGAAAAATAGACGCGGAGATTGCAAGGCGTACTGGTATCGCAGAGAGTTTCTTCCAGTTAGTGAGGAAACTGCTTTGGAAAAAAGAAGTGCCAAGGCGATGCAAACTTTTAATATACAAAGCATATTTTGTACCGGTACTCACATATGGTGCAGTGACATGGCCAGTTGGGGGTAAAGAAGAAAGACAAATTCAAGCTGCAGAAATGAAATTTTTAAGGAGTGTAATGGGAGTTACGAAGATTGATAAGATGAGGAGCACGAAGATAAGGAAATAACTAGGAGTAGAGAGTTTAAACTTTAAGCTAGGGAAAGAAAGGCTGAGGTGGTTTGGACACATGAAGAGGATGCAGAAGGACAGGATTCCGAAGATGCAGTATGAACAAGACGCAGGAAACAAACAGAGAAAAGAGGGAGGCCCAGACTGAGATGGGAAGAAGTTATAGCAATGGATTTGAAAAAGAGAAATGCAGCTTGGGAAAGGATTAACCAGGAAAGATGTTGGGAAGAACGAAAAATATGGAAAAAACTGGTGGAGGTCCCTGAGGAAGAAGACAGAGGAGAGGAAGAAAGTGAAGTTGATGACGCAGAGGAAGAAAAAGATGATGTGGGAGAAGCGTCAGGCATGGCTATCCGGCTTCGATTACCCCAGGGAGCCAAGAATGTGGTGGGAACCTCCCACCCCCTACCCGACTTAGTTGGAAATAGGGTTCGATATTAATCAATCAATTAAAATACAGTTAGAAGCTTACGTTGTGATATACTTAACGTATAAAATAAAATATTAAGCATATTAGAACAAACTAGATGTCAAAATGTGCTTCTTCAGCCAAGATAATCTCCGAAAGTAAAGTAAAGCGAGTAACTTGACATATCGATACGTGATTTGTTGATTGATATCATGAAGGCTGGTGACGTATGACCCGTTTTTTCCCGCCAAAATATGTAGGAAACTTTCACCCTTATTTTATAAATTAAAGTATTCTCAAAATCAAGAAAATAATATATTTTTGTGTAAAGAAAGGTGGCCTTAAACCAGTAAAACCATCAAATAATGTTATGCAAATTCCCTATTGACGTAATCGGCAGCCTTTTCTGTAAATTCGCTAGATTTTGTTTTAATATGCTGTTCACGAAGAAAAGGTGTGATTTTGGAAGGCATATTTTTGGGTGTTTGATTGTATATTTGAGCACAGTTTCAAGACATGAAGAGTCATTTAATGTTATTGTTAGTACGATGCTCTAGTATCGATGTGGAAAATAAGAAATTCGCAAAACACCAATTTTCGCCAGTTTCAGGATCCAAATCTTTTTAAAAAATCGTGTAAAATCACAGTTACAAGATTTCTTTTTTAACCCGTTCAGACCCCAAGCACATTTTAATGTACATCAACTTTTAATTTTTTATCCGGGTAAAAATATGTTTTATTTTTAATTTGACCCCACTTTTTTTAAATACATTTTCCCCCATGCCCAAAGGACAAAAAGTTATTTTTTTTAATAGAAGATTAAAACTATTTATCTGTAAAAAAATGCTAAAAACATGAAAAATTTGGTTTGTCCCAGAAAAATTATAAATCTTAGTATTGCTATTTATTGCGATAGAAAAAATAGAAAATAATAAGCATTTTATTATTTTAAATCTAGTTTTAGGAATGTGTTTCAAATTTCAAATTGTAAACGGTCTATTTTCCAAAAATATCAACAACTTTTGCCAATAGATGCCTCTCGCGTCGATTTTACTCCAGAGCAAACCTAGTTGCGTTTTCGAGCACTGAAGCAGCAGATATCTTCTGTACCGACCCTACCTCTACAGACCAGACCAAACAGTATGGTAACTCAATGGACCAGACATACCTGGCGACAGAAAGGATGAATGGGGAGGTTGACAGAACAGGTCTGACAAGCTCATTAAAATTCTAGTTTCTTTCAATAACCCTTCCTCCAGCTCACTGCCTTGTCTTTTGTATACGCCGAATCAGCGAGGGCTGACCGACAACAAAATTCTTGTCTTAATAAAAACAATTTTTTTATAATTACTAATTTATGAAATTATATGTGAGATCAGCAACTCCTTCACATTGCAAAATGTTTTTAATCGAATCTCTACGACCAAAATTAGAATTTCAGATCAAATAGGATGTCGGAAGTTGTAATGGTAATTTTGGTCCTAGAGCTTTGATTAAAAACATTTTGCAATATGTAGGAGTTGCTGATCTCATAGATTATTTCTTAAATTAGTAATTGTAACAAATATGTGTTAATTGAGACAGGAATTTTCTTGTTGGTCAGCGCGCGCCCTCTATTCGGCGTACAATAGAAGAGCATCTACCCAAAACGTTCGTGTTATTGAAAGCTCATTCAATTGGGCTTATTCTTTGACGCCGCTGCACGGTTTTGAAGAACAAATCCAACTTGGTCTGCACCCAGATAAGTCCACGAAATATGGTGAGAGCTGGCGGAAAACCTTTGATTTTAAATCCTCTTGTATTCGGCACCAAAAAGCACACTAGCGCGGCCCTGTTGGCGGAACGTAGAACCCGAGCAGTAGTGATCACTCAGGTAGACACAGCGGCAAATAACGTGGAAGAACGTGTAGATGTAAAGCCTGTGCAGGGAATGAAACTACACCGGCATTCTGAAAAGATATTTGGGTTCAAAGAAGCGATTGACAGGCAATAGAGTTAAGTGCCATACCCTCTCTTTGTGCGGCACTCGCCAGTTAGTCCCACTGCATCGCTGTTGCCAGGTTTGCTTTAGTTAAATGTTTTAAATAATTTTTAGTTTTATGATTGCATATTATTTTTTAACCTTGCAACCCTGTATACGATGAAGGCAAAAGCGTGGCGCGTGACAAGATTGGTCGAACCCTTCGGTTCTTTTGTGGCATTGTTTGGGTAATAGCTGACCAATATCGAATCTATTCACGGCCGTTCTTTTCAAAAATCTGCTGTATCTCTATTCCCTGCATAGGCTTTAACTAAAAAGTTGAGTTTTCGGCGTGATACGTTTTTTTTTACGGATGTTGAACGTTAGAAAAAAAACAAAGAAATATTTGTGCTATGGTTATCACAAGTGTGTGGATGTATGTGTGCACCATAAAGAGGACACCTGGCGCAAGGGTTATATCTCGAATGGTTAAGCATTGGCTACATTTCTCTTTTTAAAAAGGGCCTACAACTCTTTACAATAACAACTTTTAAATAATCGTGATCTCAATACAAATTTCGGTAGGGCCTACTCTTAATGAAAACATTATTCTTACATTGAAGTCCAGGGATAAAGTCCGAAAACATATAGTCAGATGACAGTGTGATGTCACCCACTGAGTTTTCCCGTTGTGTTTGATAGATTTTATTTACTTATGTTAATTTTTTAATAATTATGCTAATTGTTTTTTTGCCCGTCACCGACACTCATATTAAATCGCGTTTTACAATTCAGACAATAATTTTAATTCATGTCTATGCCAAAAGGCTATCACAACGTTCCCAATTGTTACACATACAGGCATACATAGGCCTACATTCAATTCGTTTCGTAAGTGATGGGCTACCTCAAAATTACTACACTGCAGTGCGTTTTTATCACGCCAAAAATAAGGCACACTACTTTGTCGATGATTACAAATTGACAACACCCGGATTTTAGCATATATTATGTAGACCTTATTTATTGACCTTTTCAGGGAATATGATGAAAATAATACAAGTTGTACTATTGTAATTGCATTACCGCGGGAAAATGTTAAATATTGCACCTTGCACTTCAGCTGTTCAGTGTTATATCAATTTGTTGCGAAATATTTGTTGACAGACTCCTTTCACTTTAAAAAAATTAACATTCTAAATTCAAATTTGGTAATAATTCCTTGGACCAATACCAATTTTGGCGGGCAACTTTATTTATAGTAGTATGACTGGAGGACACAATATACTACTATATAATAAACTAGGAAACGCTCTGTTGGACGCGTTGATAAGCGAGCACGTGCTATAGCTAGACCCACATTGCAATTTATTAAAATTGTAAAATTTGCGACGTTCGCTGTCCACGGGGCCATGTTTCCAATATTATTTATTATTGCCAAGGTAGGCCTATTTGGGTAAACCTTTAATTTGTGGATAAAATCCACCGCCATCTACACTCTACAGGACCTTGACATCATTTCCCAGTAAACACAGAGTGCAAATTGTGAGATAAATGTGACAAGTTTAAATCCATCTCGGAGAGCATGTTCGAAAGATTTTAGAAATGCATCGGAGAGCTCAAATGGGCCGACAATCAATTATCCTTTAACTCTCAGAGAGGAACAGGGTGTTGGTTCTCGAGTTGTCTATGTAATGAGTACTCCAAGAGTTGTACTAAAATATAGCTTGGAGTACTCACAGAGTTGTACCAATAAACTGCTAGGAGTTCTCACAGAGTGCTCATAGAGTTGTATCTGGTGATTGTCTAGAGTGCTCACAAAGAGCTCACAGAGTTGTACCAGAATACAACTATCCACGCGTCTGTAACGCGATCTAGGAGCAAATAAGCAAACGAAGCACTAAAATTAGATTCGACTTTTCATTTTAATATTATATTAAATACTAATTATTATTATTTATTTCCTATTGCTACATCAATCGATAACCTGCAATTGGATACACAACATATGTTAAATTGACATGGTTATAAAGTTACAAGTTTTATCATGGTGACTCGAACTCGATCCGACTGTGACACTGCATCTGAAAGCCAACACCTTAACCGTAGTGCCACAGAAGACGCTGAAGACGACAGGGAAATACCACCTATAGGTATACCACAGCAAATCGATGCAAATATAGTAGACAAATGTGCACTTGCTCTGTGGCTACTTACCTAATTAATACGTGCATTGTTCTTGTGTTTTAATAGTATTGTTCAGTACTTGATAATAATTCTATAGTATTTACTAATTAGTACTCAATGATTGTATGGAAGCAGTAATTAATACTCTTTACCTCCTGAGCAAATCTTTGCTGGGTCAGAATGCAAGGTGTTCTATATCAACACGCTATAGTTTTTGAGCTAGAAGGACTTGGAAGTTTTAAGTGGCGAGGGTTAAATGCTTCACAATGAAAAATCTTCAGACTTCAGACAACGTACACAGGTCCTAAGCCTAGGGGAGAGCCACGGCCTACGCTCCTTTCACCCTACATGCCGAATACAGGCTTCCGTGCATGTAAACATTTAGAGTTTCGAAAACAAATAAAAAATTATAAAACGCAAACATTTTTAAAGTTTGTGTTATATCTATTAATCGTCTGTACTAAGGTCAAGTCGTCATTACATTTCACTCAAAATCGTGGGCGTCGCCGTGTTCGAAACGGCCGCGGCGGGAACAAAAACGAGGGTCCCATTTGTTTCATTTCGAGATAGAACAGTTGTATTCAGATTCCAGCACATAAATTTGACAAAAATGGACTTATAAGTTATAACAAATGAATTTCACTAATTTGCTCATAGATGGCGTTGCAATCTTCAACATACACATTGAAGAACACAATCATGCATTTCGTTTTCGTACTACAAACACAAAAATCGAGATAGAACATTTCCATTCTGACACTGTGACGTGTGGTCTCAAATATAAAGAATAATGTCTGTTGCGCGATGCTTGATGTGAGATTATGTTACTCAGAGTCGACGAGAATAACTGACAAGAGGCAATCAATATTTTTTTTTAATCAAGGAAGCTGGTTTGATTTCTTGTGTTTATCAATAAGATAAGTATGCCGAGAGTTCGAAATCCACCCACTTGGAAAAGTCTCTGTCCTGCAATATCATCTGTAGATAAATATTTGTATCACATCTATGAACACGTCATCAACATTTTACACTTAGCATAAAGTCACTTTAATTGATGGACTCACTGGTGTTCCGCTCGGTCGTCTAACAAACAATTAAGAAATTTATTTGTCCCGATTGGCACTTCGCATCAACAATAATTCGCGAAATTGACACACACACGAGGACTAACAAAATTAAAATAAAAATACTTCACATTGCATACTGATGATTACTGATATCGGCTTATAATATTTTTTCGAATGGGTCCCTGCTTCCTATATAAAAACTCCCGAGTTCCTTCGATTCCCGCTTCAAACTCAGGAGTCTATAGCAAAGCATGTCAACTATTCTAGCCCAAGTACGAAAAGTGCTAGCTATACTCTTGATTCGGGTGTTCACGCAGATTCGACGCGCCATGCCGATGTTCCTGACAGAAAGTTTTCTCAGGTTTTTCTTCAGTAGTTGATGCGAATGCAGGGGATTGAGTCACAACTACGTAACTCCATAATTAATACTTGTTTGCAGATTGTCCCTTGGCCGTTTTCCCATTTTTTAAAATACAAATTGTATTGATTTAATTGTTCCGAATTAGCCCAACCATGTAAGTTAATCGCTATTTCAAAATTAAATACCGACTTATGGTTGGACGATTGTTTGATTGTCGCATGGTGTCTGAGCCGTCCAGTCCTTTTAAAATCATTAATGTGACTGATCTTGAAAACGTACATCACAACCCACAATAATAATTGTAGTTAAAATGACTAAATATTTTGTGAGCTTGTAATCTAAACGTTATTTTTGATATCTGATTTTATCACTGAAGAGTTTTCACCAGATAATCAAAGGGACTCGAACTAGTGGAAAAGTATTTTAGATTTCCTCAGTTTACATAAAATTACGAAAAATGTAATAATTGTAATATTATTATAATACCGGTAATATTGTTGTTTGTTATACTATGAATCAGGAACACATGAAGTTACAGAATAGCATTGAAAAGATAATAAATGTCTTAAATAAAATTATAAAAAAACAGTCTGTGATTAATTCATAATTCGATTAAGGAATCTGTCTGGTAGAGCCTACCCGAGTTGGTTTGCAAGAGAGGTAACAAATTGACAAATAATTTCTTACAAATTACATAATTATATTGCGTTGCGTAAAATAATATAATCACAAGTTATACTTCTCAAATCGCACTCAAACCCCGCAAAATGTGAGTGAATAAAAAAATAAAATAAAAATGCATTTACTGCTCGCAAACTACTCTCAAAGTCATCACGAATGTGAGGACTTTTGATGCAAATAAAAAGTAGTATCAAAGTGACAACTCTGTTAACACTCGGTGAGTAGATTAAATTTAGCTTATATTATGGTATCGGAGTTGTATTTTAGAGGTAACAATGTGACAAATAACTTCTCACAAATTACTCACATTGTGTTGGGATAAAATAACGTCATAGGTTACTTATCAAAGCCCTCTCAAACACAACTCAATGTGAGCAAATTCAATTCAAAATAAAACCAAAAATATGTGGCTCAGACACAACGCTTAAAGTCATCGGAATGAGATGCAAATACAAAAGGAGTATCAAAGTGACAGTTCTGGTATCACTCTGTGAGTAGAAATAAATATGTTCTTTTTGGGATGACTCTGTGTGTTGATAGAGAGGTCACAAAGTGATGACTTTTTTAAATGAAATATTGATTTCAGTCACAATCATCTCACAAATTACTCACTATGTGTGAGGACCGACTTTGTGAGCTTGTGACCAAAATAAACACCACTCCGAGAGCTCTTGTGTTTACTGGGTTCTTTGGGAAAACGTAACAAATAATACACTGCTTCCTCGATAGTATTTTGATTACTTCTAGGTGGCAGTGCATAGTGCGAACCTCGTGCAAGTTTTCGTTGCCATGGTAACGTTACTTTTGTTATAATGTAATTTCCATCTACACTACTTATCGGATCAAAATAAAATTAACATATTCGTGACCGGACGGACATTCTAAATGATTTGGCCACCTCAGATTTTGTCGCCGTTTAGTTTGAAAAAAAAACTTTCGATTAACTTTAATGTAACTTTTTAACTTTTTGAACGATTTTGCCACAAAACTAATGGCATTCAATCGGGAACAAAGCTTGCGGATGGTCAAAATTTCAACTCGATCCGAGCCTCCGTTCGAACGTTATGGCGAGACATACAAACAAAAAAAAAACAAAAAAAAAACAAAAAACAAATCAAAACCAGTGACTATTTTTTCCGGCAGAGTCAAATGGAAACGCTCGCTTCGCTCGCTTAATAAAAATCTGGTTATGAATTATTTTCTGGATATTCTTACGCTCAAACATAATAATATACACAACTATTATGATGATATTATTCTATAATATTTTACATTTCACCCCTATCCCATTCAGGAATATAGGACTAGGAAGGTATATCTAGATCAATTTTGGCTATAGTTGGCCTACGTACGCAATTACGCCTACTTGTGGTTGTAAAAGAGCATTAAAAATGCAAACCGTAGATGAAAATATACATCTTATTTAATGCGTGTGTGAGATAGGTAAATAAGAGTGAACAGATTGGAAATAATCCCCGAATTGTCATACCCCATAACCGGCGCGACTGACACACGTTAGCGCCATATATACGCTCCAGCCCGGAATCACAATTACGCCAGCCATGTTGTGACGTAGCGCGCCGCCAGTGCTGCGATCTACATGTCGTTTTGGTGCCGAATTGCTAAGTGTTTCACAAGTTGTTCACTTGTCAGGTAGCTATAGGAATACCCGAAGTAGATAACGAAACATTTTACTTTAACCCTATATTCAAGGAGATGGCGTTGTTATATTTTTGGCCATCCTGAATAAAATAACTCAAAACATTGCGTTGGGCAGCATGGCAATCATTCCTAACATGGGTTTTTGGAAGTTATTTACTCCCTCTCTTTCTTTCGTTTCTTTCTCTATCACGCAAAGGGTTGGATCCCTTTATGTTTGGAACACGCTGAGGTAGATTTGTGTGGTTAATTGAATTTCGAGCTCAACGACGTATTGTCAGCACTGATCTGGCGGACAGTGAAGAAAGGGCAAGCAAGTTTGTTTTGACCATTGACGCCATGCTTGCTTTTAGAAGAAGGATGCATAAACTTGACATTTGTTGACATATTCCTCATCTGTGTCCCATTCTGTCAGTCTCTGTCCAAGTGGCGTAACTAAGGGACCGCGGTGACCGCTGCTGTCGAGGGGGAGGGGGGGGGGCAATTGGTTCTATTGGCCCAAAGGGTAATCAACTTACATTTAAAAAATAAATAATAATCAACAAAAATAATTAATATTCTTCCAAATAAATATGAAAATTACAAATACAACATTTGATAATTTGATGACTTATTTATTATAAACTGACAAACATGTTCTTTGATTGTGTAGATTGAAAGTAGAGACGATTTGTGGAAATCAATTTTCAAAAATTGTCAATTGAATAAGTTTGTTATTATCTGTGATGATTCATTGGGGTCGGGGTCACGGGGTAGAAAAACCGTTGGGTATAAGCGCCATTCAACATAAAATCTATGGCTTCAATTTCTACGTTTAAAAGTGTGCGCCGTTCGGTATAAAAATGTTTTTTTTTTCAGAGTCAAAAGGTCTTTAACAAATTTTGGCAAGAGCGCCGTTCAACCTAAATATGTCAGCTAAAATTTCTAAGTATTGTGAAATTGTTGTGATGTACCACTCAACATAAGCGTCTTTCAACATAATTCGATTCTCGCGACGGGCCGTTCAGTATATTGTTTTAGGTCGAATGACCCATCGCGACGGGCCGTTCGGTATAAAGTTTACGGTTGAAAGACCCATCGCGACGGGGCATTCGGTATAAAGTTTTAGGTTGAATGACCCATCGCGACGGGCCGTAAGGTATAAAGTTTAAGGTCGAATGACCCTTCGCGACGGGTCGTAAGGTATAAAGTTTTAGGTCGAACGGTCTATGGCAACCAACAGGCAAGCTTCATGCCAAGGGCTTGGTACTCCGTTTAAATCCGTAACCTGCAATACAGTTGTGTGTGGAGGGTTGACATATATCTCTTTGCAGGGGGCGAAATAGAAGTCTTGATGATAATTAACTAGGAAAACACCAAAGTCGATGCAAGACAAGGGACTTGATTGATGTTTCAAAATGTGTATGCAATGCGGAATTTCACATTAATCTCAATTAAACATGATCATACGCAGTGGTGGTCATGGAGATAAACATATTATTATTAATATTCTGTTGGGAGGCAAGACACATTTCTCCCCTGGTGTTCCCTACAACCCTTAATATTGGAATGGATACTGCATCGTATTATATACATTCGCATATTGTAATCTAGGTGCCGGTAAGGGCACCGCAGCCAAGCCGCGGTGCGCTACACACTCAGGCACCTTAAACAGCAAGCAGAGTTGGGGTGATTTCGAGGTGTCACCCAGCCGTCATGAAACGTGTTGTGAGCTTGAAAACTATCAAAATCGAGGGAATTTGGTACCTGACAACACATGCCAAATTTGGTTAGGATACGAACATTCCTTCTTGGTGAAAAAAATGGCTTGAAACATGCTCAAAATCACTTTAAGGCTACTGTACCACCTCTGGCCAATAATTTGAAAGTCGAAGAAACATGTCTGAAAAGATTTCTGAATGAAAGAAGGCCTTTAAAATAACAGAAAAAATATTGTTAATTTTTTGGGGCGAGACATAACCTCACTTTTGGAAATTATATTTAGATTTTTGGACCAAAGTGTACACTACAAATCTAGTTCAAAATTAATTTTTGAGAATAGGTTTTCTGGACATAGTTTTTAAACACCTTTAGCTATAACTTGACTGTAGCTAAAATATTTTTCTGGAAATAACAGTTGATGTACGATTTTTTTTGTCAAACGGTACAAATACAAGTTATTTTCCATTTTGTACCGTTTGACAAAAAAAATCGTACACCAACTGTAATTTTCAGAAAACTATTTTAGCTACAGCCAAGTTATAGCTAAAGGTGTTTAGAAACTATGTCCAGAAAACCGATTCTAAAAATTTAATTTTGAACTAGATTTGTTGTGTACACTATTGTCCCAAAATCTAAATACTAGGAAAACGCTTAAGTCCCGCCGCGTTGTTGGATGAGCGTAATTGGTGCATTGAGCTGCCATGTGTTAAATGCGGATTTTCTGTTGTTCTGTGAAAAAATCATTACTAAGTTCAAGATTTTTTTAAATTAAATTTAATAAAATAAAAAATTAACTTAAATTTTAATTTTTTTAAATTAATCGTAATTTTAAAAAAGGAAAAAATGTTATATTGAAGTTTTAATAAGAAATAATTATACGATTGCGCACAAATTTTACACGAATATGTTAATTCATAAAATTAAGGTTCTGTGAAAAAATCATTACAATAGGATAAAGCATGTAGGTGTTATAAGTCAAAAAATTGTTTTAAAAAGGAAAAAAAACGTAAAATTTCGATTTTCATGAGAAACAGTTTTTCAATTGCGCTCAAATTTCACACGAATACCTTAATTCATAAAATAAGGTTCTGTGAAAAAATCGTTAAAATCGGATAAAGCATGTAGGTGTTATAAGCTGAAGAATTTTTTTAAAAATCGAAAAAAATCGTTAAATTGCGATTTTAATGAGAAATAATTTTCCGATTGCGCTCAAAAACGTGGCAGTTCTAAGTTCAGAGATTTCGAAGGCCTCCATAAAATTTCATCGTAATTGGAGTGTCGGTTTAGCCGGAATCGTATTAACAAACACACAAAATACAAACAGAAAAAAAAGAAAGAAAGGAAGAAAAACATTCCGGATTTTTTTCTCCAGTGTAGTGAAATGGAATCTTCGCTTCGCTCGCTACGCTCATCCAATAATTTTCAAAAGTGAGGTTATGTCCCGCCCAAAAAAGTTCACAATTTTGTTCTGTTATTACAATTTTGTTCTGTTATTATGAAGGCCTTCTTTCATTCAGAAAACTTTTCAGACATGTTTCTTCGACTTTCAAATTATCGGCCAGAGGTGGTACAATTAGACCAGAACCCACCATTAGTGAGACCCTCCCCCCCCCCCCTGCGGAGAAATGGAGACCCTTTTATTATATTAGGGTGGTTATTTGGGAGTAGAAATCCACTTGTTGGCCAGTTGGCCAGTGGTGGGTGCGGGGTACAGGGGTGCCCAAAGGGTTAATTGTGATGTTTTTTGTAACTGATTTTATTTTTTTAGGGCCAAACTGTAAAACGAAATCTATTTTTGACATTTGATTCGTGTAAGGAATGAAAAATAAAATTTTATCCTTTTTTTTTTTCTTGTATGTACCGGAAATAACTTTTTGAGTTTTCCAAAATCAAAGTCTAAATGGCCCCAGATTGCCCGTTTTGGTTAAAACTGATAAATTATGTAAGGGTGAACATTTGTTAGTAGAAACCCACTTGTTGGCCAGTTCGCCAGTGGTGGGTGCGGCGTACAGGGCCGTCCAAAAAGTAAATTTTGGGGATGATTTTCATCTGTTTTTATTTTATTAATATAAGGATTTAAAAATAGAATGTTGAGCATATTTTTATTTTCTCGTATGTCCCGGAAATAACAATTTTGAGTTTTCCAAAATCAAAGTCAAAATGACCCCAAATTGCCCGTTTTGCTATAAACTGATAAATAATGTTAGGGTTGTTATTATTTAGTAGAAATTCACTTGTTGGCCAGTTGGCCAGTGGTGGTTGCGGCGTACAGGGGCGTCCAAAAAGGTAAATTTTGGAGATGATATTCAACTGTTTATATTTTTTAAATGCCAAATCGTTTGACAAAATCTATTTTAAGGCTGTAGATTTGTGTGAGGATTTGAAAAAAGAATGTTAAGCATATTTTTATTTTCTCGTACGTCCCGGAAATAACAATTTTGAGTTTTCCAAAATCAAAGTCAAAATGGCCCCAAATTGCCCGTTTTGGTTAAAACTGATAAATCGTGTTAGAGTTTATATTATTTAGTAGAAATTCACTTGATGGCCAGTTGGTTAGTGGTGGATGCGGCGTACAGGTGCGTCCAAAAAGTAAAATTTGGAGATGATTTTTAACAATTTTTTATTTTTTTAATGCCAAGTCGTTGTACAAAATCTATTTTAGGCTTTAGATTCGAGTGATGATTTGAAAATAGAATATTATGCATATTTTAATTTACAAATATTTTATTTAACAAACACTGTGACTAAATCGACCATCGAAGAGCTGCAATCTACACAAGAAGAGGCCAATAGTCGAATGATGCTCCACTGTTGTCATGCAGCATCTCGACACGACGCTAGTTTTAGCATCATTGTTTGTTCTCCTGACACTGACGTCTTCATCATCTTATTGAAATACGCGCAGCAAGTAAACCAACAAGTACTTTTAGATACTGGCTTTGGAGACAAAAGAGAAGACTTGTTGACATCAAAAAAGTAATTTCTTAGAGAGGGGCAAAATTATGTGAAGTTCTTACGCCATTTCACGCGTTTACTGGTTGCGACACCACAAGTTCTTTTGTTAGAAGAGACAAATTTTTCCCTTTAAAACTATTAGAGAAACACCCCGAATTCGAGAACACTATGTTATCTCTTGGCACCTCGGTTAACTGTTGAAGAAACTACGTGCGACCAATTAGAAAGATTTGTTTGCCTTATGTATGGGGAGACCAGTACTGCTGATGTAAATGAAACTCGCTACCATCTTTTTCGCAAAGGATTTCAAAAATCACTGTTTAAACCACTGACAAACTACAGCGGCACTGATCTCAGCTTACTACCACCATGCAGATCATCTTTACGGTTGCATATCCTGCGTGAAAATTATCAAGCAATGATATGGCGTAAAGCAACAGACGCAGTGCCCGACATACCTGAACCCCTAAGTCATGGCTGGTCGGTAACCCCGGATGGACTTCTCTACGCGTGGACCGAAGGCAACGTGCTCCCAAATGAGTAAGTTAATATTTTGGAAACACAAGACAATGCATCCGATGTGGAAGATGATCCCGACGACATCGAGATTGAAAGAGGCAGAGACGTTGTTGAGAGTGAAGATGAAGACGAAGATGAACTAGACTACTGATTACATGACCATCAAACACATCCCCATAGTACTCAATATAATATCTACATTAATATTACAAGATATGTAGATAGATAGATAGATTTATTTGCGTAATGTATACTCTTTCCATGTAGACCATGTTCTGAGTGTATTACATGTCATGATATGTCTAGGCTAGGCTAATACATAAATACCAATAAATACAAATAATATTAAAAACATTTACAATATGTAGTAGGATAATACATAAATAATATCAAATAATATAAAATATTATATTATGGCCGTATATGTATAAAAAGTTACCTCCCCTATATAATAGGCCTAGGCCATTGTATGTACATTCTTTATTTTTTTACACATGTTGTTGTAGATAGCATACATGATAACATTCCAAAGTGCTTGGAGGTAACTATTTACAATTAAGTAAGTTGGCTAGGATTAAGGGCCATTCACAACCAACTTAGTAGCTAACTTAGCCTCTAACTTAAAGGTTTGTCTTATGGAAAACAACACGTCTGTTCATGACCAAACTTAGCCTTTAACTTACATTTATCAGCAACCGAATGTTTGCAAACTCCAAACTTTTACTTAGCAGCTAACTTAACATTAAGCTTTTAACCAATCAGAGAGAGACTCGAGCCGACAATTTCCGGTCATATCCGATTGAAAACGTAAACAAACAGCAAAAATGGATCCCAAGGAACATCAGCTATTGTTCGATGAAAAGCTATTGAACGAATTCATGAAAAGGCCACTGCTATATGTAAAATCTTCGTCTTTATAGGGGCCTACAAAGATAAGAATATAAAAGAAAACATTTGGCTATCGATTGGGGCAGAAATGTCAACTGACCGTCAGTATTATTAACGTTTATTGCGGTACTAGGCCTAGCCCCCAGCTAGGGCTAGGCCATGTGAGGTTATGTAAGGCTTACTTCACGTTGTCTTAAATAAATACGTTTATTATTTTTACCATCAATTATTGTTTAATAAACTGTACAGTCTATAGTCAATCAATTCTATAATGCTACCTAAGTAGAGCTAGGCTAGGCCTACTTACTGAATGCTGAATGTTATTGTATGTCAAGCATTGGCGCGATAAAAGTAAATACTGCAAATCTGTGTTGTGATTGGTTTAAAAACATCTATCATGCACAGCCACCTAAAGTTAGAGGCGACGGTATGGCTGTAAAGCACTCTGCCACGAGCAACATCTAGGAGGCAGTGGCTGTTAAGTTAGCGGCCTAAATATCTATCATGAACAGCAACCTAAAGTTAGAGGCTAAGTTAGCTGCTAAGTTAGAGGCCTAAGTTGGTTATGAATGAGCCTTTAGGTTCAACTGAGGTGAGGGTCTACAATTACATTCAGAAGCAATTTCAGTCCTATTTCTAGTTTACAATTTAGCCTAGATAGTATAGTGCCGGTAACAAGGTTGAGCTTAATGAAATTCTAAGATATATCATTTTTAATCATAACTTTAGGTACCTATAGGCTCTTCTTTTATAATAACCCTGCACACTCCTGGTAGGCTCTAAGACTATTTGTACAACAATCAAGATTTTGAAATATAACACAGTTATGGCAAGTAGGCCTAAAAACAATCTGTTGTTTTTTAGTTTTGTAGAGTGATCTGGGTCAACTTGTCTAATATAGCAGGTAGTATAATCGATTTTTTTTTTGTGTTGTCGGTTTTAAACTCATCAATTGAGTAAAAAGCATTTTCTTTTAGGTAAGACTCTATTTTTAACAGGAACTTGGTAATGTTTTCCTTTAATGCAAGTATGCTCTCTGGTACATTTTAATGTCTAAAGTAGGGCAACTTAGGATCATTTTGAATTCTTTTTCGAAAAAGACAAACATCTTATTTCAAAACAAGCAAGAAAGTAAATAATGTAGATAATTTAACCTTCTTTACACGAATCAAAAGTAAAAAATAGATTTTGCCCAACGATTCGGCCGCATAAAAATAAAAACTGTTAAAAATCATCCTCCAAATTCACTTTTTGGACTACCCTGTACGCCGCATCCACCACTAGCCAACTAGCCAACAAGTGGATTTCTACTAAATAATATGAACTCTAACACGATTTTTCAGTTTTAACCAAAACGGGCAATTTGGGGCCATTTTGACTTTGATTTTGGAAAACTCAAAATTGTTATTTCAGGAACGTACGAGAAAATAAAAATATGCTTAACATTCTATTTTCAAATCCTCACACAAATCTATAGCTCAAAATAGATTTTGTCAAACGATTTGGCATTAAAAAAATAAAAACAGTTGAAAATCATCTCCAAAATTTACTTTTTGGACGCCCCTCTACGCCGCATCCACCACTGGCCAACTGGCCAACAAGTGAATTTCTACTAAATAATAACAACCCTAACATAATTTATCAGTTTTAAGCAAAACGGGCAATTTGGGGTCATTTTGACTTTGATTTTGGAAAACTCAAAATTGTTATTTCCGGGACAAACGAGAAAATAAAAATATGCCTAACATTTAATTTTCAAATCCTTACACGAATCTTAAGCCCAAAATAGATATTGTCAAACGATTTGGCATAAAAAAATAAAAACAGATGAAAATCATCCCCAAAATTTACTTTTTGGACGGCCCTGTACGCCGCACCCACCACTGGCGAACTGGCCAACAAGTGGATTTCTACTAACAAATGTTCACCCTAACATAATTTATCAGTTTTAAGCAAAACGGGCAATTTGGGGTCATTTTGACTTTGATTTTGGAAAACTCAAAATTGTCATTTCCGGGACATACGAGAAAATAAAAATATGCTTAACATTCTATTTTCAAATCCTTACACGAATCTAAAGTCCAAAATAGATTTTGTCAAACGATTTGGCATAAAAAAAATAAAAACAGATGAAAATCATCCCCAAAATTTATTTTTTTTGGACGGCCCTGTACGCCGCACCCACCACTTGCGAACTGGCCAACAAGTGGATTTCTACTAACAAATGTTCACTTTAACATAATTTATCAGTTTTATCCAAAACGGTCAATCTGGGGCCATTTTGACTTTGATTTTGGAAAACTCAAAAAAGTTATTTTTGGTACATACAAGAAAATAAAAATATGGATAAAATTCTATTTTTCATTCCTTACACGAATCTAAAGTCAAAAATAGATTTTGTTTAACGGTTTGGCCTTAAAAAAATAAAAACAGTTACAAAAAACAGCACAATTGACCTTTTAGGCACTCCTGTACCCCGCACCCACCACTGGCCAACTGGCCAACAAGTGGATTTCTACTCCAAAATAACCACTCTAACATAATATATTGGTCTCCATTTCTCCGCAGTGGGGGGAGGGTTTTCCTACCTGGGTTCTGGTCTAAATAGCATTAAGGATGTCAGCTGCTACATGCTAGCTACTGCTACGGTCTAATTCGTCAGTAACTATCGGCCCGCGATTCTGACCAAACGGGTGGGGCTACAACGTTCATATTTAACATGGACATTAACGTAATAGTGATATAGGGTCTTATGAAAGAAAAAGTTGAAAAAATTTGCTGGAAGGCTTCCAAATAAATTGTTTCAATATAAGCCTTACACAAGAATATAATCAACAAGAGTAACTATAGTTACTTGACAATGATCGACTACATTGTTTACAAAAAGCAAGTCTTTGAGCCACCAGATATTTTACATCATATTGTTAATTGGTTATTCCATAGAAATTAAATCAACTTTGATAAAATTATTATATTTTAACTAGGAAGCTTCGCAAACGCTGTTTCAGGCGAGTTGTTGGATGAGCGTAATTTTTTTAAACGAAAAAAAGCGTAAAATAGCTATTTTCATGAGAAATTATTTTTCGATTGCGCTCAACTTTAAAACCAATATATTAATTCATAAAATCAAGGTTCTGTAAAAAATTCATTACAATCGGATAAAGCATGTAGGAGGTGTTATAAGTCGAAGAAATGTAAAAAAAACGAAAAATTGCGATTTTCATGAAAAATTATTTTTCGATTGCGCTCAAATAAGGGCCTCCAGAAAATGTCATCGCAATTGGAGTATCGGTTAAGCTGGAATCGAGTTAACAGACAGACAAAAATACAAAAAGAAAAAAAACATTCCGGATTTTTTTCTCCAGTGTAGTGAAATGGAATCTTCGCTTCGCTCGCTACGCTCATCCAACTACTATGTCAATGAATAATTCAAATAATCATAATGGATTCATTTTCCAATGTTAACTGTAAGTAAAGTAGTATAGTATAGGGTGGTAGGGAACAACGGAGGTGATATATTGCTTGGCTCTTCGCGGATTATTAACTCTCGTATTGTTATATACCACCATACCAAATTCCATGCTGGTAAACTAGGGAAACGCCAAAGTCGTTGTTCAACGAGCGGGTGAGTCATGTGTTGAGTACCCGGGAACATTACTTTTCTTCCCCCTACCTTAGGCCTCCTTAGCCTATCATAGCGTCGGGTGTCTACACCCAACGATTATATGGTAAAAAAAATGTGTTGGGTAAATAGCCCATGTGAGAATGTGTAGATACTTTACAGTAAAATAACAATGAATGGCAATAGTTGGTTATAAAATAGCTGCATTTATTTACTCATCATATTTGGGTATAGAAACTGATATGAGCAGAAAAATCAATAAACTGAAGTACAAAAAGTTCAAACAAAAATACTCTGCAAGTCAAACAAATAATCCATGAATTTTTTAATGATTTTGTGGAATAAACAACACTATTGTAGTGATACCTACATTACACATTATTAACTTATTCCAAGTAGAATCAAATTACATTAAATTATCCTGGTGTAGTCAGGCGGCACACCTGGAGATATCCACGGAATTCTTCAATTTTAGTATAAAAGCATGATATTTTGCATGATGATCGGACATACCCTACTGATGATTTAAGGAATTAGAGCCAATCGAAAATTTACCCAGAAACCCCTCAAATCAAAGATGGCGTCCAAATATGGCCGAACTTTTAAAAATTATGGTCCTATGTTATTCATTTTCACTTTACGCACGTACTTTCAAGTACTGAATATAAATTTGAGGTTCAAATTAACTTTTTTTTAATCAGAAACCTCTCAAAATTAAAGATGGCGGCCAAAAAATCAGTTTGTCAATTATTAACGGATTTGATTGAATTTCGGTTTCTACACGTATATTGAACTGCTGAGTATCATTTTGAGGTAAAAATATGTTTTGTGACATTTATTGGTCACATAACCTAGAAAAAGTTTGAAAAAGATCGAAACAAGATTTTGTAATGTGATTATTTACTTATCACTGGGAGCCAAACCTGATAAAAACACACTAGTACGTATTTAGCAAACACTAATTAATGTTAAATACGTACTAGTGTGTTTTTATCAGGTTTGGCTACCAGTGATAAGTAAATAATCACATTACAAAATCTTGTTTCGTCCTTTTTCAAACTTTTTCTAGGTTATGTGACCAATAAATGTCACAAAACATATTTTTACCTCAAAATGATACTCAGCAGCTCAATATACGTGTAGAAACCGAAATTCAATCAAATCCGTTATTGACAAACTGATTTTTTGGCCGCCATCTTTAATTTTGAGAGGTTTCTGATTTAAAAAAGTTAATTTGAACCTCAAATTTATATTCAGTACTTGAAAGTACGTGCGTAAAGTGAAAATGAATAACATAGGACCATAATTTTTAAAAGTTCGGCCATATTTGGACGCCATCTTTGATTTGAGGGGTTCCTGGGTAAATTTTCGATTGGCTCCAATTCCTTTAATCATATGTAGGGTATGTCCGATCATCATGAAAAATGTCATGCTTTTATATTAAAATTGAAGTATTCTCCAGGTATCCCGCCTGACAAGTGTACTTAACACAAAGGAAGAGCAAAAAAAAAAAAAAAAAAAGTTTATATACTTACTGAGCGGTGGTGTTTGTGCCGTTGTTGCCCCCATCACAGCCACCAGCAGCACACAAATACTCAGCTGCATCATGGTTGTACTCTGGTTGGACGAAAAAGAGGAGAATGATACTTTTTTTGATGAACATTCAAGTTTGAAACGGCCTTCTAGCAACGGGTAGCTTTATAATTGACCTTGGGAATTTCATAATGCTTTGATGTGTATAATAACAATTTTTTTTCTACAATATACGCTTAAGGTTTTTGATGCGAAATCAGTGAACATAGATATATTTTTGAAAGCGATACAAATTGACTTATCTATTAAAAAAATAAGTACCTATTGTTATAAAAATTATTAAATTAAAATTATGCCTATAGCCTTAGAAGCATACTTTCCACTTTATAAGTGCAAGAGACCCTCACATTTACGGTTGTGTTGGGGGAAAAAAGATGACACAATCTTCTATTTTTTTTATATTTAATGAAAATTAAAACGATATTGTTTTCGAACCTCGAATTATTTCATATGATTCAGACAATCTGATTAGTACTCGTCTTCAAAATCGTCTGATGCATCAGTCACCACATAAGAAAGCTTACAGGTGGTGCAGCTATTTTTTGTTATAAAAACGGAACTAACGAATCATGGCAGATCCACGTGAGCTCGGTAGTTCGCATTTCAATAAGCTAATCCTGGTGATATTTTGGTAATAATATGAATCCAAGCCCGTCCTTTGGGTGGTTTAAACAAAAGCCATTTATATTCAATATGATCAACACCAACAACTCATATTTTTGAGCGGGTACACGAAACATAATAATAGTTAATAAGATGACGGTGATGTGTTCTTCGATTTTCTCATCTAAAATCACTCAGATAGTGCAAATTTGCCTGTGACTGGATCTGTCAAGCACGCAGTGGCGTATCTAAGGGGGGGAGATGGGGGACAACCCCCCCCTTTTTTTAAAAAAGTGTAAAGGAGAAATTAAAATAACTACAAATTACTATCTGACTTAAAGAGGATTTTAGTAGATACACAGTTGGTTATTTTGATGCTTTAAAACGCACAGATTTTCACAAAATGACCATGAAAGAGAAAACCTTTAGATTTAAAACAGTTTTTTAGATAGAAAGTTGGTGCGATGCTTTAAAAAACGTACAGATTTTCAACCAAAATTACCTTGAAATAGAAAACTTTTAGATTGAATACAGGATTTTAGTAGATAAAAAGTTGGTCTTTGTGATGTTTTAAAACGCAAAGATTTTCACCAAAATGACCTTGATTGACCACATCAATGAAAAAAATGATTGAACCCCCCTTTTATGAATTCCTGAATACGCCACAGCAAGCACGGGTCAGAAGAGTGGTGCATTATTTCCCCATTTTGGAAGCGCCCTAAATATATTTTTTGTCTAACACAATCCATCCAAGATTATGTATGTGCGCCTAGGTGATTTAGGTAATGTTTAGTTCGACAAGAAATCACAATTTCATCAATATTCCTTGTGATCGTATTGATGATAATTTTCCATTAACCAAATTCAAGAAATCAACAACAAATTTTTAGCCATTTAAACAGTTAAATCAACCAACCTAACCAATTAAATATTTTAGATCATTTGATTTCATTACTATATTTACTTTTAAATTTCTGAGTATTCCATAATTAATCACTCTTTGTTATTTTTTTTAATTTGTTTTTCGATTTGGATTTATTGCACGAATTTAATGATTGCAAATTTTTTTTGTATCGTTTGAAAATATCCTTAATGTGAATTTGAAGTATGTTATGACTTGGCAAGTGTGTTTTTTATCCATTGTCAAAGTAAGATCATTTAACACACAAAAAAAAAACAACAGCAAACAATTATGAATGTTTTTTTTTCAACCACGAATAAGAATATGTTGATGGTAAAAATTTGAAAATTGTCTTATTGTTTGTTGCACCATATAATGAAGTATACTTACAAGCCTCCAAGACTGTTAGCTGCTCTGCTGACAAGTTCAAAGATTGCTGAATGAGTTATTGCTCTTTTGTTATCGAAGTCTAGTTTTTTATATAAGTCCGTCTTGTATCTCAAGAACAATAAGTAATGCCGAAAAACGAATAAGATTATATACTAACGTCAATACAGCTCAGGGTTAAAGTTGGCAATGCCGATGAAGCATAATTAATAATTGATCCATTGTACGTAGATTTGCAAGATTAAAAACAACCATTAACAAAGACAATTTTTAAACTATTCACGATATGTGCATAACAATTTGATCCCATATCATGCAATTATTTTGTAATTGTGTAACAGCCAAAGACGTAATATTGGATGCAGGTGATCCCCATAATTTGAGATAACTGTAATTAGATGAGCGAAGCGAAGATTCCATTTCACTACACTGGAAAAAAGTATCCGGAACGTTTTTTTTTTTGTATTTTTGTCTGTCTGTTAACACGATTCCGGCTAAATTGACACTCCAATTGCGAAGAAATTTTCTGGAGACCTTCGAAATCTCTGAACTTAGAACTGCTACGTTTTTGAGCGCAATCGAAAAATTGTTTCTCATGAAAATCGCAATTTTACGCTTTTTTTTTATTTAAAAGAAAAAAAATCTTTGACTTATAACACCTACATGCTTTATTTGATTTTAATGATTTTTTCACAGAACCATAATTTTATGAATTTTTTATTATTATTTATTTTTATAAGAAATAATTGTTCGATTGCGCTCAAATTTCACACGAATATATAAATTCATAAAATTAAAGTTCTGTGAAAATATAATTGAAATCGAATAAAGCATGTAGGTGTTATATGTCGAAGAAATTTTAAAAAATCGAAAGAAATCGTAAAATTGCGATTTTCATGAGAAATAATTTTTCAATTGCGCTCAAAAACGTGGCAGTTCTAAGTTCAGACATTTCGAAGGCCTTATAAAATTTCATGGCAATTGGAGTATTGGTTTAGCCGGAATCGTGTTAACAAACACACAAAAATGCAAAAAGGAAAAAAAAGAAAATAAAAACATTCCGGATTTTTTTCTCCAGTGTAGTGAAATTGAATCTTCGCTTCGCTCGCTACGCTCATCCAAATAATTCAAAAATAAAATTTACGTCATTTACCGAGTCGACTATTCCTATGCAAAAACTTTTTTGAGAACTTTTCCCGCCTTCCAGTTGTATTCGATTGATGTGCAATCCGTCTGCATGTGCAATCTATCGCAGTGTACCGTGAGGAGAGACTTGAATGTGGTGAAAGGGAAGAGTGGTGGCAGGAGAGAAGATGATGGAGGAGCAAGGCCTATCTTCAATGCTGACGCAACGCAGAGTTGGACGTGGCAACAGGTAGTGATGACCTTAACACAAATATTTGTATTTTCCGTCATTTAAAAGTAAAATATTATTTTGTACTATCTTCTTAATATTAAAAAGGCAGTGGTTTTCTTCTGGGAGATTGCCAACCATTTAAGGAAAAATCACATCGTCGAATCGTTCTAAATTTAAATATGTTTCTTGGCCATTACTTATTATCATAACATATGATTCCCAAGATATACACAGCCAAATAAGTTAAACTTTGATAACTGAGGGGCCTATTGAGAGAAGGAGCTATGCTGCAGGCATAAAAATTAAGGTAAACAAATTAAGTTTTGCAAGGTTTCAGTAGTTTAAACTGTTATGTCATATTAATCAATTAATGTATGTATATACCTTTTTTTCCAAGATTATATATTTTACAAATAAAAGTTATTCATAAAAAATTAAGACAGCAGTTTTAACAATTTTTTCATGTGGCATAGTTCCTTCTCTCAATGCCCCTCGTTAAAATGGCTAAAATTGACCATATTCGTGGAATGGTCCTAGTATTTTGAAAATCTAAGAATGCAAGGCTGTCCATGTAGGCATATGCTTTATAGACAACTATGTTAAGGGCAATCCCTAGACCCAAATATGATTTCTAAAGAATGCAGTAAAGACGTCTGAAAAGTAAGTAGATTGTAAGAGGGGTTTAATAAAGAGGCGATTATTTTTTTGAAATTTTTTTTGACGGGACATCACCTCAGAATCAACAATTATATTCAAATTACTGGAATCAGTTGTTCAAGTTCTAAATTAAATTTTGAGCAACGGTTTTTTTGGCATATTGTTTCTACACTCCTTTATCTACAATCTTAACATAAAGATTATTGGTTTTACTTGGATTCAAGCGTTGTACGATTTTTTTCGTTAAACGGTACAACCAACCAAAGATCGATATTTTTAATAGGAAATATAGCAATCAGTGGTATGGACAGTGAGAACACCCGCGGATCAACGCCAGAATCAACAAGGCCGATTAAGAACACTCTGAATTTATTATGTGCTTCGTTGTCAGGACGGCTCCAAAGTCACCGTTTACAAACTCCTAAGACAAGAACTGATGGACTTAAGTCCAAATCAGAAGTTAAAAAAATTCTGACTTTGGCGGGAATTGAACCTTGGACCCTCTGCATTGGAAGCAGATTGCACATCAAGACCAACGAGCCACACACAAGACCAACGAGCCACACACAAGACCAACGAGCCACACTATTGTGGTTAGAGGCTCCGCTTCGGATGCAGAAGGTCCTGGGTTCGATTTCCGATATAGACAGAAGTTTTATAACTTCTGATGTGGACTTAAGTCCATCAGTTCTAGGCTTAGTATTGTTTGAAAGGTGACTTTGACGCCGTCCTAGCAACGAGGCACAAACTAGATTCTAAAGTTGTTCAGAATTAGCCTTGTTGACGATTCTGGCGCTATCCGCGGGTGGAAACGTGTCCAGCTTGATTGATCGGTGTTTCCTACATAAATATGCCGGTCTAATTGGTCATTATTCGCTTGTCGATTGTGTCAGTCTGTTTTAAATTTAATGTCCCCCAGTGAGAATTAGTCCTGTGACAAAGTTGGTAGACTCTAAATACGAATTTATGTATTTGTTAATTTGATATAACATGAAATTTGTAAAGATGTATCTTGCTTCTATTGAACGTTTAAATGTGTTCAATAGTCACAGGCAATATTTTCATGATATCTATGTAAGGTGTAAAGTATTTTAGGTTCAAAATTATGTTTAAAAAAATAAAACAAGTTTATCCTGGAACAATGTTTTATTCATCTAATATTCAACAAGTATAAGTGACATTATTTATTTATTAATTTCCCAAAACTACAACTTGCCCATAAAGAATATTCAGTACATTGTTCTTGCAATAACTTCAGAAAGTAAAGTTACACCAGTGTTTTCTGCTGAATCCAAGTGCGCAGCTGAGGCACCCGGGTGTAGACTCCAGGGTAGTTGGCCTGGGCACAACCATAGCCCCATGATGTGATGCCGACCAGCAGCTTGACATTATTAATCAATGCAACCTGGGGACCACCGTTGTCTCCCTACAAGTAAAAGAAAGATTAAGAACCTGCATATTATCCAAAATTTCAAAAAATGTTCGTTATTATATTATTTCGACACTTTTGAGTTTGTTTGTTGACAACCTTGCATAGTGGTGGAATTAAAAGTTTAACCACACCACATACTTCGCGTAGAGAAAAAAAGCTCGGTGCTAATAGGTTACACGTTTCTAATAATTCTATTATGTTTTCATTGATGACACTTTTAAAATATATTTCGTTACATAATATTCTTAAATTTACTAACACCGTTTATAAAATTTTTGAGTCAAATTACTCAATTTTTGAATTTTGTAGAAAAATATTAAACCCGACAAATTGATTAAACAAAGGACCTTAATATTTGCTTTGTAACATGAAGGTTTGTAAAGTAAAAAGTACTATATACACACATGATTCACATATGCCATTTTGGAAGGACGCACAACATAAGGACATTGTTATTCTTCATAATATAACATGTGATCACATTTTTAATTTACATTGTAATTCACACTGGCAAACATACATAGTTGGAACTCTTGCCGGTCGATAGGTTAGATTCTAACGATCGTTGAATGAAGAAGAATGCATTACGAGGACGCTTACCTACCGCCCCCCTCCCCCTCCCGCCCAGAGCCGGTGGTAAAGCCGAGGTCGTTTAACCGGTTCCCACTCGAACACCGAAGTTAAGCAGAATCGGGCGTGGTCAGGGGTCGAGTGGGTGACCGCTAATTCTGAAACTTACGTATACCGCTGGTAAGAGCAGATGTAGGGTTTGAGAGCTAGTGTAACGACTTCGTTCTCCTCGACGTCTGCTCGCCAGTCCGGGTTAGTGGAGGAACCTATATGACTGTCAAAGTTGCACCGTCCTTTCGGATGGGACGTTAAGCCGTTGGTCCTCTTGGTACTTTTCAAAGGAGTAGGCTACGTGCCGGTACTGGGTTTCCCCTCCTCCTTTCTGATCATACTTCATCCTCATCTATCACCACTTTCTCTCGAATAGCCAAAGTGCATTAATAAGAGACGTTAAGCAATATCCAATCAACCAATCTACCGCCCAGCTACTAATCACAACCCACAATAATCGTGTTATCCATGTCTTTTACAACATGAGCGAACGCTTGTTTGTGTTGAAATTTTAAAAAAATCTTTCTTTAATCACCGTGCAACTATCCTTGCCTCCTTCAGGGACCCCGGCACATATCATATTGACGGAGATGGCAGTGCATCCATAGTCCAGGTACGAGTTCTGGCAGGAGGGTGCAGGGCCACATTGTGCCCAGACTGGCACATTTACAGCATATAGCATATCAGGGATGGTATTGTTTCCTTGCTGCAAACACAAACATAATTATACATTGCATAATATTGTATAATGCGAAGATATATATTTCTCCTACATGGCTTCCGGTTAAACCGTGTGCAGATACATTACCGAATTTCAAACAGAATATTTGCCTTGAAACGAAGTAGAACGGCCATAATAGAATATAAAACAAAACACGAAATAGTGCAATCTTGAACACAATATATATATACACAATACTAGGTTCTTGGGTTAAACCGCTTCGAAATGATGAACCAGTGCAGAGACTGGGCGTCCACCGACGTTTCGTTTGATCTGCGTCAGACATCATCAGGGTGACTGTGACTTCACGATGGTTAAAGTCACACAATGTCACAAAGAAACAAAAGTCACACTGTGTCACAAAGAACAAAAGTCACTGTGTGACTTTTACCTTCGTGAAGTCACAGTCACCCTGATGATGTCTGACGTAGATCAGTACGAAAAGTCAGTGGACACCCAGTCTCTGCACCGGGTCATCATTTCGACGCGGTTGTACCCAAGAACCTAGTATTTGTTCCTATAACGGGCCGCGAAAACCTACAACAATATATACATATGTTAACTTATTATTTTTATAAATAATAGTGTTTTTCGATTTACGCCACTCCTTGAGTTTAATAGCTACTCAACGTTTCGGAACTAACATTGGAGTTTCTTTATCAGGAGATTGAATTACAAACTGAACATAGAAACAATAACAAAATCAAACACACCAACAAAAAGAAAATAACAAAAGCAGGCCAACAAAAATAAATATAAATAATTAAGAAAGATAACATATTTATGTGCTTAGAGTTTATGAACCATCCGGCCCTGTTTGCTTGTTTTTCTGGCACCTAGTCCTTGTCTCCATTTGACGACCCGCTGATGCTTTGACCCGAGGCAGGACTGCTGACAGTGGAATGACTACGTGACTGCATGAGGCGATCTGCTCCCGCCGACATAATTACTCACTCACGGTTCTCGTTCAAAGTGGAAAAGGCGTCCCTAGTAGGCCTAGTCTGGCTACGTGTCTGCATGGGTTGACTTGTCTCCATTAGATGACTTGTTGTTGGACCTTTGTTAGCGGTCCGACTACGCGTCTGCACGAGGTGACCCGTTTCCGCTGACATCGTTGGTCTCGCATGGTTCTCGTTCAAACTGGAAGAAGTGTCTCTAGTGGTCTGGCTACGTGTCTGCATGGGTTGACTTGTTTCTGACGCTAATGTGGGTGTCTCGTAATTCTCATCCAAACTTCGAGATGCGTCCCTTGCCAGTTGAGCTGGGACAACTTGTATCGCACTCAATACTAGTTTCCATGCTACGGAATTAATTTAATAATTAATTAATAATTAATTAATTAATTAATTAATATATGTTAGTACTTTAGACAGAAATTAAAAAAGTGACTACACCGGGGTTTGAACCCGGGACCTTAGCTTACCGGGCTATGCTCTTACCAACTGAGCTATGCGGCCACCAATTTAAAACTGTCTAATTTTTGGTCTGTTTTGTACATGGTAAGAGCATGGCCCGGTAAGCTAAGGTCCCGGGTTCAAACCCGGTGTAGTCACTTTTTTAATTTCTGACTAAAGTACTAACATAACAGCGTCATAGTCGCCTACTATAAAGCCAAGCTTAAACATCACATTTCCCAACTCTACCGCTACAGAGATCGTTTCTATTTCCCCAGTTAATTTCATGTGCAGTCTAATAGGCAGTGCAATCTGCTCTACACACGTTATTAACAATGTACAAAACAGACCAAAAATTATACAGTTTTAAATTGGTGGCCGCATAGCTCAGTTGGTAAGAGCATAGCCCGGTAAGCTAAGGTCCCGGTGTAGTCACTTTTTTAATTTCTGTCTTAAGAACTAACATAACAGCGTCATAGTCGCCTACTATAAAGCCAAGCTTAAACATCATATTTCCCAACTCTAGGGTTACAGAGATGGTTTGTATTTCTCCAGTTAATTTCATGTGCAGTCTAATAGGCAGTGCAATCTGCTCTACACACGTTATTAACAATGTACAAAACAAACCAAAAATTAGACAGTTTTAAATTGGTGGCCGCATAGCTCAGTTGGTAAGAGCATAGCCCGGTAAGCTAAGGTCCCGGGTTCAAACCCCGGTGTAGTCACTTTTTTAATTTCTGTCTTAAGTACTAACATAACAGCGTCATAGTCGCCTACTATAAAACCAAGGTTAAATATATTTAAATATATATTTTTATATATATATATATAATTTCTGAGGTTTTTGTGGTTATTTGTATGTGTTACCATCTTTAAATAATTAAATTTACTTCTTTCGGTTTACCACGTATATTGTTTATTTAATCTGACGTTTCGATTGGATTTCACCAATCTTTGTCAAAGACAGTAAAGCAACTCAAGTAAAAAAAACCAATACACAAAAACACTTCAAGAGGGAAACGAAACAAAAAACACAATAATAACATAAAACATACATAATAAACGAGGCAATGCAAAGAAGTTAACTAACAGGAATATTATAACATGTGGAAAGAGTTTAGAAAAACATGTCATGTTATTGATTAGATGAAGTAAGCTAGTCTGCTTGACCAGAACTTGTGGGAACATTTCTTGCTTGACTTCTTGTCCTTGGACCTTGACTTGTGGAAGGTAGCACGGTTTTGTGAATATTTTTGACCAGTATGGTTAGTCTGACTTCTTGTTACGGGTCGTAGACTTACAGCAGGAGGAGTAGCAGTAGGAGGAGGAGGAGGAGGAGGAGGAGGAGGAGGAGTATGCATTAATGTTCTTGGTTTATGGCAAAGGTTTATGATGGACTTCCAAGTCTGAGGTAGGCGTTTTCCATCATCCTATTAAATAAACAATATACGTGGTAAACCGAAAGAAGTAAATTTAATTATTTAAAGATGGTAACATATATATATATTATATATATATATGCAGACATTGTATTTTCGGGTAGTCCGTGTGGTTTTATTATTAGTTCCAACGTTTATTATTAGTCCAACAAGACCCTACAACATATCTTGAAAAGAAAACCAAGGCTAAGATTCTTGCCTCTGGTTTTGATCCCGAGGTAAAGCAATACCTAATTCCTAGAGAGAAGTCTTCTCGTTGTCCCAAGATGTACGGACTTCCTGAAATACACAAGCCGGTGCTCTTCTCAGGCCAATTGTACCAATTTAATAGGAGTCACCCTACAACATATCTTGAAAAGAAAACCAAGGCTAAGATTCTTGCCTTGGTTTTGATCCCGAGGTAAAGCAATACCTAATTCCTAGAGAGAAGTCTTCTCGTTGTCCCAAGATGTACGGACTTCCTAAAATACACAAAGCCGGTGCTCTTCTCAGGCCAATTGTACCAACTTAATAGGAGTGACTTAAACATATCTTGAAAGAAAACCAAGGCTAAGATTCTTGCCTCTGGTTTTGATCCCGAGGTAAAGCAATACTTAATTCCTAGAGAGAAGTCTTCTCGTTGTCCCAAGATGTACGGACTTCTAAAATACACAAAGCCGGTGCTCCTCTCAGGCCAATTGTAAGTTCTGTAGGTTCTCCAGTACAACTTCTTGCCAAGCACCTCGCTAAGTATCTTCAGCCATACGTAGAAGATGCCGACTCCTTTGTACGAAATGCTGAACATTTCATTGAACTTCTAAAAGATCAACCAGCCAAGTCTGAACATTTGTTGGTGAGTTTTGATGTGGTCTCACTTTTTACAAAAGTGCCTATTTTAGGAGTTATGGAAATTATTTGCTCAAAAATTAAACCTCCTGGGTACATTACTGATTTGGTGTTTGAAAGACAGTGGTCTTTCAAACACGTATTTCAGATATAATGGCAACTTGTACAAACAGGTCCATGGAGCACCCATGGGATCTCCATTGTCTCCAGCTATTGCGAACATATTCATGGCTGATTTTGAAGTTAAAGCTCTGGAAATGCTCCTTTGAAACCTAGTTTATGGTTTAGGTATATCGATGATGAATGTGCCATATGGACACATGGAGTTGAAGAACTTTATATCTTTCTTGATTATCTAAATGGGTTAAATGAACATATTAAATTCACAATTGAAATAGAACAAGACAACTAACATTTTTAGATGTTCTTTTAATCAAGAAAGAAGATGAGACCTTCGAACATACCGTCTAAACCCTAAACAAACGCATACAAATCGATATTTAAATGCAGACTCACACCACCACCCAGCACAGCTTGCCACAGTAGTGAACACCCTTGCTATTAGATCCAAAAGACTGTCTGATGATGAGCACATTGCTGAAGAAATGATTGGGTTACGAAACACCTTACTCTCTAACGGATTTTCCCCCAACACAATTGCTCGAGCATTCCATAAAACGTCGAGTAAACCTGTTGATCAAGATATGCCAAAAGATGAACCCCGATCAACTGCGTTTCTGCCTTACGTCCAAGGAGCCACTGATAAAATAAGCCGTTTACTCAAAAAACAGAATATAAGAACTGTTTTTAGCACGGATCGGAAAATTTCATCTATGTTACGTAACGATAAAGACACCAATCCTAACGTGTCCCATGGTATATACGAAGTTCCGTGTGGAAGTTGCGAAAAGACTTACGTAGGAAGAACTAACTGCAAAATATCTGTCCGCATCGACGAACATAGAGTTGCAGTTAGACGTATGGAAACCACCTCAGCTCTTTCCAACATGCTTTCGACAAGGAGCACTGGATTAACTTTGATGAAGCTAAAACCTTAGCCAAAGTGGAACATGAAGTGCCCCGAATCGTAAGAGAGGCGGTGGAGATGGAGAAACGGAAACACAACATGAACACACGGGAACGATGCTAAAAGACTTCCAGCCACATGGAAACATGTTTTGCAAGGCTGTCATATTCAACCAAAAGCTCTCCCTGTGGACATGTTTTTAGGCCGTCCACCTCCGACAACAAGAGTTGACAAGAGGAAGAAAACTCAACAAGAACCCCTTGAGCCATCTACTCGTACGCTGAGGTCATCTAAAACGTAATAGGGTGTGTTGATGTCTTCACAGTGTTTAAAAATATCTGGGTGTTTATAATATGTTGTCATTAGTACCTATGTTTTCTAAGCTATTTAGTTTTGTCTATGTTTCCAGTTGCAGTGTATGTTATGAAGTAAGGTTTTGTTTGTTTTTGAAATTGTTTTATGTTAAAAATTTCCTTGAAGATGGGCAGGGAGAACTGCCCGAAACGTTGGAACAAATAATAAAACCACACGGACTACCCGAAAATACAATGTCTGCATATTCAATCCGTGAAAGTCTGCGATATAACATATATATATATATATTAGTACTTTAGACAGAAATTAAAAAAGTGACTACACCGTGGTCTAACATTTAATTTAATAATTTCTGTCTAAAGTACTAACATAACAGCGTCATAGTCGCCTACTATAAAGCCAAAGTTTAAACATATATATATGTTATGTTACACTTTACGGAAATAATCACGCTATATTGGATGTTTAAAACAAATATTTAATTAAAACTTCAACGTTTCAGAAGACTAGGCTTCCATTTTCAAGAAGAGTTGGTATAAAACAAAAACAAAAAAATCAGCAACACAATAAAAATATAAACAAACTTAACCGCCTTACAAAGGCAAACCAAATAGTAAGTACAAAAGCAAACCAGGTGCAGTGAAAACTTTTTAACCACATCACTGTGCTAAGCGCTTTGCTTGACTTCTAGTCACCCTTCTCACAGGCTGATTCTGTTCTTCAATTGTAGGATTTTAAATGTTGACTTCTTGTCAACATTCTTGTAGGAGGATTCTGGTCAACTGGTACGACTCTTGGACCATGTGTATCCAGCGCAGAGTCTGGATTATCTATTTTATGGTTTTCAGGCACCAATCTATTTGCCAAAACAGAAAATGAAAAAAAAAAAAATGAAAATGAAAATGAAAATGAAAATGAAAATGGAAGCCTAGTCTTCTGAAACGTTGAAGTTTTAATTAAACATGGTCCAAAAGTCGTACCAGTTGACCAGAATCCTCCTACAAGAATGTTGACAAGAAGTCAACATTTAAGTCCTACAATTGAAGAACAGAATCAGCCTGTGAGAAGGGTGACTAGAAGTCAAGCAAAGCGCTTAGCACAGTGATGTGGTTAAAAAGTTTTCACTGCACCTGATTTGCTTTTGTACTTACTATTTGGTTTGCCTTTGTAAGGCGGTTAAGTTTGTTAATATTCTTATTGTGTTGCGGATGTTTTGTTGTTATTGTGTTATACCAACTCGTCTTGAAAATGGAAGCCGAGTCTTCTGAAGCGTTGAAGTTCGAATTAAATATTTGTTTTAAACACCCAATATAGCGTGATTATTTCCGTAAAGTGTAACATAACATAAACTATGAATCACGAAAGCCTACATTAGAACATATATATATATATATATACATATACACAATTTATGTAGTTGTTCAACGTCTATCCCATTCCTGTATTTCAATTATTTATTTATTAATTAATATAATTCTTAAATTTTTTGTCATAAAAACATTTTTACATTAGAGGACTAACAAAAAGAATTTAGTACCTAAATTAATGCAAACTATTTTTTTAAATGTGCAATTTAGCCAAATTTGAAATAATAGTAACGATTATGATTATCAAAGACTACGGACTTTTTAACGGATGCCCGATGTAGGGTACACACCAGAGCTTACCGATTTGACCCTCTTCAGGTGACTAACTAGGTATATTGGAGCTACGACAATATTGTGAAGGGATATCCGATGGCTGTTAAGAGGACTCAATCCCTTGCATTCGCATAAACGACTAAGGAAAACCTCTGGTCTGGATTGCCGGTCTCGACGGGATTCGAAGCCGGGACCTTCCGAATCAGAGTCTCGCGCTTTACGCTTGAGTCACCCTTGTCTGTCTAGACTTTCAGCAGGTGTATTATGCTATGCGAGAGGGATGCCCACTTAGCCCAGGCTAGGTAGCAGGTCACACAGCTACTTATAGCCAACATAGCAAGCAATGTTTGAAACATAATATGTAACCGGGTATAAAGAATTGAAGATGCAAATAATTTACAATCTCCATTTTATAACTATAGTAATTAATTATTACAATCGCATTTTTAGGCAGGAGTTTTCTACAGATAGTGATTGTATGTACAACATGTTATTATTGTGAAGGGGCCTACTGTATTAATATCTAGTTATGTGTTTTTTCATGATGAATGTTATTTTATTTAGTTGCATGATTTTGAAAATAGTATGATTTGCAATAAAATATAAATTTAGGCCAAACCTGGTTTGTTTAGTTACGCAAGCTGGTACAAAAAAAAATGGAAAGTTTAAAATTATTTGTTAAATGTGCTCATGTATGCTTACATTTGTGCTTAACCAAGACTAAAATGATTCTCATTTCGCGATTATTTGATTTGAAAATCAAAGAGGAGCAATACATTATGCATTTATATTCGAAAACACACTCACAGACAGGGTACCCCAGCCACTGACAGTTGTCACGGTACCAGTAGGGATGACCAAGCCCTGGGTGGGAAGAGCGATGTTCTTGATGTTTGTACCGTAGACGAAGGGAGTTCCTACCTGGAATCGAAACCAATTACAATTGACAACAGAGAAAACCTAATGCTATAGGACATGATAGAGGTCGTTGAGCAGAGCCGCTCTAAGTTCTAATGAATGTGACTCTGCTCCATCTGAGATTCGTTCCTATTATATGTGTTTCATAACTAGGAAAACGCTTAAGTCCCGCCGCGTTGTTGGATTAGCGTAATTGGTGCATTGAGCTGCCATGTGTTATGCGAATTTTCTGTTGTTCTGTGGCAAAATCATTACTAAGTTGAAATTTTTTTTAAATTAAATTAAATTAAATTAAAAATTAACCTAATTTTTTTAATTTTTTTTAATTAATCGTAATTGTTAAAAAAATCGTAAAATTGCGATTTTTATAAGAATTAATTTCTCGATTGCGCTCAAATTTTACACTAATATATGCATTCATAAAATAAAGGTTCTGCGAAAAAATCATTACAATCGGATAAAGCATGTAGGTGTTATAAGTCAAAGAATTGTTTAAAAAAAGAAAAAACCTGTAAAATTTCGTTTTTTATGATAAATATTTTTTCAATTGCGCTCAAATTTCAAAAAAATATCTGAGTCATAAAATAAAGGTTCTGTGCAAAAATCATTAAAATCGGATAAAGCATGTAGGTGATATAAGTCGGAGAAATTTTTTAAAAATCGAAAAAAATCGAAATTGCGATTTATGAGAAAAAATTTTCCGATTGCGCTCAAAACGTGCAGTCTAAGTTCAGGAGATTCGAGGCCTCCATAAAATTTCATCGCAATCGGAGTATCGGTTTAGCCGGAATCGTGTGAACAAACAGACAAAATACAAAAAAAAAAAAAAAAAACATTCCGGATTTTTTTCTCCAGTGTAGGAAATGGAATCTTCGCTTCGCTCGCTACGCTCGTACGCTCATCCAACAATTGTGTTTGTATTAGTTTCCCAAAGAAGACAAACAAAATATGGTAAGAAACTATAATAGATTGTCAGCTGATTGATTTTCTAAAAAAATTTACAATATTTTTTCTGATAGCAGCCTTGTTATTAGTTTTCTTAATTGGGATCCAATTAATGTTTGCATTATCTCAAAAAAGGAACATGTTGATACCCTTTCTATAGTATTAATTTATTTTATTAGTTAATTGTTTAATTAATTCTAACTATATTTATTGAGTTTTGTATTTTGTTACCATGACATAAAAACATAACATTAAGAGGGAATGGGACACATTTGGCATTTAGCACATAGCTATTTGCTCGGCCAAGATGCATCGGAAGTAGGTATATGAAACGTTGCAAAATTGACAATGAAGTATACATAGACAGGCCTGCGGTCATAGATTTTCAAAGTTTATCTTAATTGTTCAGAAAAAAATCACGAATATAGCCAATTGTGGAGTTTTTAACAAAATCAAAATTCGTGAAAATTAATTAATTTTTTATAAATTATTTAAAAACAAAATTTTGAAATGTGTTACTGCACAGCCCTTTATTTCTTGTTGCGTCAATTTCTCAAAATTTCTGACATCTGTGGTGTCATTCGGCCGAGCAAACAAAAATTTGCCTAAAACGTTTCCTACTCTCTCTTAATTCTTACTTCATTTATTGAGTTCTTGGTGATCGCGAATAGCCATCCATTGCGCCGTTCATTTTAATTTTAAAGATAATCATGTATAGTAAGTACTGCTTTATAATCCAAAAGAATAGTGTAATTTACCTCATGTACATCTGTAATTCATGTGTAAGGGACCTAGCACCAACCTTGTAGTACACCAACATTCACATTATAATTCTTACTTTGTATGCACCAATGTCGAAGTCGTAAGTCTGAGCGTTGAAATTATCGTGTTTGATTATTTCTACAACATTGTGATTGCTTCCACCCACTGTTCGGTCTGCTGTGCCCGCCCTGATGGTAAGAGTAGCAAGATCTGTATAAAAGACGACACAATGAGCGGCGGACAGAGCCCAGATTGGGCTGATGATCGACGCACCGCAAAAGTGGTTGCCGTTAACTCGCACAGACACCTGAAAGAAGAAAGATGATTGCATTTTGTTTAGCACAACTTTTAAAAAGTATTATATCATACTAGGAAGCTTCGTAAACGCTTTTTCAGGCGCGTTGTTGGATGAGCGTATGTTTTTTAAACAAAAAAAGTGTATAATTGCTATTTTCATAAGAAAGTATATTTCGATTGCGCTCAAATTTTACACAAATGTAAAAAATTATAGAATTGAGGTTCTGTAAAAATATCATTACAATCCTATAAAGCATGTTGATGTTATAAGTTAAAGAATTTTTTTTTTAAACGAAAAATGCTTAAAATTGAGATTTTTATAAGAAACTATGTTTTGATTGCGCTCAAATTTCACACCAATATTTAAAATCATAAAATTAGGGTTCTGTGAAAAAATCCTCACATTCGGATAAAGCATGTAGGTATAATAAGTCAAAGAATGCTTTAAAAATAAAAAAAATCGTAAAATTGCGATGTACATAAAATATAATTTTTTGATTGCGCTCAAATTTCACACGAATATATTAATTCATAACATTAAGGTTCTGTGATAAAATCACAACAATCGGATAAAGCATGTAGGTGTTATAAGTCAAAGATATTTTGAAAAAAAATAAAATCGTATAATTGGGTTTTTAATAAGAAATAATTTTTCAATTACGCTCAAAATCGTGTCAGTTGAGAGATTTTGAAGGCCTCGTTAAAATTTTATCGCAATTAGAGAATCGCTAAGCCGGAATCGGGTGGACAAACATACAAAAATCCAAAAAAAAACGGAGTTATTCTCCAGTGAAGTGAAATGGAATTTTTGCTTCGCTCGCTATGCTCGCTACGCTCATCCAAATATAATTATTAAAATAAAACGAAAAAAATTATAACCAAAGGTGTTGGGGTAATTTTATCCCCGGGAAAATAGGATACATGGGGAATATTTACTAAGTAACAACTAACAGTCGATCGACAGCGACAAACGACAATAGTCGACCGAAATGACAACTTTAGTGAAAGGAGCAAGTGAGAACTGCCTCCTCGAATTTTCATAATAACAAGTTAAATGGTTCTTACTTACATTGGCTAGTATGTAATCGTTTTTTTACGATAAGGAAACATTTGCAGACGGTATTAAAAATGTAAAATGCGTAATTGTTGCCAAATACAGCTTATAAGCTGGTATATAGCTGCAGTCGGATGCGTGCAGCGTTGAGCCAAGCTTATAAGCTTTTTTTATTTAACAGTTGCAATGCGTCTGCCATTTATTTCCTTTACGTAATATATACAACTATATTCAACAACACGGAGAAAATGTAAATTATTACTATTTAATTTGGTATAATAAAAAATCCGAGGTGGCAGCTCACTTGCACTTCTCACTAAAGTGGACGTTTCGGTCGACTGTTGTCGCTTGTCGCTGTCGATCGACTGTTGTCACAATTAGTAAATAGACCCCTGACACAGTCAGATTTTTGTCTTTTCTCTACAGATATTTCCTTTCAACTCTTTTGGTCTATCTTATTCAACATTTTGACTTAAACATGATTTCGTCTGTAAATTTTGTCTATAGAATATTGTATTACGTCTATTATTTTAGAACTCCTATATTTCAAATGTAGTAATTGGTTATCCTGAGTATTATTATCATCTTATTTTCTAATACTGGGACTCGACTACACAACAGTAATCGAGTCGAGCACCACACCTGGCCATAGCGAGACGTAAGCAAGTAGTAACATGGAAACAAAACTTATCGACTCAACTAGGGGATCAAAAATAAATAGTGCAATATGAAAACTTCAGGTATAATTTTAATTCTTTTAAATAGAAACAAAACTCGAAAGTATTGGCGCTGCGTTCAGACTTCACGGGGATGCAAAGCAATGGTATGCGTGTAATGAACTTTGACACTTTGACGACCATATAAAACATTCAGAGTTACCTACTTGAGGTTTAACCAGCAGATGTAAAATTCCAAAAGATAATTTGTTTCTGAAAAATGTAGTTTAGATGAAAAAAAATTAAATTTTATATCATTTTAAAATAAATGTTTGAGAATTACATAAAACTAAAATTGTTTAAGGATGTCGATGCATAATATAATTACTCTAGAAAATGCTATGTACACATACCTAAATATGGTGTTTATAACAATGTGTGAGGGCGAGAAACGTGATTGGTTGTGATAAGACTTACCTGCCATGGGTGGTCAGCAATGTTCGCAAGAGTGCCGCCAACGATTTTATTATCCAACACCGGTACCGCTGTGAATCACAAATCTATTTTTACCAACTAAACCTCGTATTACTATTGTTATGAGATTTTGTTTAGTAAATTTTCGAAATTTATGTACGAAACAAAAATCAGATTATATTAACATAACGTACAGGTTCTTTTAATTAAAAGTATACGAACAATAAAGCGTATTAAAAAGTCTTTAGAATAGAAATAAACGATATTAATGGGGTATTCACCCGCTAAACGAGAATAAAATCCATCTAACTAGTAAATTAAAAACGTAAGAAAGTAAAAGACAAACTATTGGGTCTACCATGACTAGAACAAAATTGTCAAACTTGGATATTTTCGAGCTATGTTCGTCCTATCGGCAAAAATCTTCCATAAGAAATAATATGGGGACGATATTAATGCCGCGTGACCTTGGAGGATTTGGTTCCGAAAAAAGTTGGCCATAATAGGGAATTTGCATAAGTTCCCGATATCGGTAAAAGTATGTGCAACAAGTACATTTACGTCTAAAAATTATTTAAACGTTAATTAAAGGTTTTTAAGTTAAATCGTTTAATATCCATTGAGGGTCAATATTTGACATTTTAAATTTCCCGCACATTTATTTTGAAACGGCTGCCTACGTCACCGGCCTTCATGACGAACACGGCCGCCTAGATAAACGGCAAAATTCCCTCCTTTTACCAAAGTCTTTGGTTCATACAACAATGGCCAACAATAAACAACAGTTGATGTCCTTTTCCAAACATTATTATCAACATTGTGTTTTTACTTATTATCAATTAAAATACAGTTAGAAGCTTACGTTGTGATATACTAAATGTATAAAATAAAATATTAAGCATATAAGAACAAACTAGATGTCAAAATGTGCTTCTTCAGCCAAGATAATCTCCGAAAGTAAAGCGAGTAACTTGAAAAATCGTTACGTGATTGGTTGATTTTTATCATGAAGGCTGGTGACGTATGACCCGTTTTTTCCCGCCAAAATATGTAGGAAACTTTCACCCTTATTTTATAAATGAAAATATTCTCAAAATCAAGAAAATAATATTTTTTGTGTGAAGGAAGGTGGCCTAAACCCAGTACAACCATTAAATAATGTTATGCTAATTCCCTTTTGACGTAATCGGCTGCCTTTTCTGTAAATCCCCTTGATTTTGTTTTAATTTGCTGTTTACGAAGAAAAGGTGTGATTTTGGAAGGCATATTTTTGCGTGTTTGATTGTATATTTGTTCACAGTTTCAAGACATGAAGAGTCATTTATTGTTATTGTTAGTACGATGCTCTAGTATAGATGTGGAAAAGAAGAAATTCGCAAAACACCTATTTTCGCCAATTTCAGGATCCTAATTCTATTTAAAAAATCGTGTAAAATCACAGTTACAAGATTTCTTTTTTAACCCGTTCAGACCCCACGTACATTTAAATGAACATCAACTTAAAAATTTTAATCCGGGTAAAAATCTGTTTTATTTTTAATTTGACCTTACTTTTTGGATGAGCGAAGCGAAGACTTCAATTTAACTGACCCCCAAAAAAATTTAGCTCGATTGTTTTTTTTTTGTTTTTGTTTTTGTTTTTTTTTCGTCTGTTTGTTCGCTCTCTACCGGGCAAACGGTATATCCGATCTTGATGACAATTTGACAGGACCTTCGAAATCTCCAAAACTTAGACTTGCTACGTTTTTGGGTACAATCGAAGAAATATTTCTCATGAATATCGTTCTTTTACGATTTTTTTCGATTTTTAGTGCGATATTTTCGTGACATTTGGGCCGATTCTGACCAAACGGGTAAGGCTACAACGTTCATATTTCACATGGACATTAAAATAATGGTGATGTATTGCTTCCTGAAAGATTAAGTCGAAAAAGTTAGCCAGAATCTATAGAAATAAAGCTTTTAATATAAGTTTTTTGATTTTTTTGTGCGATATTTTCGTGCCATTTGGGCCAATTCTGACCAAACGGGTGGGGCTACAACGTTCATATTAAACATGAACATTAAGGTTATGGTGATGTAGTACCTTTTGAAATAAAAAGTTGAAAAAGTTAGCCAGAATCCATAGAAATAAAGCTTTAAATATAATTTTTTACGGTAAATAATACCAATTGACAAGTAACAATAGAAACTTGACAACAATCACCTACAATGCGTAGGCAGTAAAACAAAGCACTTCCAAAAGTAAAGATATCCCACGCAAACTTAAAACTGTAAAAAGCTCATCCATCAACGCGGCGGGACTTTAGCGTTTTCCTTGTTTAAATACATTTTCCCCCATGCCCAAAGGACCAAAAATTGTTTTGTTTAATAGAAGATTAAAAGTATTTATCTGTAAAAAGAAAAGGCTAAAAACATGAAACATTTGGTTTGTCCCGAGAAATTATAAATCTTAAGTATTGCTATTAATTGCGATAGAAAAAATACAAAATAATAAGCATTTTTGGATGAGCGAAGCGAAGACTTCAATTTGACTTTGTGTTTTTTTGCTTGTTTTTTACTTACGTTACCCCAAGAAAAATAGCTCGGGTGTTTTGTTTTTGTTAGTTTTTTTGTCTGTTTGTTCGCTCTCTACCGGGCAAACGGCATATGCGATCTTGATGAAAATGAGAGGGGACCTTTGAAACCTCTAAACTTTGAGCTGTATTGTTTTTGGGTACAATCGAAGAAATGTTTCTCATAAATATCGTACTTTTATGATTTTTTTCGATTTTCAGTGCGATATTTTCGTGATATTTGGCAAACGGCTACTCCGATATTGATTAAACTTTATAGGAACGTTTTAAATCACTGAAGTCATATATGTTATGATTTTAGTGATATTTTAAAAACATTTCTTATATAAATCGTACTTTTACGATTTTTTCTCCCGTTTTTAATACGAGATTTTCGTGATATTTGGGCCGATTTTGACCTAACTGGTGGGGCTACAACGTTCATGTTTTATATTTACATAAAGATTATGGCGATGTAGTGCCTTTTGAAAGAAAAAGTTAAAAAGTTGATCAAAATTCATAGAAATAAAGGTTTTAATATAAGCCTTTTACAGGTTTATAATGAACAAGTAATATCAAGTAACTATAGAAAAAGTAAGGAGATTCCACATAAAAATGTAATCATTGGGCAGAAATATTCCAAAAAAAGCTTATCCATCAACGCGACTGGATAAAGCATTCGCAAAGCGGCCTAGTATCATAACAATCGGATAAAGCTTGTTGGTGTTATAAGAAGAAGAATTTTTTTAAAAATCGAAAAAAATCGTAAAATTGCGATTTAAATGAGAAATAATTTTTCGATTGCGCTCAAAAACGTGGCAGTTCTTAGTTCAGAGATTTCGAAGGCGTCCTAAAAATTTTATCGCAATTATATTATCGGTTTAGCCGGAATCGTGTGAACAAACACACAAAAATACAAAAAGAAAAAAATATATATATTCCGGATTTTTTTCTCCAGTGTAGTGAAATGGAATCTTCGCTTCGCTCGCTACGCTCATCCAATCATATTCGGGTATAGAAACTGATATGAACAGGAAAATCAATAAACTAGGAAGCTTCGCAAACGCTTTTTCAGACGCGTTGTTGGATGAGCGCATGTTTTATTAATCGAAAAAAGTGTAAAATTACGATTTTCATAAGAAATTGTTTTTCGATTGCGCTTAAATTTTACACAAATATATAAATATATAAAATTGAGGTTCTGTGAAAATATCATTACAATCGGACAAAGCATGTAGGTATTATAAGTCGTAGAATGTTTTAAAAATAAAAAAATCGTAAAATTGCGATGTTCAAAAGAAATAGTGTTTCGATTGCGCTCAAATTTCAATTCATAAAATTAAGTTTTTGTGAAAAAATCATAACAATCGGACAAAGCATGTAGGTGTTATAAGTCCAAGAAATTTTTTTGGAAATCGAAAAAATCGTAAAGTTGCGATTTTAATGAGAAATAATTTTTCGATTGCGCTCAAAAACGTGGCAGTTCTAAGTTTAGAGATTTCGAAAGCCTCCAAAAAATTTCATCACAATTGGAGAATCGGTTTATAGCCGGAATCGTGTGGACAAACACACTAAAATACAAAAAGAAAGAAAGAAAGAAAGAAAGAAAGAAAGAAAGAAAGAAAGAAAGAAGAAGAAACAAAAATCCGTATTTTTTTCTCCAGTGTAGTGAAATGAAATCTTCGCTTCGCTCGTTCCGCTCGCTACGCTCATCCAACTAAAGTACAAGAAGTTCAAACAAAAATACTCTGCAATTCAAACAAATAATCCATGAAGTTTTTAATGATTTTATGGAATAAACAACACTTTTGTAGTGATACCTACATTACACATTTAAAAATTATTCCGAGTAGAATTAAATAACATTAAAATATCCCGGTGTACTTAACACAAAGGAAGAGCAAAGCCCTTCCTTGTATATTAAGTTTATATACTTACTGGGCGATGGTGTTTGTGCCGTTGTTGCCCCCATCACAGCGACCAGCAGCAAACAGATACTCAGCTGCATCATGGTTGTACTCTGGTAGAAAGAACAAGAGAAGAATGATACTTTCTGTGATAAACCTTTAAGTTCGATATATGTGCCCGTCAGGGCGCCGCAGCCAAGCCGCGGTGCGCTACACACTCAAGCACCTTATACAGCAAGCAGAGTTTGGGGGATTTCGAGGTGTCTTCCAGCAGTCATGAAACGTGATGTGAACTTAAAAACTATCAACTTAAAAAGTATTTAAGTACAACACATGCTAAAGTTGGTTGGGGTAGGAGCATTCCTTCTTGGTGAAAAAATGGCTTGAAACATGCTCTACTACTGCTACAAATATTACGATCAAATTCGTCAGTTTCAATCGGCTCGCGATTCTGACCAAACGGGTGGGGCTACAACGTTCATATTTTATATAGACATGAAGGTATTAGGGAAAAAAGGGTATTTTAAAAGAAAAAAATGAAAAAGTTATCTAGAAGGCTTTCAATTATGGTTTCAATATAAGCCTGATACAAGAATATAATCAACACGTAACTATAAGTTACTTGACAAATAATCGACTATATTGTTTACAAAAAGCAAGTCTTTGGACCACTAGATAATTTACATCGTATTGTTAATTGGTTATACCATAGATATTAAATCAACTTTGATAAAATTATTATATTTTAACAAATAATTTTGCAATGGAACTTGAAAAAGTAATGAGATCCCACACATAACAAAAACTTGTAAAAATACTGCCAAACCTTACACTCTAAAAAGAAATGATATCTTAAAAAGGGCCAAGCTCATCTACTCTTCTACATTTGCACATTCTTAATTCATAAACGTACAGTGTACCGTAAAAGCATCCTTGAAAAGCTTGGCAAATTCAATTTGCATGATATTACGTTTTAATTAATTAGAAAAAAAAAAATTTGGATGAACTATTACGTTAATATTAATAATTGCAAATTCTATTTTGCCAAGCTTGTCAACGATGCTGTGACGGACACTGTGCGTTTATGAATTAAGATTGCGCAAATGTGGAAGGGATTTTGAGCTTGGCCCTTTTTCAGATCTCATTTCGTTTGAGTGTGTAAAGTTTGGCTGTATTTTCACAAGTTTTTGTTATGTGTGCAACGATTTTCTAGCAACGTGAAGCTTTCTTATTGACCTTAGCGCTCATAAAATTTCACAATGTTTTAATGTGTGTATAAAAGCAAATATTATTTCTACGAAATACGTTTAAGGTTTTTGATGCAAAATCAGGGAACATATATATTTTTGAAACGATACAAATTGACAATTTTACGAAAAAACGAATTCCCCACTGCTAAGAAAATGATTTAATTAAAATTATGCTTATAGCCTTAGAAGCATACTTTCCACAATATAAGGGCATGAGACCCTCGCTTTTACGGTTGTGTTAAGGGAAAAAAAGATGAAACAAATTTTAATTTTTTTTAATATGTAACTAGCTTACCCGTCGCGCGTTGCTGCGATCTCTGAAGAAACCTTCCCCGTGGAAAAATACATATATGTGCCAAGTTTCATGGAGATCGGATAAATGGTGTAGTCTATATGTATATAAACGAATGTATCCTCTTTGCAGGCACCGATCACCTCGTGGAGGATAGCATAAAAACCTTTGCCGTGAAAAAATACATATATGGGGCCAAGTTTTTATAAAGATCGGATGAATGGTGTAGTCTATATATGTGCCAAGTTTCATAGAGATCGGATGAAAAAAACGAATGTATCCTCTTTGCAGGAAACCGTTTTACCTCGTAGAGGAGTTAGAAAAAAGTGAATAGCAAAGAAACTTTCCCGGTGAAAAAATACATATATGTGCCAAGTTTCATGGAGATCGGATGAATGGTGTAGCCTATATTTATAAAAAGGAGTGTATTCTCCTTGCAGGCACCGATCACCACGTGGAGGATAGCATAGAAACCTTCCCCGTGAAAAAAATATATATGTGACAAGTTTCATGGAGATCGGATGAATGGTGTAGTCTATATACATGATAACGAATGTAACCTCTTTGCAGAAACCGATCACCACGTGGAGGAGTTACAACAAAATGGATAGCATAGAAACCTTCCTCGTGAAAAAAGACATATATGTGCTAAGTTTTAGCGATGTGCGGTTCCAGGTTTTGGTTCGGTTCCGGGTAGTAAAGTACCCGTTTTTTCGGAGCACGTCACTAAAAAATCATTTAAAATAAATACATTTTTTTTATTTACTAAAAAATTATTTTATCTTAAATTTGTATAACAATTAAAAAAACAGTAGGTCGGTTTCAAATTATGAATAAAAAATTTTAAGTTATGGATTACTTAAATTATCCACTTGACAATTTAATTGGACCTTTAAAAACATAAAACCAAATATTTACGTAACATTACAAAAAATATCTATAAACGTCCAGCGCCTTTTGACAGCATGTGTGTTAGCCAATAAGCGTAAGAGTGCGGAGAGATAGCTCCGGCGATGTACCCCTCGCAGCCAAGGTCGTAGATGCCCGGGGGAGGGGAGGGGCGTGCGCCTGACCAAATGCGCGTTCGATCGAGGCGGCCCAGCTAACTGTTCAAGAACTTGTGTGGGAAATGTATTAAAACGAATGTATCCTCTTTGCAGGCACCGATCACCACGTGTTACAACAAAATGGATAGCATAGATACCTTCCCCGTAAAAAATACAATATGTGCCAAGTTTCATGGAGGTTGGATGAATGGTGTAGTAATGCATAAAGGACAAACATAAAGACATACATTTATTTTTATATGTAAAGAAGAAGATAGATAGAAGATGAAAATTAAAACGATATTGTTTATGTACCTAGAATTATTTCATATGATTCAGACATTTTATCAGTATTGAATGGTTTAGGAATTTATAAAATCTGATTAGTACTCGTCTTCAAAATCGTCTGATGCATCAGTCACCACATAAGAAAGGGCTTGCAGGTGGTGCAGCTATTTTGTTATAAAAAACGGAACTAACGAATCATGGCAGATCCACGTGAGCTCGGTAGTTCGCATTAAAATAAGCTAATCCTGGTGAAATTGTGTTAATGATAATGAATTCCAAGCCCGTTTTTTGGGTTGGTTAAAAAAATAAATTTATACTATTCGATGATCAACAAAAACTCAGATTTTTGAGCGGGTTCATGAAACATAAAAATACTTAAAAAGATGTGGGTGATGTGTTTCTTCGTTTTCTCATCTAAAATCCCTCAGATGTGAAAATTTGGCCTGTGACTGGATCTATCAAGCACGGGTCAGAAGACATTATTTCCCCATTTCGGACGCGCCCCAAATATTTTTTTGATTAACACAATCTATCCAAGGTTATGTATGTGCGACGAGGCGATTGAGGTAATGTTTAGTTTGACAAAAAATAACAATTATCAACCAACCTAACCAATTAAATATTTTAGATCATTTGATTTCATTACTATATTTACTTTTAAATTTCTGAGTATTCCATAATTAATCACTCTTTGTTATTTTTTTTAATTTGTTTTTCGATTTGGATTTATTGCACGAATTTAATGATTGTAAAAAATTTTGTATCGTTTGAAAATATCCTTAATGTGAATTTGAAGTAAGTAATAACTTAGCAAGTGTTGTTTTATATACATTGTCAAAGTAAAATCATTCAACACACAAACAAAAAAACAACAGCAAACAATTATGAATGAGTTTAATTTTTTCAACCGAGAATAAGAATATGTTGATAGTGAAAATTTGAAAAATGTCTTATTGTTTGTTGCACCATATAATGAAGTATACTTACAAGCCTCCAAGACTGTAAGCTGCTCTGCTGACAAGTTCAAAGATTGCTGAATCAATTATTGCTATTTGTTGTCGAAGTCAGTTTATATATAAGTCCATCTTGTAGCTCAAAAACAATAAGTTATGCCAAAAAATTAACAAGGTAATAAACAAACGTCATTACAGCTCACGGTTAAAGTTGGCCAATGACGATGAAGCATATCTAATTATTGATCCATTGTTCGTAGATTGCAAGATTAAAAACAACCATTAACAGAAACAATTTTTTAACTATTCACGATATGTGCATAACAATTTGACCCCATATCATGCAAGTATTTTGTAATGGACGACTGGTGATGGGCGGAGCTTAAAACGATCGATAGGCCAAGTGTCGAGAGTTGGGATAGATTCTCATTTCCCAAGTTTACGTCTGTTAACGGTGCAGCACTAATCACGCTCTAACTCTTATTGTATTCATTATTTGGGAAAAACTTAAGAGGAATATTATTTAGCAAACATATCATTGCTTATGATAGCGATTATTTCGAATTTTTTGACACAGCCGTTAACTTGTTATTACAATGTGCGCATAATACATAAAAAATAATCAAAACGACTATAAACTTTTTCAACTTCAATTGACAAAAAAACTACTTATCGGATTTCGACAAGACCTCTTCAAAAAATTCATCTGACTGTTTAGACAAGAAATAAATTAACTTTCTAGACAAAAAATGCATTGAACGAAAATTTACAGCATGGGTTAATAATAATTATAATAAAAATAAACAATAATAAACTAAAAAAATTATTAAAAAAATTATATCTTGCTCCTGTGATTTAACATTAATTTTTTAATTTTTTTTATACAGAAATTTGCGAAAATTGGTGTTTTGGGAAATTTCTTAAATAGGCTTTAACCTGTTTTTTTTTTGGTCCACATAGATTCTAGAGCATAGTACCAATTGTCAATGCCAATTTTTTTACAACGTGTCTTGAAACTGTGCCCAAATATACCCTCAAACACGCAAAAATATGCATTCCAAAATCACACCCCATCTTTGTAATCAGCCTATTTTGACCTAACAACTTGCCCAAATTACTAAACAAAATAAAGAGAATTTACAGAAAAAGCTGTTGAGTATGTCAATATGGGCCAATATTTTTTCGGATCAAAATCCTCCAAGGTCACGGGGCATATATCGTCCCCATGTTATTTCTTATGGGAGATTGTTATCGATGGGACCTAGCTCGAAAAATGTCATGTTTGACAATTTTTTGGGAGGTCATGGTGGTCCCAATAATTTTTCTGTTAATTACTAAATTCATTACAAGTTAGCCTGAATGAAATATATTTTTTTAGTTTTGCGGTTAAATATCCCTTTAACTATACACAAACTGTCCACAAACACCTCTAGGAAAATCAGATTTTTGTAAATGTTGTAAACGTTTATCTGTGGTTGTAGATGTCCTATTTAAATCACCTACATCGCCACTTCGATTTTCATGACTAGATTTTCACAAATAATTAATTTTGGTTTATTTAAGGACGGGCTAGCAATTAGGTTTACGTTATTTTAAACTGTAAAACTAAACTAACTGTAAACTGAGGTATCTGGAAACACAATTTTTTGGAAACCAGTGGTTAATTTGGGGTGGTCCACGGCGGCGTATATACAGAAACCACCCATTCCTTTTCTGGGTTATGGGATGTATTTGGAAAATACCTTTTCTATCCCACTCTTCTTGCGGACGAAAAAAAACAGAGGTATTTCATGTTGTTACACTTACAGATAACGATAATCCAGATGCCGGCTGGGGCGCCGAATGTTGAATAACTCTGTTTTGCATCAAATTCAAATTCGTAGCTACTTGAAAAAGCTTTGGCCTGGAATATACACAGAAGAGTTCAAACTAGTTTAGCCCGAACAATCTGGTCACTAACTACGATATTAAGGATTTTGGGTAGTAAGAAGGGTTTGTCCAAAACCGACGAATAGGAGTCAACTCAACAACTTGACCGCAAGGAGCTCTATTTTTGTCACTTTAATATCTTGTATACACTGCCCAAAATATACAACGTTGGAGATGCTTTGCCTTCATCTCGACAACGCTTTTTTAATTTATTTTATTATTTTATTTTTTAAACGAGTGAGCGCAGCGAACGGAGCGATCTCCATTCAACTCAAACGGTTCTCATTCTGTTAGTATGCGTGTGTGTACGTTGAAAATCAGCCGAATCGCTCAACAGATTGCGCTGAAATTTTAAACAGACATCCGGTACGAGTTTACTGAGAACTGTTAACAAAATCAGCTAGATCCATTGCGATTTAAACATACAATAAATAAAAATGTGATTTTTTTATTACGCCGTATAACGGTATAATTAAAATCGTGGTCTAGACCACCAACTTTATTCTTACCTTCGCCATGGATTCTAGATATGTGTACGCTTTTTGTAGGCCTCAGCCGTATGGTCGTTCATTTGGCACAGAGCATGGCTCTGCTAATCGTAAAAGACGAGGAAAGAGACGAGGAAAAGTCCATCTCGCAAACATCGGCTAGTAAGTATATAAAAGAGAAGTAGGCCTATATATTACTCCCTGAAAAGATGCGCCCTGTGGCAGTCGTCATCGGGGACCTCTAACCCCTTCCCTGACTACCTCCTTGACGACGACGACGACAATGGAATCACGAACAATGCCAAACACGATGACGATGACGACGTGAGAGGGTTTCCTTTCTTTCACCTATACCCGTGGCTGGTTCTGTCGAGCATAGGATTTTCCTACATATATCCCTTAGTTTAGAGTAGCGCATTATAACCGAACGGTTGACGCGCCCTGAAACCAAATCAACTAAAAAATAGTTTCTCTGTTCGTCTATAGACTTAAATTGTCTTTAATTTTTCATAAGCCTACATTGACGCTGGAGGCAGTGTTTATACTATGTCTAGGAGTCGTTCCATTAAGCCTGGTGTGTATCTGTTGAAAAAGGGTCTGTGACCACAAATGTTTTGTGCAATGATTATAGGCCTACTAGGAAAATGTCAAAGTCGTTGATAGACGAGTGAGTGAGCCATGTGTTGAGTACCTGGGAACATTTGCATTTAAGTGTGATGATAATAATTATATAGGTAAAATTAATAGGGTTTTGAATTTAGTTGGTAAAAGGGCACTGTAACTGTAAGGCCATAATGCACCACTCTAGCCTATGAAAAGGCTAGGGAGGCCTTAGGAAGGAGGAAGAAAGGAAACGTTACAGGGGACTCAACACATGGCTCACTCACTCGTTGTACAACGACTTTGGCGTTTCCCTAGTTTATTTATTTAACGTCTATCCAATTCAGTTTAAAAACTGATTAACAAATGAGAGTACAACTAAATAAATCTAATTACATTGATGCAAACAACAATGAACGACAGTAAAAGTAAATATTCGATATAGTTATATTACAACAATGCATTACAACAAAAACATTTTTTTAAACAATAGAAAAGGATATTGAATGGAATTAATTAATGGATTAAAAATGTAAAATAGGAAAAATAAAAAATATCACTCGCACCTATTTTTATAACATTCTCTAAGGTTCCCATATCATCTTAACTTTTCTGTTTGTCCGTCGATGAAAACATAACGACCTTCTTTCGACACGATTTTTTTCTAGCAATGCTCTGCAAAAAGGCCAATACATAATGTTTTGGGAGATTTTATCGGTAAGGGGGTGATTGGCTAGCACCACAGAAAGTTGTTTATATGATGATTAATCGACTGCACCCTTACTGTAGGAACAGGCAACGAACAGTTTTTAGTCCAAATCCTACCCGGCACCTCCACCAAAATTGTCAAGACACTTTAAATCGTATTATTTTTGTATTCTTCTCCGACGATCTGTTCATTGAAGAGCTTCGCTCCCTACTTGTGGTACTCTTGCACCTGTCCTTATTCGTGTGGTTCGTTGGTATAGTGGTTAGAGGCTCTGCTTAAGATGCAGAAGGTCCTGGATTCGATTTCCGCTATAGGCAGAAGTTTTTTAACTTCTGATGTGGACTTAAGTCCATCAGTTCTAGGCTTAGTATTGTGTGAAAGGTGACTTTGGAGCCGTCCTAGCAACAGGCACATAATACATTCTAAAGTTGTTCAGAATTAGCCTTGTTGACGATTCTGGCGCTATCCGCGGGTGGAAACGTGTCCAGCTTGATTGATCGGTGTTTCCTACATAAATATGCCGGTCTAATTGGTCATTATTCGCTTGTCGATGGCGTCAGTCTGTTTTAAATTTAATGTCCCCCAGTGAGAATTATTCCTGTGACAAAGTTGGTAGACTCTAAATACGAATTTATGTATTTGTTAATACGAATTTATGTATTTGTTAATTTGATATAAAATGAAATTCGTAAAGATGTATCTTGCTTCTAATGAACGTTTAAATGTGTTCAATAGTCACAGGAAATATTTTCATGATATCTATGTAAGGTATATAGTATTTCAGGTCCAAAATTATGTTTAAATAAATAAAACAAGTTTATCCTGAAACAATGTTTTATTCATCTACTATTCAACAAGTATAAGTGACGTATTATTTATTTATTAATTTCCCAAAATTGCAACTTGCCCATATAGAATATTCAGTACATTGTTCTTGTAATAACTTCAGAAAGTAAAGTTACACCAGTGTTTTCTGCTGAATCCATGCGCGCAGCTGAGGCATCCGGGTGTAGACTCCAGGGTAGTTGGGCTCGACACAATTATCGCCCCATGACGTGATGCCTACCAGCAGCTTGACACCGCCAATCACTGCAACCAGTGGACCACCGGAGTCATACTAAAAGTAAAAGAAAGATTAAGGATGTGCATATCCAAAGTTTCGAAATATATTTATGATTATATTATTTTGCTAACTTTCGAGTTTTTTTGTTGAAAACCTTGCAAAGAGGTGGAAAGAAAAGTTTAACCATACCACATACTTCGTGTAAAGAAAAAAAGCTCGGTCCTAATCGGTTACACGTTTCTAATAATTCCATTATGTTTTCATTGATGACAATTTTAAAATATATTTTGTCACATAAAATTCTTAAATTTAACAACACCGTTTATATTATTTATGAGTCAAATTACACAATTTTCGAATTTTCGGATGAGCGTTGCGAGCGAAGCGAAAACGTCAATTTCACTGACCCCTCAAAAAATTTAGCTCCAATGTTTTTTTTTTTTTTTTGGTCTGTTTGTTCGCACGATTCCGGGCAAACGGCATAAGCGATCAAGATGAAAATTGAAGGGGACCTTCGAAATCTCTGAACTGAGACGTGCCACGTTTTTTGGTACAATCGAAGATATATTTCACATAAATATCGCACTTTTACGATTTTTTTCGATTTTTAGTGCGATATTTTCGTCTCATTTGGGCCGATTCTGATCACAAACGGGTGGGGCTACAAAGTTGATATTTTACATGGACAATAAGGTTATGGGGATGTAGTACTAAGTGAAAAAAAAGTTGAAAAAGTTAACCAGAATCTATAAAATAAACGTACTTTTACGAGTTTTTTCGATTTTTACTGCGATATTTTCGTGACATTTGGGCCGATTCTGACCAAACGGGTGGGGCTACAACGTTAATATTTCACATGAACATTAAAGTTATGGTGATGTAGCACCTTTTGAAAGAAAAAGTTGAATCAGTTAGCCAGAATCCATAGAATAAAGGTTTTAATATGAGTTTTTTTTTAGGTTTATAATAACAATTAACAAGTAACATTAGAAATTTGACAACAATCACCTACAATGCATTCAAAAAGCACTTGCAAAGGAAAAGTGGTCCCACGCAAACAAAAAAACTTAAAAAAAGCTCATCCATCAACGCGACGGACTTGAGCGTTTTCCTAGTGTAGAAAAATATTAAAACCGCCAAATTGATTATTAACAAAGGACCTTAATATTTGCTTTGTAACATGTAGGTTTGTAAAGTTAAATGTACTATATACACACATGATTCACATATTATGCCATTTTGGAAGGACGCACAACGAAAGGACATTGTTATTCTTCATAATATAACATGTGATCACATTTTTTATTTTACTTTGTAATTCATACTGGCAAACATACATAGTTGGAACTCTTGCCGGTCGATAGGTTGGATTCTAACGATCGTTGAATGAAGAAGAATGTATTACGAGGACCCTTACCTACCGCCCCCCTCCCGCCAAGAGCCAGTGGTTTAGCCGACGTCGTTTAACCGGTTCCCACTCGAACACCGAAGTTAAGCAGAATCGGGCGTGGTCAGGGGTCGAGTGGGTGACCGCTTAATTCTGAAACTTACGTATACCACTGGTAAGAGCAGATGTAGGGTTTGAGAGCTAGTGTAACGACTTCGTTCTCCTCGACGTCTGCTCGCCAGTCTGGGTTAGTGGAGGAATCTTTATGACTGTCAAAGTTGCACCGTCCTTTCGGATGGGAAGTTAAGCCGTTGGTCCTCTTGGAACTTTTCGAAAGGTGTTGGCTTCGTGCCGGTACTAGGTTTCCCCTCCTCCCTTCTGATCATACTTCATCCTCATCTATCACCAATCATCGTCTCGAATAGCCAAAGTGCATTAATAAGAGACGTTAAGCAATATCCAATCAACCAATCTACCGCCCAGCTATACTTATCACAACCCACAATAATCGTGTTATCCATGTCTTTCACAACATGAGCGAACGCTTGTTTATGTTCAAACTAGAAAAATTATGTTTTTAATCACCTGGCAAACACCCATGCCTCCTGCAGGGACCCCAGCACATATCATATTGGCGGTGATACGATTGCATCCATTGGCCAGGTACGAGTTCTGGCAGGAGGGTGCAGGGCCACATTGTGTCCAGACTGGTACATTTACAGCATATAGCAAAGTAGTGCTGATACCTCCAGACTGCAAACACAAACATAATTATACATTGCATAACATTGTATAATGCGAATATATATTTCTCCCACATGGCTTCCGGTAAACTGTGTGCAGATACATAACCGAATTTCAAACAGAATATTTGTCTTGAAACTAAGTAGAACGGCCATAATAGAATATAAAACAAAACACGAACCAGTGCAATTTTGAACATATATAACATATATAATGAGATTAAAACAAAACAATAGTGTATGAAGATATTTTTGTAGAGTTAAAACGGTTATTGGTCTATCATAAACCATTAATTTTGGTTAAAGCTGCTCTCACATTGTTTTGCAGGTAGTCCAACAATATTCTACTACCCACTCTCCGATGCCCCACCAACCATTTTACTCTCCGAAACCCTACTACCTTCTCTACCTGTTTTCCTAAGCCCATGTTACACCATCTTAGATAAGTGCAAGGTCCACTGCGAGTTAAAACTTCATGGTATTTGTGTATAACCTAACCTAACATAACCTTACCTAACCGCGTAGCAGTACATGCACTTATATTACGTGGTGTTACATGGGCTTCTTGAGCAGGTAGGTGGGGCATCGGAGAGTGGGCAAGAGTGGGGTATCGGAGACTAAAATGGTTGGTGGGGTATGGGAGATTGGGGTATCAGAGAGCGCCCCATTGCATCATTTTAAAGACAATGGATGTGGCAGCCACATATTCTAGTTGTTATGAATGTGACCTGCCTATCCTTTGAAAAATCCCAAGAACCTTCCTTGAATATTGATATGAATGTTTATTTAATATTATGTGGACGTTTATTTAATATTATGTGAACGTTTATTAAATATTCTGTAAACATTTATTTAATATTTTTAAATGTGTAATTATTCTTATTGTTATGTTCAATAAACATTCTTAGAACTCATCACAATGTCATTATATGATATAATGTGAACGTTTATTGAATGATAAATTTGGTGACATTAATTTGAGGTTGACCATTTCTACAATGTTTATTGAATATAACTAAACCTTTCCAGAACATTGTGTGAATATTTATAATGTTCAGGGACAATATTTATAGAACGTTCCTTGAAAATGGTTGTGCTGTATGGAAAGACTACGAACTTTAATTACGGATGCCTGCTGTAGGGAACACATCAGAGCTTACCGATTTGACCCTCTTCTGAACTAGGTATATTGGAGCTACGTCAATATTGTCAAGGGATATCCGAGGGCTGTTTAAAGGGGTATTTAGCCGCTAAACTTAAAAAATATATTTCATTCAGGCTAACTAGTAATGAATTTAGCAATTAACAGAAAAATTATTGGGGCCACCATGACCTCCCAAAAAATTGTCAAACTTGACATTTTTCGAGCTAGGTCCCATCGGCAAAAAATCTCCCATAAGAAAAAACATGGGGATGATCTTTAGGCCCCGTGACCTTGGAGGATTTTGATCCAAAAAAATATTGGTCATTATTGACGTACTCGACAGCCTTTTCTGTAAATTCTCTATATTTTGTTTTGTAATTTGGGCAAGTAGTTCGGTCAAAATATGCTGATTACCAAGATGCGGTGTGATTTTGGAATGCATATTTTTGCGTGTTTGACGGTATATTTGGGCACAGTTTCAAGACATGATGTTAAAAAGGGGCATTTTAGATTGGTACTATGCTCTATTATCTATGTGGACCAAAAAAGAAGCAGGTTAAAGCCGATTTAAGAAATTTTCCAAAACACCAATTTTCGCCAATTTCTGGATCAAAAAAATTAAAAAATTCGTGTTAAATCACAGTTACAAGATATAATTACTTTAACTGTCATTTAAGTGTAGTATTGTGCTATAGATCACGTGGTAAAAAATATTTTTTGGGGGTTTTTAGCCCCTTTAAGAGAACTCAATCTCTTGCATTCGCATAAACGACTGAGGAAAACCTCTAGTCTGGATTGCCGGTCTCGACGGGATTCGAAGCCGGGACCATCCGAATCAGAGTCTCGCGCTTTACGCTTGAGTCACCCTTGTCTGTCTAGACTTTCATCAGGTGTATTATGCTATGCGAGAGGGATGCCTAGGTTAGGACGCTGGTCACACAGCTATTAAAAGCCAACATAGCAAGCAATGTTTCAAACATAATATGTAACCGGGTATAAAGAATTGTAGATGCGAATAATTTACAATCTCCTTTTTATAACTATAGTAATTAATTATTATGATCGCTTTTCTAGGCAGGAGTTTTCTAACGAGATAGTGATTGTATGTACAACATATTATTGTGAAGGTGCCTACTGTATTAATATTGAGTTATGTGTTTTTTCATGATGAATGTTATTTTATTTAGTTTCATGATTTTGAAAATAATATGATTTGCTATAAAATATAAATTTAGGCCAAACCTGGTTTGTAAAGTTACGCAAGCTGGTACAAAAATGTAAAATGGAAAGTCTAAAATTATTTGTTAAATGTGCTCATGTTTGCTTACATTTGTGCTTAACCAAGACTGAAATGATTCTCATTCCGCGATTATTTGATTTTGAAAATCAAAGAGGAGCAAAACATTATACATTTTATTCGAAAACACACTCACAGACAGTCTACCCCAGCCAGTGGCAGTTGTCACGGTACCAGTGGGAATATCCAAGCCCTGGGTGGGAAGAGCGATGTTCTTGATGTTCGTACCGTAGACGAAGGGAGTTCCTACCTGGAATCGAAACCAATTACAATTGACAACAGAGAAATTATAATGCAATAGGACATGATAGAGGTCGTTGAGCACAGCCGCTCTTAGTTCTAATGAAATTTAACTCTACTCCATCTGAGATTCTTTCCGTTTTTATGTGTTATATAACAATTGTGTTTGTATTAGTTTCCCAAAGAAGACAACCAAATTATTGTCAGCTGATTGATTTTCTAAATTTTTTAAATAATTTTTCTGATAGCAGCCTTGTTATTAGTTTTCTTAATTAGGATCCAATTAATGTTTGCATTATCTCAAAAAAGTAACATGTTGATACCCTTTCTATTATATTAATAAATAATAATAAAATAAAATAAATTGGATTTAGAGTCTACCCACTCACGGTCGTTCGCCCGCAGCCAAGCGCACGCGACTGCTAGTAGGCGATGATAAAACTCGACCCTGTTTACTCCTACCCGAGTTGGGGGATTTTCAGCTATCTGCACACGCCGCCCCGAAAGATCTACAATCTTGAAATTGGTATATGACCTGATATGTGGTCCATAACATCCCCCTAAAAAAAATCAGCCCGATCCGATAACCCGTTCTGTGTTAAAAAAGTGCGTAAAAATCGACGAAAATATTTCGGCTGGCTGGTTGGTTGGTTGGTTGGTATGGGGGGGGGGGGGGGGGGGATTCTGCCAGAGAGGAATAAGAGCCTACAGAGAAAACGGTACATCTTAGAACCATGAAGCTTGGACCACACTTAGATGTACCTCAGACTCGCATACTTCCGCCGAGAGACAAGCAATATTCCACCCCCAACCCCCCTAAATCATCCCCTAAAATTAAAATAATTCATAGCTCTAACCCAAAATTGAATTTTTTTTCAAATAAGTAAATTATGTTTTAATGTGTTTTAACCCAATCGGCCTATTCTCATTTCCTCAACCACATTTTGTCAACCCTCATCCCTAATAGTATATATTATTTTTACCTTGATTTTCAGCATTCACCACGAAGGCACCAAATGAGATATCATCATGAAATTTGACATGATGGTTCATAATAATATGAAACAAATCTGCCGAGAGGCAAGCGATATTCCACCCCCAACACCCCCTAAAATTGGAATATTTGTAGCTCTAATCTAAAATTGATGTTTTATTCAAATTAGTTAATAAAATTATGTTTTAATGTGTTTTAACCCAATCGGCCTATTCTCATTTCCTAAACCCCATTTTTTCAACCTCCATCCCTAATAGTTTATATTATTTTTACCTTAAATTCCAGCATTCACCAAGAAGGCACCTATCGAGTTATCAGCATGAAATTCGGCATGATGGTACATACAAATTAGAAAAATAATTCGCCGAGAGGCAAGCGATATTCCACCACCAACACCCCCTAAAATTGGAATAATTCATAGCTCTAATCTAAAATTGATGTTTTATTTAAATTAGTTATTAAAATTATGTTTTAATGTGCTTTAACCCAATCGGCCTATTCTCATTTCCAAAACCCTATTTTTTCAACCCCCATTTCTTATAGTTGATATTATTTTTACCTTGATTTCCAGCATTCACCATGAAGGCACCTATTGAGTTATCAGCATGAAATTTGGCATGATGGTACATAATAATATGAAACATAATAATCCGCCAGGAGGCAAGCGATATTTCACCCCCACTGTTCCCTACCACCCTTAACTTTGGGAAAAACTTTAGGTCGTTTTTAATACAATTTTAATATTTTAATTGCTGATTAAAATTATCCGTCAATGTGTTATATTCCGGTCAACAAATTATTCACACAAACATCCAAGACGACTTTAACCATAGGAAATTTAATAAAAACATTGTATATTGCCAACTACAGATTGTAAACAAAAACAAAAGATGGTAGCTTTTGTTTCTAGACAATTTGTTTTAAAAGGCACTGCATCCACCTTTACACGTATTTTACGTATTTCACGCCTTGATTTGATACAAACAACAAATGGATGTGATTTCCCCCAAAAATAAAAAAAATTGTAAAAAACGGCAGCCAAGCTCTTCTTCCCAAGTCTTCGTCTGTGAATGCTGTGAGATATAGAAGTTGAGCCAAGCATTCATTCTTTCTCCCTAGTTTCACATTTAAAAGAAGTAAGATCATTTCGCCTACTGACGAGCGCCAAGCCAACCATTTTCGTGGATAAAAAAATCAAAATTTCAAACTCAAAATCATAAAAAAAAAATTACTTGGCTATTGATTTTGGTACGTGGACTCTAAATAGTCAATGGCCAAGTAATTTTTTTATGATTTTGAGTTAAAAATGTTTACTTCTTTTACCACGATAATGGTTGGCTTGGCGCTCGTCAACAGGCGAAATGATCTTACTTCTTTTCAATGCGAAACTAGGGAGAAAGAATGAAATGCTTGGCTCAACTTCTATATCTCACAGCATTCACAGACGAAGACTTTGGAAGGAGAGCTTGGCTGCCGTTTTTTACAAATTTTTGTATTTTGGGGTTTCGCTTTACACACTTACACGTCTTCTTATTTAGTTACGGTTATCAAACGTGCTGATTTTATCTCGGGGTATTTGCAGGCGTTCGTGCCTATTCCTAACCGTTTAGGTGACCTCACTTTCAACACAGTTTTAACTCGTACAAAAAGGGGGGAAAAGAAAAATACTAGCCCTAGCAAAACAAAACACTCAAACATGTACAGTGACGGAGCAAAACACAACCCAATACAACTTCTGCCCTCGCGGGTCAAGAAGAGGTACCTGCACCTATGCACTAGCGCTGAGCCGCTCCACGCTCCAGGGGTTGCGTGCCTCCGGCAGTTGCTCGACGGTCCTGCTTGCTGTCCTGTACTTATTTCTAGACATAGTAACTAATTGTGATTTGCTGAAGGCGTAGGCATGACTTTAAAAAGGAGGAAGTCAGGATGTGCATGCAATTATTCAGTGAGTAAGAGAATTTACATAATTGGCATTATATTGTTGCGATTGAGAAATGCTAACTACTGACAACAGGTAATTTAGGTTGGATCCAACTCATGCAATAAAGAAAAACATAATAAAAAATATACCCTGGTTACAAGTCCTTATTAGAATAGGTCTTATTGTAATACGTAGATTCGTAGCCTATCGTTGTTCGAAGAGGGGGAGGGGGAGGACGTAGCCATCTTGGAAATGCATCGCACGGGAGCGGCCGGGGGAGAGGGGTGGCCGACGGTAGACTATGCTACGGAAGGAGCCCTGTGCCCGCGCTTGCCGTGATATCGGGGTCACGTGATCGTGAGCTAGCCGAATTCCAGCCGTCCTAAGAGACCGCCTAGGCCCCTAGAAAAACTCGAGGGAGGGGGAGGGCGTAGCCATCTTGGAAGTGCATTGCACGGGAGCGGCCGGGGGAGAGGGGTGGCCGACGGTAGACTCTGCTACGGAAGGGGCCCTGTGCCCGCGCTTGCCGTGATATCGGGGTCACGTGATCGAGAGCTAGCCGATTTCCAGCCGTCCTAAGAGACCGCCTAGGCCCCTAGAAAAACTCGAGGGAGGGGAAGGGCGTAGCCATCTTGGAAGTGCATTGCACGGGAGCGGCCGGGAGAGAGGGGTGGCCGACGGTAGACTCTGCTACGTAAAGGGCCCTGTGCCCGCGCTTGCCGTGATATCGGGGTCACGTGACTGTGAACGAGCCGATTTCCAGCCTTCCTAAGAGACCGCCTAGGCCCCTAGAAGAACTCGACGTTCTCTGGTTCTCGAACAATTGGGAGGGACTGTAACTAATGGGATTATGTATCTTACTTGCGTAGATGGTTGAAGATCCAGCAATGATGAAAGTGTGACCCTGGCTGTCCCACGTGGCTGGATATACCAAGTCATCTTACGTAGAAATGACCGAAAAACGTTAAATTACTTTTACTACACTTGCATGTCACTCCGTATGGTGTTAATATAAGAATTTACCATATCAATTGCGGTGTCGTCGTTCGCGCATTGATACTAGATACTGGCCATGTGACTAGCACGATGCTCGGCTATCGCGACATTTTTGATGATTAAAACTTGTATACATGATTAAAGGGGCTAAAAACCCCAAAAATTATTTTTTACCACGTGATCTATAGCACAATACTACATTTAAATGCCCGTTTAAAAAATTATATCTTTTAACTGTGATTTAACACGAATTTTTCAATTTTTTTGATCCAGAAATTGGCGAAAATTGGTGTTTTGGAAAATTTCCTAAATCGGCTTTTTCTGCTTCTTTTTTGGTCCACATAGATACAAGAGCATAGTACCAATCTAAAATGCCCCTTTAAAACATCGTGTCTTGAAACTGTGCCCCAATATACCCTCAAAAACGCAAAAATATGCATTCCAAAATCACACCCCATCTTGGTAATCAGCATATTTTGACCGAACTACTTGCCCAAATTACAAAACAAAATATAGAGAATTTACAGAAATGGCTGTCGAGTATGTCAATAATGGCACATATTTTTTTGGATCAAAATCCTCCAAGGTCACGGGGTATAAAGATTGTCCCCATGTTATTTCTTATGGGAGATTTTTGCCGATGGGACCTAGCTCGAAAAATGTCATGTTTGACAATTTTTTGGGAGGTCATGGTGGCCCCAATAATTTTTCTGTTAATTGCTAAATTCATTACTAGTTAGCCTGAATGAAATATATTTTTTGAGTTTAGCGGTTAAATACCCCTTTAAACACGCGATATACTATTTGACCTCAACAGGAGGTACAAGCCCGCCTTGGAATTCATCCCCACTTTTGGATAGATGCCCATGATAACGGAAAAACACACGAAAGATTGCACTGATTCTTCCAATCGACTGTCGTCTTCTTGGGTGCTGATCCTAGTGAACGATTCGTTGGCAAAAACACACGCACTTCTGGCTTGCCACTACTTCCGTTGATTTCACATTCTGCCCTGTGATTGGGTCTCACAAACCGCGCACTTTGAAACTGGGGGTTGCTATTGGTCTAGGGGTTGCTTACGTACTTCCGTTTCTAGACGAGAATTCGCCTTCACTCGCAGTTTGACTGACCAGTTTGCCTGTGCACCATCCGCGCTTGCCATTGGCTGAGGCCAAGACGAAGGCCGGTGAAGCGAATGATGTGTTGGCCCGGCTTCACATTCCTGAGCCGAGAACACCACAACTTGCTGTGACAAACCCAACTTTCAGCCCTCGCTACTGCAGGGTGGTTGAAAATCCCTTTACCTCTACTTACTAACCCAATAACATCGGTGAAATTAACCAAAAGCATTGACTCTCAGCTGTACTTGCACAACTAGAGTGTCCATTGAAATAATACTTGTGATATGTGACATCACGTAAATTTGCACGCCATATGCAAATTAACCTAACCAATTAAATGCCATTATCGTTACAATTAAACATTACTATATGCAAATACCTTAATAAAAATGAAAAAAATTCTCTGGCTGAGGGCCTAAGTGAGACTGGCACAGGCCGTGCGGTAACAGGGGGGTAGAAGTTAATTAAGCCAAGCATTTTATTATTTCTCCCTAGTTTCGCATTGAAAAAGAGTAAGATCATATTTTCACCAGCCCCTGTTGACGAGCGCCAAGCCAACCATTTTCGTGGTAAAAAAAGTAAAAATTTTAAACTCAAAATCATTAAAAAAATAACTCGGCCCCGACTTTTTAGAGTTATCGTAATGAACCAAATTCAATGGCTAAGTTTTTTTTTTATGATTTTGAGTTTAAAATTTTTACTTTTTTTCACCACGAAAATGGTTGGCTTGGTGCTCGTTAACAGATGAAATGATCATACCTCTTTTCAATGCGAAACTAGGGAGAAAAAATTAAATGCTTGACTTAACTTATTATTATTATTATTATTATTATTATTATATTATTATTATTATTATTATTATTATTATTATTATTATTATTTATTTTCATCATGTTAAGACGGAATACATAGATACATAAAATGTGATACAATATATCAGTCAGAACACAATGATGGTATAGTGAGCGTCAGAGCAAGCCCCATATACACATGTGATGTGCCCCACTACCATTCTCTTATCAGCTAGTTCTTAATCCTAGGTTCTTGAATTTATGTCAATGAATGATTTGAGTGATGAGTGATGAGTGATGAGTGATTGTACAGCTGATGATAAAATGGGTGAGCATGATAGTAACTTACATATTTACAGTTCTATGAGTAGGTTGTGTTTGATAGTGAATGTATGAGCTTGGGAGTGTGCGTGTGCGTGTTTGTGTTTGTAATTGTGTTTGTGTTTGTGTTTGTGTTTGTGTTTGTGTTTGTGTTTGTGTTTGTGTTTGTGTTTGTGTTTGTGTGTGTGTGTGTGTTGGTGTTGGTGTTGGTGTTTGTGTGTGTGTTTGTGTTTGTGTTTGCATGTGCGTGTGTAAGTGAGAGTGCGTGTGTTAGTGTCAATTTGCCAAGCTCTTAGAATAAAGACTGCCTAAGCTGCTTTTGGAATGATTTAATAGAGTTAGTGTTTTTTGTTTCGTAATTTAACTTATTGTATAAGTTTGCACTCCTACAATAGAAGCCGTCTTGGTAAAGTGAAGTTCGGGCAAATGGTTGACAAAGCGTGACTCCTCTGCCGTATCTTGCTGGGCGATAATTAAGTTTTATTCTGTGCAGTGGGTCTAAGTCCACTGTATTTGGATGAGCGTAGCGAGCGTAGCGAGCGAGCGAGCGAGCGAAGATTCCATTTCACTACACTGGAGAAAAAAATCCGGAATGTTTTTTTTTTTTTGTATTTTTGTCTGTTTGTTAACACGATTCCGGCTAAACCGATACTCCGATTGCGATGAAATTTTATGGAGGCCTTCGAAATCTCTGAACTAAGAACTGCCACGTTTTTGAGCGCAATCGAAAAATTATTTCTCATGAAAATCGCAATTTTTCGATTTTTTTTCGATTTTTTAAAAAAATTTCTTTCGACTTATAACTCCTACATGCTTTATCCGATTGTAATGATTTTTTCATAGACACCTAAATTTTATGAATTGATATATTCGTGTGAAATTTGAGCGTAATCAAATAATTGCTTCTCATGAAAATTTCAACATTACGATTTTTCCTTTTTTAAAATTACGATTTATTAAAAAAAATAAGTTAATTTTTTATTTAATTTGATTTAATTTAAAAAAAAATTCAACAAAGTTCTGATTTTTTCACAGAACAACAGAAAATCCGCAAAACACATGGCAGCTCAATTCACCAATTACGCTCATCCAACAACGCGGCGGGACTTAAGCATTTTCCTAGTTGTAAAACATCTTCTTAAGGAAGACAATGTCAATTTCAATTAGACAGTTTTCTATGGATAAATTATTGCAAATTCGCCTTTTTACGATGCTGCAGTCTTTTCGATGGCTGATGAATTTGGTGGCTCGATTTTGTATGGTTTCAAGTTTTTTTATGTTACTCTTAGTTGTGGGATGCCACGCAGGGCATCCATATACTAAGATTGACTTGATGAGACTAATATATACAGTTCTTTTTACATTGGACCTGGCGCTATTCAGTGTTGTAGAAATTAATCCTAAAAGTTTAGCAGCTTTGAGTCTGTCAATTTCCGTTTGAAAGTTCCATTTTAAGACACTAGTAATGGTTATTCCGAGAATCTTGAGTGATTGTACTTGTTCTAATTTTCTATTGTTTATGTGGTACGTTGATGTAGCTGGCCGCTTTGCTTTTGTGATGCTCATTTGGTGACATTTTAGCTCATTCAATGACATGCAATTAACTTGACACCACAGTTGGATATTGTCTAAGTCACTCTGTAGTATGCCCTCTTCTTCCTGGGAGTCAATGACGCGGTACAGGGTGCAGTCATCTGCATATTGGCGGATTTCGGATTTAACACATTGTGGGAGATCCATCATGAACACTGTGAACAACACGGGCCCTAGAACCGACCCCTGTGGGACCCCTGACACTGCACTAAATTCACATGAGTGAGCTCCGTCATAAGTCACACGCATATTTCTTCCAGACAGGAAGCTTTCAAGCCATTTCAGAGCGTGGCCATTAATGTTGAGCCGTTGGAGTTTGTTGAGTAGTCTTTTTATTGCGGGATGGTATCAAAGGCTTTGGCCCAGTCCAGAGTGATAACATCAACACGTCGTCCCGGCTTGGCGTCGATCGCGAACTGCCAGTCATCTATAGCAGCATTCAGCATCGTGACGCAAGATCTTCGAGGCAAGAAGCCATGTTGATTTTTGTTGATTGCCTTTATGTTATTGAGTTGTTGCAGAAGTTGTTAGTTAACCATCTTTTCCATCAGCTTTCCCACCATGGACGTAAGTGAGATTGGGCGGTAATTCCTGGTGTTGCTTTTATCTCCACTTTTATAGATAAGAACTACGTTCGCCGCCTTCCACTCCTTCGGTTTTTCCCCGCAGGTGAGGGACGCGTTGAAAAGGTAGCTCAGTGAAGTCGATATTGCTTTAGCGCATTTGTGTAGGATTTTGCTTGGTATTCCGTCGGGGCCCGTCGCTCTGTCTGGCTTCATACGTTTGACAGTGTGGCAAACGTGCTCCGCGGGAAAGACAAACGATTTCACTTTTTGGATGTTGTTATTCAGAGGGTGAGGCGGAAAGATCTCGGGGTCATTAGCTGGGGGGCAGGTTAGGTTTTCTCTGAAATTGTTCGAGAATGCCTCGGCAATTTTTTGAGAATTAGTTTCCTCAACCCCGTCTATTATGAAATGCCGAGGAGCGGCGCTGCCTGTCCTACCGTGGATGTATTTCCAAAGTTGCTTTCCTCATCCCTCTCCCAGTTTCCACACGTATGCCTCATGCGCTCTTCTTATTTCGATCTTAACCTCATTTCAATCATTCATTCATTTTTCAATTCTCATCTGTCGGCGATGTCTTGTATTTTTTGTATAGTCTGTCTCTGCGATGAAGTCTTTTTACAATTTTCTTCGAAATCCAGGGTGATTTCCTCTTTCCCCGTATAACAAATTGTGGGACCGCGTTATCTACATATTTCCAGAAAGCCTGTTTCCACTCAGACCACAGCGCTTCGATGTTGTTAGGGTCTTGTGTGAAAACGGGCAGATGTTTGGAAAGAGATCGTTCCAATTATCTCCAGTTTGCTTTAGCATAGTTGTACGCTTTTCTCTGGACTTCTTTTACCCTTGACAGCTACCATTGTAGATCGAACTTGACTGCCATGTGGTCGCTGACGCCAGTTACCACCTCCGTGCTCGCTATCTTGTCTGGGTTGTTTGTCAGAACGAGATCGATGATGGACCGTGAAGATTTGGTAATTCTGGTTGAATCTCGGACCATTTGGTGTGGTGTGACATCAAGGAACGCGGACAGAAATTGGTTGGCAAGGGGCGTAAGTGGATAGGCGTGATCAGTGTGTCCCCAGTCTATTTCCAGGTTGGAATCCCTGCATAGAATTATGGCGTTGTAGTTTTGCTGGACGTCTTGAACTTTAATGATTGAATTGATGAGGCCAGTGTTTGTGTCATCTTTTGAACTTGGCGCGCGATACGCCGACCCCGCCAGTACCCTCTCTTGCCCACAAGATAGCTCCACCCACACTACTTCGGCGTTCGTCTCCAGCCCCTCGACTCGTTTCGGTTTAAGCTCTGGTTTGACGGCTATTAACACGCCCCCGTGTCGGCCACTCGAACGATCTTTGCGGAATACAGAGTACCCGCTGGGCAAAGCCTCTGCGTCGGAGATAGTGGAGTGAAGCCATGTTTCACACACGAAAATAACTGCGGGGTCTGTGGATTCAATCCATGCGCGAATGAGTGGACCTGTTTTTTTGTTTGTCAAACTTCTTGCATTGAAAGTTACGCAAGACAGTTTCCCCCTAGTACGATTATTTACATTTGTTTTGTTGTTATTTACATTATTTACATTAATGCCCCCCGTTTAGTTCGTCAAGAGAGCCTCCAGTCGGTTTGTCATAAAATGAGTCTGATAGGTTAGCATTCACAGCCGAAGACTTTTGAAGGAGAGCTTGAATACCGTTTTTTTTTTTTTTTTACAATTTTTTTGAATTTGGGGGTTATGTTTACAATTACAAGATTAATTAAGTTTATTAGTTTATAAAACATTAAGAGGGAATGGGACACATTTGGCATTTAGCACATAGCTATTCGCTCGGCCAAGATGCATCTCAAGTATATGAAACGTTGCAAAATTGTCAATGAAGCATACATGGACAGGCCTGCGGTCATAGATTTTCAAAGATTTATCTTAATCAGTCAGAAAAAATCACAAATATAGCCAATTGTGGAGTTTTTAACAAAATCAATATATGTGAAATTTTTTAAATTTTTTATAAATTATTTAAAAATAAAATTTTGTGTTACAACTTAGCCTTTTATTTCCACATTCGTGAAATATGCTCAAAATTTCAGACATCTGTGGTGTCAGTCGGCCGAGCGAACAATAATTTGCCTAAAACGTATCCTACTCTTTCTTAATTCTTACTACATTTATTGAGTTCTTGGTGATCGCGAATAGCCATCCATTGCGCCGTTCATTTTTATTTTAAAGATAATCATGTATAGTAAGTACTTCTTTATAATTCAAAAGAGAAGTGTAATTTACCTCGTGTTCATCTGTAATTCATGTGTAAGGGACCTTGCACCGAACCTTGTAGTACACCAACATTCACATTATAATTCTTACTTTGTATACACCAATGTCGAAGTCGAAAGTCACAGAGTTGTAATTATCGTGTTTGATCATGTCTACAACATCGTGGGTAGTTCCACCCACTGTAAAGTCTGCTGAGCCCGCCCTGATGGTAAGACTAGGAAGTGTTGTATGTGCGACGAGACAATGAGCGGCGGACAGAGCCCAGATTGGGCTGATGATCGACGCACCGCAGAAGTGACCGCCGAAATTCTGCACAGACAACTGAAAAGAGAAAGATAATTGCTTATTTTGAGCATTACTTTTAATAAGGATTATATAATAATATAATTATTAAAATAAAACGAATAAATATATTACCAAAGGTGTTGGGGTAATTTTATCCTCGGCAAAAAAGGAAACATGGGGAATATTTACTAAGTAACAACTAACAGTCGATCGACAGCGACAAACGACAATAGTAGACCGAAATGACAACTTTAGTGAAAAGAGCAAGTGAGAACTGCCACCTAGAATTTTCATAATACCAAGTTAAATGGTAATTACTTACATTGGCTGTATGTAATCGTTTTTTAAGATAAGGAAACATTTGCAGATGGCATTAAAAATGTAAAATGCGTAATTGTTGCCAAATACAGCTTATAAGCTGGTATATAGCTGCAGTCGGATGCGTGCAGCGTTGAACCAAGATTATAAGCTTTATTTATTTAACTGTTGCAATGCGTCTGCCAATTTGTTTCCTTTACGTAATATATCCAACTATATTCAACTACACGGAGAAAATGTAAATAATTACTATTTTATTTGGTATAATGAAAATTCGAGGTGGCAGCTCACTTGCTCTTCTCACTAAAGTTGTCGTTTCGGTCGACTTTGTCGCTTGTCGCTGTCGATCGACTGTTGTCACAATTAGTAAATAGACCCCTGACACCGTCAGATTTTTGTCTTTTCTCTACAGATATTTCGTTTCAACTCTTTTGGTCTAATTAAACATTTTGACTTAACCAGCAAATGTAAAATTCCAAAAGATAATTTGTTTCTGAAAAATGTAGTTACAATGAATAAAATTTTTTAATTTGATATCATTTAAAAATAAATATTTGAGAATTACATACTACTAAAACTGTTTAAGGATGGAAATGCTTAAAATAATTACTCTTGGAAATGTTATGTACACATACCTAAATGTGGTGTTTATTACAATGTATGGGGGCGAGAAACGTGATTGGTTGTGATAAGACTTACCTGCCATGGGTGGTCTACAATGTTCGCAAGAGTGCCGCCAACGATTTTATTATCCAACACCGGCACCGCTGTGAATGACAAATCAACCAACTAAACCTCTCATTACTATTGTTATGAGGTTTTGTTTAGTAACTTTATGAAATTTATGTACAAAACAAAAATCAGATTATATTAACATAACGTGCAGGTTCTTTCCATTACAAGTATAAGAACAATAAAGTGTGTAGGGCCTATAAAAGTATTTAGAAAAAAAAAAACGATATTCATTGGGTATTCACCCGCTAAACGAGAAAAAAATCGTCTTACTAGTTATAAATTTAGAAAGTAAAAGACAAATTTTTGGGTCTACCATGACCAGAAAAAATTGTCAAACTTGAATATTTTCGAGTGTTCGTCCTATCGGCAAAAATCTTCGATAAGAAATAATATGGGGACGATATTAATGCCGCGTGACCTTGGAGGATATGGATCCGAAAAAAATTGGCTACAATAGAGAATTTGCATAAGTTCCCGATATCGGTAAAAGTATGTGCAATATGTACATTTCCGTCGAAAAATTATATAAACGTTAATTTGAGGTTTTAAGTTAAATCGTTTAATATCTATTGAGGGTCAATATTTGGCATTTTAAATTTCCTGCACATTTATTTTGAAACGGCTGCCTACGTCACCGGCCTTCATGACGAACACGGCCGCCAAGATAAACGGCAAAATTCCCTCCTTTTACCAAAGTTTTTGGTTCATACAACAATGGTTAACAATAAACAACAGTTGATGTCCTTTTCCAAACATTATTATCAACATTGTGTTTTTACTAAAAATCGATTAAAAATACAGTTAGAAGCTAACGTTGTGATATACTTAATGTATAAAATAAAATATTTAGCTTATTAGAACATGTGCTTCTTCAGCCAAGATAATCTCCGAAAGTAAAGTAAATCGAGTAACTTGACATATCGTTACGTGATTGGTTGATTGGTATCATGAAGGCTAGTGACGTATGACTCGTTTTTTCCCGCCAAAATATGTAGGAAACTTTCACCATTATTTTATAAATAAAAATATTCTCAAAATCAAGAAAATAATATATTTTTGTGTAAAGTATGGTGGCCTTAACCCAGTAAAACCATCAAATAATTTTACGCAAATTCCCTATTGACGTAATCAGCAGCCTTTTCTGTAAATCTGCTAGATTTTGTTTTGTAACTTGGACTAGAGGTTCGGTCAAATATCCTGTTTACGAAGAAAAGGTGTGATTTTTTAAGGCATATTTTTGGGTTTTTGATTGTTTATTTGTGCACAGTTTCAAGACATGAAGAGTCATTTAGTGTTATTGTTAGTACGAAGCTCTAGTATCGATGTGGAAAAAAAGAAATTCCCAAAACACCAATTTTCGCCAATTTCAGGATCCAAAAACTTTAAAAAATATCGTGTAAAATCAGTTACAAGATTTCTTTTTTAACCCGTTCAGACCTCACGCACATTTAAATGTACATAAACTTTTAAATTTTAATCCGAGTTAAAATATGTTTTATATTTAATTTGACCCCACTTTTCTAAATACATTTTCTTCCATGCCCAAAGGACAAAAGGTTATTGTTTAATAGAAGATTAAAACTATTTATCTGTAAAAAAAAGGCTTAATACATGAAAAATTTGGTTTGTCCCAGAAAAATTATAAATCTTAAGTATTGCTATAAATTGCGATAGAAAAAAATCAAAATAATAAGCATTTTATTTTAAATCTAGTTTAAAGAATGTGTTTCAAATTTCAAATTGTATTAAGAATGAAGCTTTGATTCAAAATCCAAAATTTCCTAAAATTCCTTAAAAAAAAGTTTTTTTTATTTGGAAAAACACATAAAATGTGAGAAGAAAACTAGAAATTTGTATTTTTTCCCTAAAATTGACCATAAATTTTAAGTGTGTGAGAGGGTTAAACGGTCATTTAAGTTCAGTATTATGCTAAAGATTATGTGGTTTAAAAAAATGTGTTGGGTAAATAGCCCATGTGAGAATGTGTAGATACTTTACAGTAAAATAACAATGTATGGCAATAGTTGGTCATAAAATAGCTGTATTTATTAACTCATCATATTCGTGTATAGAAACTAATATGAGCAGAAAAATCAATAAACTAAAGTACAAAAAGTTCAAACAAAAATACTCTGCAAGTCAAACAAATAATCCATGAACTTTTTAATGATTTTGTGGAATAAACAACACTTTTGTAGTAATACCTACATTTCACATTATTAACTCATTCCAAATAGAATTAAATAAATTAAAATATCCTGGTGTACTTTAACACAAAGGAAGAGCAAAGCCCGTCCTTGTATATTAAGTTTATATACTTACTGGGTGTTTGTGCCGTTGTTGCCCCCATCACAGCCACCAGCAGCACACAGATACTCAGCTGCATCATGGTTGTACTCTGGTTGAACGAACAAGAGAAGAATGATACTTGCTGTGATGAACCTTCAAGTTCGATATAGGTGCCCGTTAGGGCGCCGCAGCCAAGCCGAGGTGCGCTACTCACTCAAGCACCTTATACAGCAAGCACAGTTAGGGGGATTTCGAGGTGACACCCAGCAGTCATGAAACGTGATGTGAACTTAAAAACTATAAACATCAAGGGGATTTAAGAACAAGACATGCCAAAGTTGGTTGGGTGGTGGGTTGGTGAAAAAATGGCTTGAAACATGCTCTACTACTGCTACATTTATTTCGATCAAATTCGTCAGTTGTAATCGGCTCGAGATTCTGACCAAACGAATAGGGTTACAACGTTTAATTTTACATGGACAGTAAGGTAATAGTGATATAGGGTCTTTTGAAAGAAAAAGTTGAAAAAGTTAGCTAGAAGGCTTCCAGTTAAGGTTTCAATATAAGCCTTATACAAGAATATAATCAACAAGTAACTAAAGTTACTTGGCAATGATCGACTACATTGTTTACAAAAAGCAAGTCTTTGGACCACTAGATATATTACATCCTATTGTTAATTGGTAATACCAAAAAAATTAAATCAACTTTGATAAAATTATTATATTTTAACAAATAATTTTGCAATGGAACTTGAAAAAGTAATGAGATCCCACACATAACAAAAACTTGTAAAAATACAGCCAAACCTTCAAAAGAAATAAATTCTAAAAAAGGGTTAAGCTCATCTACCCTTCCACATTTGCACATTCTTAATTCATAAACGTACAGTGTACCGTAATAGCATCCTTGAAAAGCTTGGCAAAATAAAATCTGCATGATATTACGTTTAATTTAATTAGAAAAAAAGAACTTAGATGAACTATTACGTTTATATTATAATTTCAAATTCTATTTTGCCAAGTTTGTCAAGGATGCTGTTACGGGACACTGTGCGTTTGTGAATTAAGAATGCGCAAATGTGGAAGGGTAGATGAGCTTGGACCTTTTTCAGATCTCATTTCGTTTGAGTGTGTAGGGTTTGGCTGTATTTTTACAAGTTTTTGTTATGTGTGTAACGATTTTCTAGCAACGTGAAGCTTCCTTATTCACCTTAGCGCTCATAGAATTTCACAATGTTTTGATGTGTATAATAACAAATATTATTTCTACGAAATACATTTAAGGTTTTTGATGCGAAATTAGTGAACATATATATTTTTGAAAACGATACAAAAACTGACAATTCTACTAAAAAAAGAATTCCCCATTGTTATAAAATATGTTTTAAATAAAATATGCTTATAGCCTTAGAAGCATACTTTCCACTGTATAAGTGCCAGAGACCCTTGCTTTTACAGTTGTGTTGGGGGGACAAAAGATGACATTTTTTTAAATATATATATATATATGTAACTAGCTTACCCGTCGCGCGTTGCTGCGATCTCTGAAGAAACCTTCCCCGTGGAAAAATACATATATGTGCCAAGTTTCATGGAGAACGGATAAAAACGAATGTATCCTACTTGCAGGCACCGATCACCACGTGGAGAATAGCATAGAAACCGTCCCCGTGAAAAAATACATATATGTGCCAAGTTTTATGGAGATCGGATGAATGGTGTAGTCTATATGTGCCAAGTTTCATGGAGATCGGATGAAAAAACGAATGTGTCCTCTTTGCAGGCACCGATTCCCTCGTAGAGGAGTTAGAACAAAGTGGATCGCATAAAAACTTTTCCGGTGAAAAAATACATATATGTGCCAAGTTTAATGGAGATCGGATGAATGGTGTAGCCTATATATATAAAAAACGATTACCTCCTAGCAGGCACCGATCCCCACGTGGAGATACATAGAAACCTCCCTTTAAAAAAATACATTTGTGCCCCATTTTTGCGATGTGCGGTTCCATTTTTTTGGTTTGGGTTCCCGGTTCCGGGTAGTAAAGTACCCGTTTTTCGGAGCCTCACAAAAAAAATAATTTTAAAATAAATACATTTTTTTTTAATTTACAAAAAAAATTTTTTTTATCTAAATTTGTATAAAAATATAAAATAAGAGTGGGTGGGTTCCCAAAAATATGAAAAAAAATATTAATTTATGGAAACTTAAATTATCCACTTGAAAACTTTATGGGCCCATCAAAAAAAAAAGCAAAATATTTAGAAAACAGGACTAAAATATCTATAAACGTCCACCCCTTTGACAGCAGTGTTAACTCATTGCAAATGAGTACGAGGAGCCCCTGGCGATGTATCTCGCAGCCGGGTCGTTGAGGGTTGGGGGAGGGGAGGGGGTGCGCCTGACAAATGCGCGTTTGTCGAGGGGGCCCCGGCAAAAGTTCAAAAATTTGGGTTGGGAAATGTACTAAAACGAATGTGCCACTTTGCAGGGACCCATCACCACGGGTTTTCAACAAAATGGATAGCAAGGTACCTTCCCCGGAAAAAAAACGATTTGGCCAAATTTCATGGGGATTGGATGAAAGGGTAGTATGCATAAAGGACAAACATACAGGGCATACATTCTTTTTTTTATATATATAGATAGATTTTAAAAAAAATGAAATTAAAAACGAATTTTTTTTTTTACTCCTCGAATTATTTCTACTACGAGGTTTTTAAACATATTGAATGGTATGGAAATTTAAAATCATTTTAACTTGTCTTCAAAAACTTCTGATGCATCAGTCACCCCAAAAAAAAGCTTTTTGTACTTTTGTGGCTCGTTGGTCGTTTGTTAGCGTATTTGCTTCCAAAGCAAAGGTCCAGGGGGGCGATTCCCGCTAAAAATCAGAAGTTTTTTAAATTCTGTTTGGACTTAACCTCTTCTTTTCTTAGGGGTTTGTAAAAGGTGACTTTGGAGCCGTCCTAAACGAAGCCATAATAAAATTTTAGAGTTGTTCGAATCGGCCTTGTTGATTCTGGCGTTGATTCGCGGGTGTTCGCACTGTCCACCCCTGATTGCTATATTTTCCCATTTAAAAATATCGATCTTTTTGGGTTTGGGTTTTCGCTCACTCGTCGATTGGGTCGGGGCCGCAGGGTTGGCTTGGTCGCTTTGTTAAAAGTCCCCCACTGAAAATCATTATATAACTGAGTGGGGACTCTAAAAAAAATTTTTTTATTTTTTTTTTTTATTTACTGGGCAATATTTTTTGTAATAAAAACGGAACTAACAAATCTTTGCAGATCCACGTGAGTCGGTCGTTGCATTTAAATAAGCTAACCTGGTATTTTTTTGGTAATAAATAAATTCTAAGCCCGTCCTTGGGGGTGGTATAAAAAAAATCCTTTTATATCGATATCAACACCAAAACAACTCAGATTTTTGAATGAATGAATGCTTGCTTTATTTACATTTAAAATTGTAGGCATACAAATAGTAACATACCAGTACAGTTTCTAGACCTTTTAGATAGTATTATCTGCAATCAGGGTATATGGGCATTCAGGGTAGTATAGGCGCTTAAATATCAAAATTTCACATTTTTCAAATTTTTGGGTAATATAAATATTCAAGTATCATTATGATATACATGAGGCTTTTTAAACCTTGATTCAGGTGCTTTAACAATAAATTTGTGTCAAAGTAAAATAAATAGGTAATTACATGACTATTACAAACAATTGAATAGGTGACAATAAGACATAGTGGTCTACTATTTAGTACACCTACAACATAGATACTAGTATAACACACAAGTATCATTAATTTGGCTCATAGAACCGAGGCATATTGCTGGTCAACACAGTTAAGTATCGTTTAAATATTCCTCAACTGAGTAATATGCATTTTTGATCAGGAGTAACTTCAGTTTATTCTTGAAAATATTTTTGTTTGTAATATGTTTTTTGTTTGTTTGAAGTTTGTTATATATTTTCGTATTAATGAAATTGGAATTGTTTTGAGTGATTTTATGCTTATGGTATTTAGTATGAATGTTAATGGCCTGTCTAGTGTCATGCGGGTACATGAAACAGAATAATAAATAATAAGATGTCAATATTTAATACAATCCAGAAATTAAAAAATCCATCCCGATCGGGGTTCGAACCCGAGTCTCCCACTTTCCGGGTGGACGCCTTAGCCAACTAGACCACCGAGACGGTAACTATTTAACTTCTGTATTGTCGTTACATTATAGAACTTGTATGGATGGAACAATAAAGCATCGAAAAACTGTTGCTGTTGAATTGACCAAACAAACATATTTATAATGGCATTGGATGAGCGTAGCGAGCGTAGCGAGCGAAGCGAGCGAAGCGAAGATTCCATTTCACTACACTGGAGAAAAAAATCTGGAATGTTTTTTTTTTCTGTATTTTTGTGTGTTTGTTAACACGATTCTGGCTAAACCGATACTCCGATTGTGATGAAATTTTATGGAGGCCTTCGAAATCTCTGAACTTAGAATTGCCACGTTTTTGAGCGCAATCGGGAAATTTTTTCTCATAAAAAACGCAATTTAACGATTTTTTTCGAATTTTAAAACATTTCTTCGACTTATAACTCCTACATGCTTAATCGATTGTAATGATTTCTTTCACAAACCTTTATTTTTTGATTTAATATATTCGTGTGAAATATAAGCGTAATCGAAAAATTATTTCTCATGAAAATCGAAATTTTACGGGTTTTTCTTTTTTTAAACAATTCTTTGACTTCACCTACATGCTTTATCCTATTGTAATGATTTTTTCACAGAACCCTAATTTTATGAATTAATATATTTGTGACAAATTTGAGCGCAATCAAATAACTATTTCTTATAAAAATTGCAATTTTACGATTTTTTTCTTTTTTTAAAAATTAAGATTAATTTAAAAATTAAGTTAATTTTTTATTTAATTTCATTTATTTTAAAAAAATCTTCGACTAATTAATGTTTTTTTCACAGAACAACAGAAAATCCGCGTAACACATGGCAACTCAGTGCACCAATTACGCTCATCCAACAACGCGGCGGGACTTAAGCGTTTTCCTAGTTACCTTACGCAGGTATGAGCGAGGGTATATTTCTCGATTTGGATGGTCGGGAAACACTTCCGTAAGGTAAGGTAATGACATTATAAATATGTTTGTTTGGTCAATTCAACAGCAACAGTTTTTCGATGCTTTATTGTTCCATCCATTCAAGTTCTATATCGGTGGTCTAGTTGGCTAAGGCGTCCACCCGGAAAGTGGGAGACTCGGGTTCGAACCCCGATCGGGATGGATTTAATTTCTGGATTGTATTAAATATTAACAATTCCACCTACCGGAGTGTTTCCCGACTATTCAAATCGAGAAATAAGATGTCGGTGATGTGTTCTTCGATTTTCTCATCTAAAATCACTCAGATAGTGCAAATTAGCTTGTGACTGGATCTGTCAAGCACGGGTCAGAAGAGTGGTGCATTATTTCCCCATTTCGGACGCGCCCTAAATATATTTTTTTGACTAACACAATCTATCCAAGATTATGTATGTGCGCCTAGGTGATTTAGGTAATGTTTAAGTTGACAAGAAATCACAATTTCATCAACATTCCATGTGATCGTATCAATGATATTTTTCCATTAACCGAATTCAATAAATCTACAACAAATTTTTAGCCATTTAAACAGTTAATAATATCAACCATAAACACTGAACCAATTAAAAATTTTAGATCATTTTATTTCATTATAATTGTTACTTTTAAATTTTCATAATAATTATGAAAATCAATCACATTAATCAAATTATTTATCACTCTTTGTTATATTTATGTAGTTGATTTTCGATTTGGATTTATTGCACGTATTTAATGATTGTAAATATTTTTGTATCGTTTGAAAATATCCTTAATGTGAATTTAAAGTATATAATAACTTGGCAAGTGTGGTTTCATATCCGTTAAGATCATTCAACACACAAAAATACAAACATCACCAAACAATATGAATGTTTAATTTTTTTAACTATGAATGAGAATATGTTGATGGTGAAAATTTGAAAATTGTCTTATTGTTTGTTGCACCATAATGAAGTATACTTACAAGCCTCGAAGACTGTAAGCTGCTATGCTGACAAGTTCAAAGATTGCTGAATCAATTATTGCTCTTTTGTTATCGAAGTCTAGTTTATATATAAGTCCGTCTTGTAACTCAAGAACAATTAGTAATGCCGAAGAACGAACAAGGTAATATACTCACCTCAATACAGCTCATGGGGAAAGTTGGCCAATGCCGATGAAGCATAATTAATTATTGATCCATTGTTCGTAGATTGCAAGATTAAAAACAACCATTAACAAAGACAATTTTTGAACTATTCACGATAATTGCATATCAATTTGACCCCATATCATGCAAGTATTTTGTAATTGTGTAACAGCCAAAGACGTAACATTGGTTGAAAGTGATCCCGATAATTTGAGATAATTGTAATTTTAAAAACTTACTTTAAAAAATCACATTACAGTCTCGTGTATGCCTAGCTTGTTTATTTTTAAAATAAATTAAATTCGTGGAACTATTGAAATTCAGGGAGGAAATCTGCTTTATCTTGTGTTATTCACTTTAGGTTGCTTAGTAACAAGATTCGGGTGGCTCAAGGTCAAAACAGACTAGCAACATGCGTGACGCATAATAGGTTTGTTTAGTTTTCCTTTGTAAATCATTTTTTAAACTGATTAGGATAGAATTAAATAAAAAAATAAAGGGCTAAATAAAGGTGTGTGTGTGAATGACCCATGAGAGCATCAGACCAAAATAAGCGACTGGTAAAAAAGACTGAAAAATACGTATATGTTTGGCATGCAAAATTGTTAAACTGATACAAAAAAAGACTATAAAGTCGCAGACAAAAATAAACATATTTTCTTTTAATAATTCAAAATTTAAATTTTTTATCATTTACGGAGTGGACTATTCCTATTCAATAACTTTTTTGGGAACTTTTTACTTCTTCCAGTTGTATTCGATTGATACGCAATCCGTGTGCATGTGCAATCTATCGCAGTGTACCGTGAGGAGAGACTTGAATGTGGTGGAAAGGGAAGAGTGGTGGCAGGAGAGAAGAAGATGGATGAGCTAGGCCTGTCTTCAATGCTGACGCAACGCAGAGTTGGACGTGGCAACAGGTAGTGAAGACCTTAACACAAATATTTGTATCTTCCGTCATAAAAAAGAAAAATGTTATTTTGTTCCATCTTATTAATATTAAAAAGGTAGTGGTTTTCTTCTGGGATATCGCCAACCATCTAAGGAAAAATCACATCGTCGCATCGTTCTAAATTTAAATATGTTTTTTATCCATTACTAATCATCATAACGTATGATTCCCAAGATATACACAGCCAAAATACGTTAAACTTTGATAACTAAGGGTCCTATTGAGAGAAAGAGCTATGCTTCAGGTTAAAAAATTAAGGTCAACAAATTAAGTTTTGCAAGGTTTCTGTAGTTTAAACTGTTATGTCTTAATTTATGTATATAAAACTTTTTTTCCAAGATTACATTTAGAAGTTAATCATAAAAAAATTAAGACAGCAGTTTTAACAATGAAACCTTTCTTAACTTAAATTTTTCCATGTGGCATAGCTCCTGCTCTCAATGCCCCTCGTTAAAATGGCCAAAATTGACCATATCCGTGGAATGATCCTAGTATTTTGATAATCTTAGAATGTAGGGCTGTCCAAGTGTCCATGTAGGCATATACTTTATAGACAACTATGTAAAGTATTATATACATTGGATTCTTCCCGGCCGAGTGGACAGCTATTTGCCAACTGTCGACGTGTATCCTGTTCACTCAAAAAATATTTTTTAACACATGTTCTATAACACAATAATGAACTTAAATGACATTCAAAAAAATTACATCTTGCAACTGTGATTTTACATCAATTTTTCAATTTTTTTGATCCAGAAATTTGCGAAAATTGGTGTTTTGGGAAATTTCTCAAATCGGCTTTAACCTGTTTCTTTTTTGGTCCACATAGATTTAAGAGCATAGTACGAATCTACAATGTCCATTTTTTACAACGTGTCTTGAAACTGTGCACAAATATACCCTCAAACACGCAAAAATATGCATTCCAAAATCACACCCCATCTTAGAAATCAGCATATTTTGACCTTTCAACTTGCCCAAATTACAAAACAAAATGAAGAGAATTTTCAGAAAAGACTGTTGAGTATGTCAATAATGGCCAATATTTTTTAGGATCAAAATCCTCCAAGGTCACGGGGCATAAATATCGTCCCCATGTTATTTCTTATGGGAGATTGTTATCGATGGGACCTAGCTCGAAAAATGTCATGTTTGACAATTTTTTGGGAGGTCATGGTGGTCCCAATAATTTTTCTTTAAATTCCTAAATTCATTACTAGTTAGCCTGAATGAAATATATTTCTTGAGTTAAGCGGTTAAATACCCCTTTAACTATACACAAACTGTCCACAAACACCTCTAGGAAAATCAGATTTTCGTTAAATGTTGTAAACGTTTATCTGTGGTTGTAGATGTCCTATTTAAATCACCTACATCGCCACTTCGATTTTCGTGGCTAGATTTTCACAATTAATCAATTTTGGTTTATTTAAGGACGGGCTAGCAATAAGGTATACGTTATTTTAAACTGTAAAACTAAACTAACTGTAAACTTAGGGATCGGGAAACACAAGTCTTTGGAAACCAGTGGTTAATTCGGGGTGGTCAACGGAGGCGTATATACAGAAACCACCCATTCCTTTTCTGGGTAATGGGCTGTATTTGGAAGACACCTTTTCTAATCCAATCTTCTTGCGGACGAAAAAAAGAGAGGTATTTCATGTTGTTACACTTGCAGATAACGATAATCCAGATGCCGGCTGGGGCGCCGAATGTTGAATAACTCTGTTATGCATCAAATTCAAATTCGAAGCTACATGAAAAAGCTTTGGCCTGGAATGTACACAGAAGGGTTCCAACTAGTTTAGCCCGACCAATCTGGTTACTTACTACGATATTAAGGATTTTGGGTAGTAAGAAGAGTTTGTCCAAAACCGACGAATAGGAGTCAACTCAACAACTTGACCGCAAGGAGCTCTATTTTTGTCACTTTGATATCTTATATACTCAGCCCAAAATATACCCAAAGTTGGAGATGCTTCGCCTTCATCTCGACAATGCTTTATTTTTTTTATGATATTTATTTTATTATTTATTTATTTAACGTCAATCCTATTCAGTTTTAAAAAAATGATTTACAAAGGAGAACAACTAAATAAAACTAATTAGATAGATGCAGACAACAATGAACGACTGTCAAGCAAATATTTGAAATAGTAAAAATTACAACAATGCATTACAACAAAACATATTTTTTTTTAAAAAAATAATAAAAACTTTTAAATGCAACTAATTAATGGATCAAATGCATACTAGTATATAATAAAATATCACTCGCACCTATTTTTATAACATTCTCTAAGGTTCCCATATCATCTTAACTTTTCTGTTTGTCCGTCGATGAAAACATAACGACCTTCTTTCGAAACGATTTTTTTCTAGCAATGCTCTGCAAAAAGGCCAATACATAATGTTTTGGGAGATTTTTTTGGTAAGGGGTGATTGGCTAGCACCACAGAAAGTTGTAAATATGATGATTAATCTACTGCACCCTTACTGCACGAACAGGCAACGAACCGTTTTTAGTCCAAAATCCTACCCGGCATCTCCACCAAAATTGTCAAGACACTTTGAATTGTTTTATTTTTGTATTCTTCTTCGACGATCTGTTCATTGAAGAGCTTCGCTCCCTAATTTGGGTACTCTTGCAACTTTCCTTATTATTGTGGTTTGTTGGTCTTGTGGTTAGAGGCTCCGCTTCGGATGCAGAAGGTCCTGGGTTCGATTTCCGATATAGACAGAAGTTTTATAACTTCTGATGTGGACCTAAGTCCATCAGTTCTAGGCTTAGTATTGTTTGAAAGGTGACTTTGAAGCCGTCCTAGCAACGAGGCACATAATACATTCTAAAGTTGTTCAGAATTAGCCTTGTTGACGATTCTGGCGCTATCCGCGGGTGGAAACGTGTCCAGCTTGATTGATCGGTGTTTCCTACATAAATATGCCGGTCTAATTGGTCATTATTCGCTTGTCGATGGTGTCGGTCTGTTTTTAAATTTAATGTCCCCCAGTGAGAATTAGTCCTGTGACAAAGTTGGTAGACTCTAAATACGAATTTATGTATTTGTTAATTTGATATAACATGAAATTTGTAAAGATATATCTTGCTTCTAATGAACGTTTAAATGTGTTCAATAGTCACAGGCAATATTTTCATGATATCTATGTAAGGTATAAAGTATTTTAGGTCCAAAATTATGTTTAAATAAATGACAAAGTTTATCCTGGAACAGTGTTTTATTCATCTACTATTCAACAAGTATAAGTGACATTATTTTTTTATTAATTTCCCAAAACTACAACTTGCCCATTTAGAATATTCCGTACATTGTTCTTGCAATAACTTCAGAAAGTTAAGTTACACCAGTGTTTTCTGCTGAATCCATGTGCGCAGTGTAGGCACCCGGGTGTAGACTCCAGGGTAGTTGGGCGCGGCACAACCAAAGCCCCATGATGTGAGGCCGACCAGCAGCTTGACACCGCCAATCAATGCAACCATGGGGGCACCAAAGTCTGCCTACAAGAAAAATTAAAGATTAATGATGTGCATATCCAAAATTTTGAAAAATATTCGTGATTATATTATTTCGCCAACTTTCGAGTTTGTTTGTTGACAACCTTGCATAGTGGTGGAAAGAAAAGTTTAACCATACCACATACTTCGTGTAAAGAAAAAAAGCTCGGTCCTAATCGGTTACACGTTTCTAATAATTCTATTATGTTTTCATTGATGACAATTTTAAAATATATTTCGTAACATAATATTCTTAAATTTACCAACACCGTTTATATTATTTGAGTCAAATTACACAATTTTCGAATTTTGTAGAAAAATATTAAACCCGCCAAATTGATTATTAACAAAGGACCTTAATATTTGCTTTGTAACATGTAGGTTTGTAAAGTAAAAAGTACTATATACACACATGATTCACATATGCCATTTTGGAAGGACGCACAACAAAAGGACATTGTTATTCTTCATAATATAACATGTGATCACATTTTTTATTTAACTTTGTAATTCATACTGGCAAACATACATAGTTGGAACTCTTGCCTGTCGATAGGTTGGATTGTAACGATCATTGAATGAAGTAGAATGCATTACGAGGACCCCGACCTACCGCCCCCCTCCCCCTCCCGACCAGAGCCAGTGGTTTAGCCGAGGTCGTTTAAACCGGTTCCCACTCGAACACCGAAGTTGAGCAGAATCGGGCGTGGTCAGGGGTCGAGTGGGTGACCGCTTAATTCTGAAACTTACGTATACCGCTGGTAAGAGCAGATGTTGGGTTTGAGAGCAAGTGTAACGACTTCGTTCTCCTCGACGTCTGCTCGCCAGTCTGGGTTAGTGGAAGAATGTTTATGGCTGTCAAAGTTGCACCGTCCTTTCGGATGGGACGTTCAACCGTTAGTACCCTTGGTACTTTTCGAAAGGTGTTGGCTACGTGCCGGTACTGGGTTTCCCCTCCTCCTTTCTGATCATACTTCATCCTCATCTATCACCACTCGTCGTCTTGAATAGCCAAAGTGCATTAATAAGAGACGTTAAGCAATAGCCAATCAACCAATCTACCGCCCAATACTTATCACAAACCACAATAATCGTGTTATCCATGTCTTTTTCAACATGAGCGAACGCTTTGTTTGTGTTAAAACTTTTAAAACAATCTGTCTTTAATCACCTGGCAAGTATCCAAGCCTCCTGCAGCGACCCCAGCGCATATCATATTGGCGGTGACGGCAGTGCATCCATACAAGCTCAGGTACGAGTTCTGGCAGGAGGGTGCAGGGCCACATTGTGTCCAGACTGGCACACTTACAGCATAGAGCAAAGTAGGGCTGGTGCCTCCTTCCTGCAAACACAAACATAATTAAATATTGCATAATATTGTACAATGCGAATATATATATTTCTCCTACATGGCTTCCGGTTGAACCATGTGCAGATACATTACCGAATTTTGAACAGAATATTTGCCTTGAAACGAAGTAGAAAAACCATAATAGAATATAAAACAAAACACGAACCAGTGCAATCTTGAACACAATATATATATATATAAATATATATATATATATATATATATACATGAATATAAGATTTTTAAGCATAAGCCCGCTTTAAGGACATAGTTTTTGATTCATAGCAGTTGTCGAAAAAGTTTGCCCCGACTGGGGTTCGAACCCAGAACCTCCGGCTTAACGTGCCATAGCTCTACCAATTGAGCTACCGGGACCACAGATCAACCTTTACTAAACTGCTAGTTGTTGTGATTGTTGACCTCCATGACATAAATCCAACAGAAGACTGCAATGTAGCTGTCAAATCTTAAAGATCACATGGATAAATCCAAACACATCTCATCTCCCATGAGTTGGGTAGTATGAATATAAGATTTTTAAGCATAAGCCCGCTTTAAGGACATAGTTATTGATTCATAGCAGTTGTCGAAAAAGTTTGCCCCGACTGGGGTTCGAACCCAGAACCTCCGGCTTAACGTGCCATAGCTCTACCAATTGAGCTACCGGGACCACAGAACAAACCTTTACTAAACTGCTAGTTGTTGTTATTGTTGACCTCCATGACATAAATCCAACAGAAGACTGCAATGTAGCTGTCAAATCTGAAAGATCACATGGATAAATCCAAACACATCTCATCTCCCATGAGTTGGGTAGTATGAATATAAGATTTTTAAGCATAAGCCCGCTTTAAGGACATAGTTATTTATTCATAGCAGTTTTCGTAAAAGTTTGCCCCGACTGTGGTTCGAACCCAGAACCTCCGGCTTAACGTGCCAAAGCCCAACCAATTGAGCTAGCGGGACTACAGAACAAACCTTTACTTAACTGCTAGTTGTTGTGACTGTTAACTTCCATGACATAAATCCAACAGAAGACTGCAATGTAGCTGTTAAATCTGAAAGATCACATGGATAAATCCAATCACATCTCATAGTCATTTCCCATGAGTTGGGTAGTATGAATAAGTTTTTAAGCATAAGCCCGCTTTAAGGACATAGTTATTGATTCATAGCAGTTGTCGAAAAAGTTTGCCCCGACTGGGGTTCGAACCCAGAACCTCCGGCTTAACGTGCCATAGCTCTACCAATTGAGCTACCGGGACCACAGAACAAACCTTTACTAAACTGCTAGTTGTTGTGATTGTTGACCTCCATGACATAAATCCAACAGAAGACTGCAATGTAGCTGTCAAATCTGAAAGATCACATGGATAAATCCAAACACATCTCATCTCCCATGAGTTGGGTAGTATGAATATAAGATTTTTAAGCATAAGCCCGCTTTAAGGACATAGTTATTGATTCATAGCAGTTGTCGAAAAAGTTTGCCCCGACTGGGGTTCGAACCCAGAACCTCCGGCTTAACGTGCCATAGCTCTACCAATTGAGGTACCGGGACCAAGAACAAACCTTTACTAAACTGCTAGTTGTTGTGATTGTTTGACCTCCATGACATAAATCCAACAGAAGACTGCAATGTAGCTGTCAAATCTGAAAGATCACATGGATAATCCAAACACATCTCATCTCCCATGAGTTGGGTAGTATGAATAAGATTTTTAAGCATAAGCCCGCTTTAAGGACAGAGTTTTTGATTCATAACAGTTGTCGAACTATACTACCATACTACCCAACTCATTGGGAGATGAGAGTGTTTTGGATTTATCCATGTGATCTTTCAGATTTGACAGCTACATTGCAGTCTTCTGTTGGATTTATGTCATGGAGGTCAACAATCACAACAACTAGCAGTTTAGTAAAGTTTGTTCTGTGGTCCCGGTAGCTCATTGGTAGAGCAATGGCACGTTAAGCCGGAGGTTCTGGGTTCGAACCCCAGTCGGGGCAAACTTTTTCGACAACTGCTATGAATCAATAACTATGTCCTTAAAGCGGGCTTATGCTTAAAAAATCTTATATTCATACTACCCAACTCATGGGAGATGAGATGTGTTTGGATTTATCCATGTGATCTTTCAGATTTGACAGCTACATTGCAGTCTTCTGTTGGATTTATGTCATGGAGGTCAACAATCACAACAAATAGCATTTAGTAAAGGTTTGTTCTGTGGTCCCGGTAGCTCAATTGGTAGAGCTATGGCACGTTAAGCCGGAGGTTCTGGGTTCGAACCCCAGTCGGGGCAAACTTTTTCGACAACTGCTATGAATCAATAACTATGTCCTTAAAGCGGGCTTATGCTTAAAAATCTTATATTCATACTACCCAACTCATGGGAGATGAGATGTGTTTGGATTTATCCATGTGATCTTTCAGATTTGACAGCTACATTGCAGTCTTCTGTTGGATTTATGTCATGGAGGTCAACAATCACAACAACTAGCAGTTTAGTAAAGGTTTGTTCTGTGGTCCCGGTAGCTCAATTGGTAGAGCTATGGCACGTTAAGCCGGAGGTTCTGGGTTCGAACCCCAGTCGGGGCAAACTTTTTCGACAACTGCTATGAATCAATATATATATATATATATAATATTATATATTATTGTATATTTATATTATTATATATATCTAAAACTTTGAAGACGATACAAAATAACCCTCTAAGAATAGTAAGGGAAGCTATCGAAATAGAACGGCGACCTAACAGATTAAATAAAGGGACGATGGACAACGGGCACCCCCTTCCTGGCTGCCAGTGCTCCACAAACACAAACCGTATGTGAAAAACTCCTCTCGGGGCTATTCAAGGGAGACGGGGGCACTTACCAAGAGCAATGAGGAAGGCATCAACGTACCCGACAAGATTGGGTGTGAAAGCGACATGCCCTGTGAGACTCGGGGTCCTTTGACAAGAAGTATGGCAAGGGCACAAGTGCTTCAGGCTTCGAGTCTCGCGCCACAAGGAATGACGACACGTGGTTGCGCGCGCAACCACAGCATCAACGCGTCAACTAACAATAGGACTGCCAGTCGAAGGAAGAGATCCGTGCAGACTCGTTGCGGTGACCCTGGATGATGGGGGATGTTATTCCCTCGAAACGTCGGGTGAGGTGGGGGGGTAAGTCTGAACCACCTACTCAATTTGTTTTTGTGTGATACAACCCAGAAAAAACGTGAATTCTAACATTATATATATATATATATATATATATATATGTGTTATGACGAAGGTTTTCGTAACCGATTCTGATGTAGTATCGGGTTTTGGGGTTTTGGTCCACGTGTAGTGTTTGTTAGGTGGTGTAACATACCTACAAACCCGATACTACATATATATATATATATATATGTTAGCACGTAGGTTTTCACGAACAGTCATAGATATTTCTCGATTTGGTTGATCGGGAAACACTCCCGTGGGTGTAATTGTTTTTATTTACTACAATTCAGAAATTAAAAAAGTCCGCCCCAACCGGGAATCGAACCACGGATCTCCCACATTCCAGGTGGACGTCTTAACCACTAGACCATCAGGACGGGTACATTTTAATCTCTGAATTGTAGTTGCATTATACATCTGAATGGAGTTGTAAATGCAACTACAATTCAGAGATTAAAATGTACCCGTCCTGATGGTCTAGTGGTTAAGACGTCCACCTGGAATGTGGGAGATCCGTGGTTCGATTCCCGGTTGGGGCGGACTTTTTTAATTTCTGAATTGTAGTAAATAAAAACAATTACACCCACGGGAGTGTTTCCCGATCAACCAAATCGAGAAATAAACCCTCGCTCATACCTGCGTAAAGGTAATGACATTATAATTAATGTTTGGTGGTCAGTTCAAAGGCAGCAGATATTCGTTGCAGTACTGTTCCATCCATTCAGATGTATAATGCAACTACAATTCAGAGATTAAAATGTACCCGTCCTGATGGTCTAGTGGTTAAGACGTCCACCTGGAATGTGGGAGATCCGTGGTTCGATTCCCGGTTGGGGCGGACTTTTTTAATTTCTGAATTGTAGTAAATAAAAACAATTACACCCACGGGAGTGTTTCCCGATCAACCAAATCGAGAAATAAACCCTCGCTCATACCTGCGTAAAGGTAATGACATTATAATTAATGTTTGGTGGTCAGTTCAAAGGCAGCAGATATTCGTTGCAGTACTGTTCCATCCATTCAGATGTATAATGCAACTACAATTCAGAGATTAAAATGTACCCGTCCTGATGGTCTAGTGGTTAAGACGTCCACCTGGAATGTGGGAGATCCGTGGTTCGATTCCCGGTTGGGGCGGACTTTTTTAATTTCTGAATTGTAGTAAATAAAAACAGTATAGATACATCCAAATTTGGTTTTAGGGTTTTTGTTCGTGTATTTCCTCTTCCCTCTAGCAGGCCTACACATTACACAAGGACCATTGTCAGCTGGTCGACGTTTCGGCTGAATCACATCAGCCATCATCAGGACGAAACCCTAACAGCTCAGAAAAAGGGTTTTGTCCTGATGATGGATGATGTGATTCAGCCGAAACATCGACCAGCTGACAATGGTTCTTGTGTAGGCCTGCTAGAGGGAAGAAGAAATACACGAACAAAAACCCTAAAACCAAATTTGGATATATATATATATATGTTTAATTTTAAGTTTTCGCGGGTATATGTTAAATAATTATTGTTGAATGGGGCATTTTTCCGCGAAGAATAACAAGGAGGTTCACACTTTCCCCTCCCTGCCCGACGTTTCGGAGAAGTCACATTCTCCATCTTCAGGGGCGACGTGTCGACAGAGACTTGTTGCCTTGGGCCCGTCCTCTCGCAGACTGATCAATCCTCACGACGTCGTTAGATCTCGATTGGTTTACGTGTACGTCACTCGTCGATTTATCTAATTTCGATCTGCTCCTCGTCACAGGTCCGGTTTTGGTTGTAGTAACGTCAGCAACAAGACGGCTCTGTTTACGTGTTGACGTCACTACATTACAGGTGGTGTCAGGAAGTGGCACATGTGGTGGCGGACGTGGTTTTTGTTGGTGAAGCTGTAAAACGGGCTTCCAGGACGGAGGCAGTCTTTGTCCATCATCTCGTTTATTGAGACTCGTCGGTCGCTTCTCAATCTCGATAGCCTCACGGATAATTCGTACTGGAAGCTCTTTGATAGATGCTAACATACTGGTATTTTCAAAGTTAATAAGATGGCCGGTCTTCTTGGCGTGTTGGGCTAAACCAGACGTCTCTTTGCCACTGTTGACAGCAGCACGGTGTTCCTCCCGTCTTACTGATATGCGTCGGTTAGTTTGTCCTACATACACCTCGTCACAGGATGCACAAGGCACCTCATAAACACCCTGAGCCTCGAGGGGTATGTGCTCTTTAGCATTGCGTAGCATTGTACTAATCTTCCTATAAGGGCGATAGGTCGTTTTCACGTTATGTTTTCTTAACAAAATTGCCTATTTTTTTCGACGTTCCCCGTAAGTATGGAAGATGCACAAAAGCTAGCTGTTTTTCTTCTTGTTTGGGGTTCGCATCACACAATGAACATCTAGACAAAGAAACATGTGACCTTCGTAATATCCTTTTGAAAAACGGATATTCTTATACTACTATTAGCAGGGCCTTAAAAAATACTTTAACTGCGAAAGTACGCGAACCCAAACAAGAAGAAAAACCGCTATAGCTTTTGTGCATCTTCCATACTTACGGGGAACGTCGGAAAAAATAGGCAAGTTGTTAAGAAAACATAACGTGAAAAGAAGAACAAAAACAGTCACTGTGGGACTTTAACCTTCTTGAAGTCACAGTCACCCTGATGAAGTCTGACGTAGATCAGACGAATCGTCGGTGGATGCCTCGTCTCTGCAATGGTTCATCATTTCGATGCGGTTTAACCAAGAACCTAGTATTTGTACCACTTCCTCCTAGATGTTGCTCGACAAGGAGCCACAAGCAACATCTAGGAGGTAGTGATTTGTACATACAACGGGCCGCGAAAACCTACAATAATATATATATATATATATATATATTGATGTAAGCGGTTTTTTCGGTTTCAATGCCACGTATATTTTCATAGGCCGACGTTTCGATGAGATTTCACCCATCATCCTCAGGGCCAATACAACTTTTAATATAAAAAAATGAAAACTACATTACAATGATAAATACAGAACAAAACTGGAGAGAAAAAACAATAAAAGTCAACAAACGAAATCACTGCACACATGACGAATTAATACCATTCAATGAAAGCATTGCAAAGCTTGTGTTGCAAAGAAACAAGAAAGTCACTACATGTCCGTCTTTACGTTTTTCGTCATGGATCTATGCATGCATGCAGATGATCTACAAATAAATGAATCGACGGTCAGAGTGACAAGTAAAACATATATATATATATATATATATATATTTATTTATTTATTTATTTTTTAAGGTTTTCGTGGACGATAAAATGTATAAAAGTAATCGGTTTTTCGGTTTAAATGCCACGTATATTTTCGTTGAGCCGACGTTTCGATTAGATTTCACCCATCATCTTCAAGGCCAATACAACTTTAAATATTAAAAACGAAAACTACATCACTATTGATAAATACAGAACAAAACTGGAGAGAAAAAACAACAAAAGTCAACAAAAGAAATCACTGCAAACATGACGAATTAATACCATACAAAGAAAGTCATTGCAACGTGAAACGTCGGCCAACGAAAATATACGTGGCATTGAAACCGAAAAACCGATTACTTTAATACATATCGGCCACGAAAACCTTCAAAAACAAATATATATATATATATATATATATATATATATATTATGCACAATTTATGTAGTTGTTTAACGTCTATCCCATTCCTGTATTCTAATTATTTATTTATTAATTGATATAATTCTTACATTTTTTGTCATACAAAATTATTTACAATGGAGGACTAACAAAAAGAATTAAGTTCCTAAATTAATGCAAACTAAATAATAAAAATGTGCAATTTAGCCAAATTTGAAATAATAGTAACGATTACGATTATTAAAGACTACGAACTTTTTAATACGGATGTCCGCTGTAGGGTACACATCAGAGCTTACCGATTTGACCCTCTTCAGGTGACTAACTAGGTATATTGGAGCTACGACAATATTGTGAAGGGATATCCAAGGGCTGTTTAAGAGGACTCAATCCCTTGCATTCGCATAAACGACTGAGGAAAACCTCTGGTCTGGATTGCCGGTCTCGACGGGATTCGAAGCCGGGACCATCCGAATCAGAGTCTCGCGCTTTACGCTTGAGTCACCCTTGTCTGTCTAGACTTTCAGCAGTTGTATTATGCTTTGCGAGAGGGATGCCTAGGTAAGGTAGCAGGTCACACAGCTACCTATAGCCAACATAGCAAGCAATGTTTGAAACATAATATGTAACCGGGTATATAGAATTGGAGATTCTAATATTTTACAATCAACTTTTTATAACTAATGTAATTAATTATTACGATCGCTTTTCGAGGCAGGAGTTTTCTAACGAGATAGTGATTGTATGTACAGCAGCCTTCTGTTTTAATATTGAGTTATGTGTTTTTTCATGATGAATGTTATTTTATTGAGTTGCATGATTTTGAAAATAATATGATTTGCAATAAAATATAAATTTAGGCCAAACCTGGTTTGTTTAGTAACGCAAGCTAATACAAAAATATAAAATGGAAAGTTTAAAAAATTTGTTAAATGTGCTCATGTATGCTTACATTTGTGCTTAACCAAGACTGAAATGATTCTCATTTCGCGATTATTTGATTTTGAAAATCAAAGGGGAGCAATACATTATGCATTTATATTCGAAAACACACTCACAGACAGTCTTCCCCAGCCAGTGACAGTTGTCACGGTACCAGTGGGAATATCCAAGCCCTGGGTGGGAAGAGCGATGTTCTTGATGTTCGTACCGTAGACGAAGGGAGTTCCTACCTGGAATCGAAACCAATTACAATTGACAACAGAGAAAACATAATGCAATAGAACATGATAGAGGTCGTTGAGCACAGCCGTTCTTAGTTCTAGTGAAATGTGACTCTGCCTCATCTGAGATTCTTTCCGTTTTTATGTGTTTTATAAAAAATGTGTTTGTATTAGTTTCCCAAAGAAGACAACCAAAATATGGTAAGAAACTATTAAAGATTGTCAGCTGATTGATTTTCTAAATTTTTTTACAATATTTTTTCTGATAGCAGCCTTGTTATTAGTTTTCTTAATTGGGATCCACATTAATGTTTGCATTATTTTGAAAATGGAACATGTTGATACCCTTTTTTTTATTTTTTATACCCTTTCATTATATTTATTTATTTTATTAGTTTATTGTTTAATTAATTCTAACTATATTTATTGAGTTTTGCATTTTGTTACCATAACATAATAACATAACATTAAGAGGGAATGGGACACATTTGGCATTTAGCACATAGCTATTCGCTCGGCCAAGATGCATCGAAGTATATGAAACGTTGCAAAATTGTCAATGAAGCATACATGGACAGGCCTGCGGTCATAGATTTTCAAAGATTTATCTTAATCAGTCAGAAAAAAATCACGAATATAGCCAATTTAGCTTTTTTTTAACAAAATCAAAATTCGGGAAAATTAATTAATTTTTTATTAATTATATAAAAACAAAATTTTGAAATGTGTTACTACACTGCCCATTATTTCTTCTTTCATGACATGCTCAAAATTTCAGACATCTGTGGTGTCAGTCGGCTGAGCGAACAATAATATGCCCAAAACGGATGCTACTGTCTCTTAATTCTTTCTACATTTATTGAGTTCTTGGTGATCGCGAATAGCCATCCATTGCGCCACTCATTTCATTTTAAAAATAATTATGTATAGTAAGAACTGCATTATAATCTAAAAGAATAGTGTTATTCACCTCATGTACATATGTTATTCATGTGTAAGGGACCTAGCACCAAACCTTGTAGTACACCAACATTCACATTATAATTCTTACTTTGTATGCACCAATGTCGAAGTCGTAAGTCTGAGCGTTGAAATTATCGTGTTTGATTATTTCTACAACATTGTGATTGCTTCCACCCACTGTTCGGTCTGCTGTGCCCGCCCTGATGGTAAGAGTAGCAATAGTTGTATATGCGACGACACAATGAGCGGCGGACAGAGCCCAGATTGGGCTGATAATCGACGCACCGCAGAAGTGAAGGCCGTCAACTCGCACAGACACCTGAAAGAAGAAATGATGATTTCATTTTGTTTAGCACAACTTTTAATAAGTATTATATAATACTAGGAAGCTTCGCAAACGCTATTTCAGGTTCGTTGTTGGATGAGTGTATGTTTTTTAAACGAAAAAATGTATAATTGCTATTTTCACCAGAAATTATTTTTCGATTGCACTCAAATTTTACACAAATATATATATTCATAGAATTGAGGTTCTGTGAAAATATCATTACAATCGGATAAAGCATGTAGAAGTCGAAGAATTTTTTTTTAAACGAAAAATGCGTCAAATTGAGATTTTCATAAGAAATTATTTTTCGATTGCGCTCAAATTTCACACCAATATATAAATTCATAAAATAAGTTTTGTGAAAAAATCCTTACAATCCGATGAAGCATGTAGGTATTATAAGTTGAAGAATGCATTAAAATTTTAAAAAAAAATCGTAAAATTGCGATTTTTATAAGAAATAATTTTTTGATTGCGCTTAAATTTCACACGAATATATAAATATATAAAATAAAGGTGCTGTGTGTTAAATGTAAAATCATATCAATCGAATAAAGCATGTAGGTCTTATAAGTCGAAGAAATTTCTGAAAAAAATCGAAAAAAAATCGTAAAATTGCGTTTTTAATAAGAAATAATTTTAGATTGCGCTCAAAAACGTGGCAGTTGTAAGTTTAGAGATTTCAAAGGCCTCCATTTAATTTAAGAGAAATTGGGGTATCGGTTTAGCCGGAATCGTGTGGAAAAACACACAAAATTACAAAGGAAAAAAAAGAAAAAAAACAAAAAATCATTTCGTTTTTTTCTCCAGTATAGTGAAATGGAATCTTCGCTTCTCTCGTTACGATCATCCAAATATTATTATTAAAATAAAACGAATAAATTTATAACCAAAGGTGTTGGGGTAACTCTGTCCTCGGGAAAAAAGGATACATAAGGAATATTTACTAAGAAAGAACTAACAGTCGATCGACTGCGACAAACGACAATAGTCAACCGAAATGACAACTTTAGTGAAAAGAGCAAGTGAGAACTGCCACCTCGAATTTTCATCATACCAAGTTAAATGGTCATTACGTACATTGGATGTATGTTATCGTTTTTTACGTTAAGGAAACATTTGCAGATGGCATTAAAAATGTAAAATGCGTAATTGTTGCCAAATACAGCTTATAAGCTGGTATATAGCTGTAGACGGATGCGAGCAGCGTTGAGCCAAGCTTATAAGTTTTTTATTTAACAGTTGCAATGCGTCTGCCAATTTGTTTCCTTTACGTAATATATACAACTATATACAACATCACGGAGAAAATGTAAATAATTACTATTTAATTTGGTATTATTTAAAAAATCCGAGGTGGCAGCTCACTTGCTCTTCTCACTAAAGTTGTCTTCGGTCGACTATTGTCACAATTATAGCTAAATAGACCCCTGACACCGCCAGATTTTTATCTTTTCTCTACAGAGATTTCGTTTCAACTCTTTTGGTCTAATTAAACATTTTGACTTAAACATGATTTCGCCCGTAATTTTTGTCTCGAATATTGTATTACGTCTATTATTTAAGAACTCCAATATTTCAAATGTAGTTATTGGTTATCCTGAGTATTATTATCATCTTATTTCCTAATACTGGGACTAGACCACACAACAGTCATCGAGTCGAGCACTACACCATAGCGAGACGTAACAAGTAGTTACATGGAAACAAAAGTTATCGACTCAACTAGGGGATCAAAAATAAATAGTGCAATATGAAAACTTCAGGTATAATTATAATTCTTTTAAATAGAAACAAAACTTGGAAGTATTGGCGCTGCGTTCACACTTCACAGGGATGCAAAGCAATGCTATGCATGTAATGAATTTTGACACTTTGACGACCATATAAAACATTCAGAGTTACTAAGCACCCTACTTGAGGTTTACCCAGCAGATGTAAAATTTCAAAAGATAATTCGATTCTGAAAAATGTAGTTAAGATGAAAAAAAAATTGATATCATTTTAAAATAAATATTTGAGAATAACATACTACTAAAATTGTTAAACGATGTCGATGCTTACTATAATTACTGTTTGAGCCGGGATGCTCTGCTCCGAGATTTTCAGTGGACTGTATATTAGAGGGTAAAAAATGGACAAGTAACATTGTAGAGTTACTTACATCATGATGGAAGTTTGAGCAGCAACTTACTTCCCGACCTCCTGGGTTCGAAGCATAGCACTGACTTGAGTGTGGTGACGTCAGCTTCAGGACGTGTGGTATGGGGAAGTAAGATAGAGAAAGACTGGCCTGTGGAAGAAGTAGAAGGAAGGAAGAAATGAGTCTGAAGACTCTGTTTTCGACGACAACACGCACCGAGATAATTAACATAAGAGCTGTGCGAGAATAAGCGAGCGAGGTAAATGCTTTACGTGAATGCCTTGCCCAGGGCAGGCAAGAGAGAGAGAGAGAGAGAGAGAGAGAGAGTGTACTAGCCCCGAGGAGCGACGAGTTACGACAAGACGAGAGACGGTACTGATAGCAGACTGAACAAAACGAGATAAGCAAAACAGGAAATAAATCTGATAGGTTGAAAATTAAACAAGGCAGACAACCTACCAGAGGAGAACGTGAACATACCAACACCCAAACTACAAACTAAGGAAAACACAAGCGTCGAAAACCGGCGCCAACAATTACTTCTGTAAATGCTATGTACACATAGTACCTAAATATGGTGTTTATTACAATGTATGGGTGCGTAAAACGTGATTGGTTGTGAGAAGACTTACCTGCCATGGGTGGTCGGCAATGTTCGCAAGAGTGCCGCCAACGATTTTTTCATCCAACAACGGTACCACTGTGAATCACAAATCTATTTTAACCAACTAAACCTCTTATTACTCTTGTTTTGAGATTTTGATTATAAAATTTATGAAATTTATGTACCAAAAAAAATCAGATTATATTAACATAACGTGCAGGTTATTTCAATTAAAAGTATACGAACAATACAGTGTATAAAAAAGTGCTTAGAAAAGAAACATCAGTCTAAGTAGTTATGAATTTAGAAAGTAAAAGACAAATTTTTGGGTCTACCATGACCAGAAAAAAATTGTCAAACTTGGATATTTTCAGCTATGTTCGTCCTATCGGCAAATTTCCATAAGAAATAATATGGGGACGATATAAATGCCGCGTGACCTTGGAGGATTTGGATCCGAAAAAACTTGGCTACAATAGGGAATTTGCATAAGTTCCCGATATCGGTGAAAGTATGTGCAATTTGAACATTTACGTCTAAAAATTATATAATCGTTAATTTGAGGTTTTTAAAGTTTAATCGTTTAATATCTATTGAGGGTCAATATTTGACATTTTAAATTTCCCGCACATTTATTTTGAAACGGCTGCCTACGTCACCGGCCTTCATGACGAACACGGCCGCCTAGATAAACGGCAAAATTCCCTACTTTTATCAAAGTCTTTGGTTCAAACAACAATGGCCAACAATAAACAACAGTCGATGTCCTTTTCCAAACATTATTATCAACATTGTGTTTTTACTTAAAATCAATTAAAATCAGTTAGAAGCTTACGTTGTGATAAACTAAATGTATAAAATAAAATATTAAGCATTTAAGAACAAACAGGATTTAAAAATGTGCTTCTTCAGCCAGGATAATCTCCAACAGTGAAGTAAAGCGAGTAACTTGATATATCGTTACGTGATTGGTTGATTGGTATCATGAAGGCTGGTGACGTATGACCCGTTTTTTCCCGCCAAAATATGTTGGAAACTTTTATTCTTATTTTATAAATGAAAATATTCTCAAAATCAAGAAAATAATAATTTTTGTGTAAAGGAAGGTGTCCTTAGTAAAACCATCAAATAATGTTATGCACATTCCCTATTGACGTAATCGGCGCAGCCTATTCTGTTAATCCGCTAGATTTTGTTTTGTAACTTGGACAAAAGGTTAGGTCAAATATGCTGTTTATGAAGAAAACGTGTGATTTTTAAATGCATATTTTTGAGTGTTTGATTGTATATTTGTGCACAGTTTTAAGACATGAAGAGTCATTTAATGTTATTGTTAGTACGAAGCTCTAGTAGGCCTATCGATGTGGAAAAAAGAACTTCCCAAAACACCAATTTTCGCCAATTTCAGGATCCAAAAACTTTTAACAAAATCGTGTTCTTTTTTAACCCGTTCAAACCCCACGAACATTTAAATGTACATCAACTTTTAAATTTAAATCCGAGTAAAAATTAGTTTTATATTTAATTTGACCCCACTTTTTTAAATACATTTTTCCCCATGCCCCAAGGACAAAAAGTTATTTTTTTAAAAGAAGATTAAAACTATTTATCTGTAAAAAAAGGCTAAATACATGAAAAATTTGGTTTGTCCCAGAAAAATTATAAATCTTAAGTTTGCTATTAATTGCGATAGAAAAAATACAAAATAATAAGCATTTTATTTTAAATCTAGTTTAAGGAATGTGTTTCAAATTTCAAATTGTATTACAAAATGAAGCTTTGATTCAAAATCCAAAATTTCCTAAACTTCAATAAAAAACAAGTTTTTTAATTTGGAAAAACACACAAAATGTGAGAAGAAAACTAGAAATTTGTATTTATAGCCTAAAATTGACCATAAATTTTGGGTGTGAGAGGGTTAAACGGTCATTAAAGTCCAGTATTATGCTAAAGATTATGTGGTAAAAAAAATGTGTTGGGTTAATAGCCCATGTGAGAATGTGTAGATACTTTACAGTTAAATAACAATGTATGGCAATAGTGTGTTATAAAATAGTTGTTTTTATTTACTCATCATATTCGAGTTTAGAAACTAATATGAGCAGGATAATCAAAAAACTAAAGTACAAAAGTTCAAACATAAATACTCTGCAAGTCAAACAAATAACCCATGAAGTTTTTAATGATTTTGTGGAATAAACAACACTATTGTAGTGATACCTACATTACACATTATTAGCCTTGTTTACATGGAGGACTGAGTACGGAGTTGAGTACGGTTTTTGGTCTCAGTACCTCATGTTACAAACACATGAAATCAGGTATCGAACCGGTTGGGTTCGGTCCGACGAAATGGTGCGACCGAACCGAAATACCGTACTGAGTACTCGCATGTAAATAGCTTCCTGAGAGGGAACCGAACTGAACAACATGCAGTCTACTGGCAAATGTCAAAAAATAAGTTTTAAAATGTGGTATCTATTTTTAACTTTTGTTCGTTGGGCTCTAACTTCAAATGTAGATCATCCACGCCTAGGCCTAGGTCTTCAATCCTACTCGTATCTACGAAAATTACATGAAGTAAGGTTATGTAACAGTGATGTTTTGAGCAATCGCTGTAAGATGGCGTTGATCTGCACCGAATGTCAGTTCAGTTTTAGTTGGGTACTCGACATGTAAACGCTTCAAGGACATTGAAACCGCACTTAAATTTCAGTACAGTACTGGACCCAGTCCTCCATGTAAAAAAGGCTATTAATTCATTCCAAGTAAAATTAAATAATATTAAAATATCTAGGTGCCCGTGAGGGCGCCGCAGCCAAGCCGCGGTGCGCTACACACTCAAGCACCTTATACACCAAGCAGAGTGGGGTGAGTTCGAGGTGGTACCCAGCCGTCATGTAACATGATGTGAACTAGAAAACTATCACAATCGAGGGGATTTAGGTACCTGACAACACATGCCAAATTTTATTGGGGTACGACCATTCCTTCTTGGTGAAAAAATGTCTTCAAACATGCTCAAAATCACTTTAAGGATGTTAGCTACTGCTACTGCTACTGCTAACATCTAATTCGTCAGTTTCAATCGGCCCGCGATTCTGACCAGACGGGTGGGGCTACAATGTTCATATTTTACATGGAGATTAAGGTTATAGTTATATAGTCTCTTTTGAAAAAAAATTGAAAAAGTTTGCTGGAAGGCTTCCAAATAAAGATTTAAAATAAGCTTACCATTAGGCATACAATCAACAAGTAGGTAACTATAGTTACTTGACACTTGTTGACGGTATAAGCAGAGTTAGGCGGGAAAGTGCGATACGTAAACAAATGGCGGACATTTTAAATTTTGCTTCTATGTGTGAAACGAGAAAAGATGTCATTATACTCTCATAAAACAAATCAGAAACCATCCCTGGCCTAGGCCCAGATGTAGAAAATTATTTAAAATACAACAGTGTAGGTCTAAATTTCCATTTGGCTATAGGACAAGATAAAAAAATACTTACATTACATGTTTGACAAGCCCTAGGCCTTTCTTAGCCAACCCTAGGCCAGCACAACTTTGTTCTGACACACTTCCCGCACAAATAACCAGTTTTGATTACCAAAAGCCTAATGCAGATAAACAATAGTATGATTGTCCACCTAGGCTATACAAAAATGTTCGGAAATAATACACATATTCTTTTCTTTTTAGCCATGTTTAGCCATGATCAAAGTCAGATTGCTGCTACACACAATGTCGAAGCAAGGTGTCAAATATGAGCGTGCTCATCTGTTTGTTTACATAATTGCAACAATCAAATCATTTCATGCAACTCGGCTTTCGATTGGCCCGCGTTTATGAAGGCACTGCCATCTAGAATAAATATAGAACGTTTTCGAGCTCTTTGCTACGCAAATCTTTTTAAAGTGTCTGGATTTCGTGAACCTCACCCCATGTGAATAACAGCAATACTCTTTCAACTCACAACCCATGACGTTTTCCACGATACCGTTCAAGAATACCAATTCCTTCGAAAACGAAAACGACTTCGTTTTCAAATTGCGTTTTCAACTCATCTCCCACGAACTCAAGAATTGGGGTCCAGTCCTTATACCGTCGTTATACTATGGTTATACCACCTATACCCAGGATGTACATGAATCCGGGTCTAGATATTTTACATCCTATTGATGGGTCCTCTGCAAGAAGGGCCTAACTAAAAAATAACCAAGCTGAGATATAAAGGTTTAAAGTTTTTACTGCTTCCCACACATAATACAGTTTGAATATTAGTTATGTAGGCTTGAACAGGCACATATTATGTAATAAATGAAATAACATATTATCATCAAGTGAATTAGTATCTAGGCTTACTAGCATGTAGCCTTCTCCTATTGGCATACTAGCATGTAGCCTACGGCCAGCGACTATAGCCATGCAGTTGAGCAATCTGACGCGCGAATACTTGCGCGCTTCCTCTTCATCGGGCAGGTGCCGCGACCTGGCGGAGCGTGACTGAACAACTACGGATGGCTTATACGATGCACGGGACATCGGAGGAGCCGTCCATAGCATTTTCGGCAAGAAGGGCCTAACTCGAGTTAGGCCCTTCTTGCAGAGGACCCATCTATTGTTATTGCTAATACCATAGAAATTAAATCAACTTTGATAAAATTATTATATTTTAACAAATAATTTTACAATGGAACTTGAAAAAGTAATCAGATCACACACATAACAAAAACTTGTAGAAATACAGCCAAACCTTACACACTCAAAAGAAATGAGAACTTAAAAAAGAGACAAGCTCATCTACCCTTCCACATTTGCGCATTCTTAATTCATAAACGTACAGTGTCCCGTAACAACATCCTCGAAAAGCTTGGCAAAATAAAATTTGCATGTTATTACGTTTAAATTAATTAGAAAAAAGAACTTGGATGAACTATTACGTTTAAATTAATAATCGCAAATTCTATTTTGCCAAGCTTTTTGAGGATGCTGTTATGGGACACTGTACGTTTATGAATTAAGAATGCGCAAATGTGGAAAGGTAGATGAGCTTAGCCCTTTTTTTAGATCTCATTTCTTTTGAGTGTGTAAGGTTTGGCTGTATTTCTACAAGTTTTTGTTATGTGTGTTCCTGGTGTACTTCACAAAAAGGAAAAGCCCGTCCTTGTATATTAAGTTTATATACCTACTGGGTGTTTGTGCACGTTGTTGCCCCCATCACACCCACCAGCACAACACAGATACCCAGCGGCATCATGGATTGTAACCCTGGTTGAACGAACAAGAGAAGAATAATACTTTCCGTGATGAACCTTCAAGTTCGATAAAGGTGCCCGTTAGGGCGCCGCAGCCAAGCCGCGGTGCGCTACACACTCAAGCACCTTATACAGCAAGCAGAGTTTGGGGGATTTCGAGGTGTCACCCAGCAGTCATGAAACGTGATGTGAACTTAAAAACTATCAACATCAAGGGGATTTAAGTACAACACATGCCAAAGTTGGTTGGGGTACGAGCATTCCTTCTTGGTGAAAAAATGGCTTGAAACATGCTCTACTACTGCTACAACTATTACGATCTAATTCGTCAGTTTCAATCGGCTCGCGATTCTGACCAAACGGGTGGGGTTACAACGTTCATATTTTACATGGACATTAAGGTAATAGTTATATAGGGTCTTTTGAAAGAAAAAGTTGAAAAAGTTTAGCTGGAAGGCTTCCAATTAAGGTTTCAATATAAGCCTTATACAAGAATATAATCAACAAGTAACTATAAGTTACTTGACAAATAATCGACTATATTGTTTACAAAAAGCAAGTCTTTGGACCACTAGATAATTTACATCGTATTGTTAATTGGTAATACCATAGAAATTAAATCAATTTGCAATGGAACTTGAAAAAGTAATGAGATCCCACACATAACAAAAACTTGTAAAAATACTGCCAAACCTTACACTCTCAAAATAAATGATATCTAAAGAAGGGTCAAGCTCATCTACCCTTCCACATTTGCACATTCTTAGTTCATAAACGTACAGTGTACCGTAATAGCATCCTTGAAAAGTTTGGCAAAATAGAAATTTGCATGATATAACGTTTAAATTAATAAGAAAAAACGAATTTGAATGAACTATTACGTTTATATTAATAATTGCAAATTCTATTTTGCAAAGCTTTTCAAGGATGCTGTTACGGGACACTGTATGTTTATGAATTAAGAATGCGCAAATGTGGAAGGGTAGATGAGCTTGGCCCTTTTTCAGATCTCTTTTCGTTGGAGTGTGTGTGGTTTGGATGTATTTTTACAAGTTTTTGTCATGTGTGTAACGATTTTCTAGCAACGTGAAGCTTCCTTATTGACCTTAGCGCTCATAGAATTTCACAATGTTTTGATGTGTATAATAACAAATATTATTTCTACGAAATACGTTTAAGGTTTTTGATGCGAAATCAGTGAACATATATATTTTTGAAAACGATACAAGTTGACAATTCTACTAAAAAAAAATTTTCCATTGTTATAAAATGATTTAATTAAAATTATGCTTATAGCCTTAGAAGCATACTTTCCACTATATAAGTGCAAGAGACCCTCGCATTTACGGTTGTGTTGGGGGAAAAAAGATGACACATTTTTTTTTTTATATGTAGCTAGCTTACGCGTCGCGCGTTGCTGCGATCTCTGAAGAAACCTTCCCCGTGGAAAAATACATATATGTGCCAAGTTTCATGGAGATCGGATGAATGGTGTAGTCTATATACATGAAAACGAATGTATCCTCTTTGCAGGAACAGATCACCACGCGGAAGAGTTACAACAACATGGATAGCATAGAAACCTTCCTCGTGAAAAAATACATATATGTGCCAAGTTTTAGGGATGTGCGGTTCCAGGTTTTGGTTTCGGTTCCGGTTCCGGGTAGTAAAGTACCCGATTTTTCGGAGCACGTCACTAAAAAATAATTTTAAAATAAATACATTTTTATTTTATTTACAAAAATAATTATTTTATCTTAAATTTGTATAACAATATAAAATAAGAGTAGGTCGGTTCTCAAAATATGAATAAAAATATTAATTTATGGATTACTGAAATTATCCACTTGACAACTTAATAGGCCTATTAAAAACATAAAACCAAAATATTTACGTAACAGGACTAAAATATCTATAAACGTCCAGCGCCGTTGACAGCATGTGTGTTAGCCCATAAGCGTAATGAGTGCGAGAGAGATAGCTCCGGCGATGTTTCTTCGCAGCCAAGGTCGTAGATGGCTGTGAGGAGGGGAGGGGCATGCGCCTGACCAAATGCGCGTTCGATCGAGGCGGCCCGGCTAACTGTTCAAGAAGTTGTGTGGGAAATGTATTAAAACGAATGTATCCTCTTTGCAGGCACCGATCACCACGTGTTACAACAAAATGGATAGCATAGGTACCTTCATCGTAAAAAAATACATATATGTGCCAAGTTTCATAGAGATTGGATGAATGGTGTAGTAATGCATGCAGGACAAACATACAGACATACATTCATTTCATTTTTATTTATTTATATATATATATTCATATAAAATGAATGAATGAATGAATCTTTATTGTACAATTGAGTGTATTACACTCTTTACAGATTTTGTAGTTACATTGTTGTTATTATGCATATATAATACTTAACTAAGATGAAGTTAGATTTTGTAATTGCATAGTTGGAATGTTTACTGGTGATCTATGTTCATAATATAGGCCTAAAACCAAAACTAACACTAAGAGTAATTATATAATCAAAAGTAACATAATGCTAAAACTAAAAGTAAAGAAAAGAAGATAATATAATCTGATTGTGACATGCAACAGTAGCATATTGAAGGTTAGACAAAAGAAGAAAAGAAGACAGAATGTGGTATAGAGCAACAGCATCGTAACACGAGAAATCTCCATCTCGATTCCTTTAGAGTTATACATATTATAATTTTGTAGTTAGAGCTTGATAAGGAGTTGAATTATAATCAAAGCTGTATAAATGAGGGGCGGGGAAGAGTTGGCGGTATTGGGTAGATCTAGTTTATTTCAAAAGCAGTTATTAATTTTCGTTAAAAGATGTTTTTTCAGTGAGTTTTTAAAGAGTGCACTATTCATGTCCTTAAGAGTTTTGGGTAGGTTGTTATATAACATGTATCCTATGTGAGTGATGCTCAGATTACCTTTATTAGTGCTATTTATATTTTGTAGGTGTAGGTTATCTTTAGTACGCGTATTGTGATCGTGATAGTACGAGTTGGATGTTAGTAATAGATTGGAAAATGTGACACCACAAAATTTTTTATGTATGAAGATACAAGTCTGGTATTCAGTGATGAGTTGGATAGGTAGTATTTTTGAAGTTTCATATATATGAGATCTGTGTGTAAAGTACGGCAGATTAAAAATGTTTCTAATTGCTCTATTTTGGATAGTATTAAGACCTTTTAGCTTATTCTTAGGTGATTGACCCCAGATAATGTTCATATATTGGATATGGCTATGAATGTACGAGTAGTAAATAGAAGTCAGGGTTGATGGTTTTATTATTAGAGAAAGTCTACGTAGTACTCCTGTTATTGGGGAAAACTTTTTACATATTTTGTCGATCTGAAGATCCCATTTCAGATTGTTTTGAAGAAAAAGGCCAAAATATTTTACGCTTGTTACTTGTTCTATGATTGTATTGTTTATTTTTAGATTATTGATAAATGTTGTCTCATCAAAAAGTTTGCTGCAAAATATCATGTAGTTCGATTTTGATACGTTTAAGGATAATTTTTTTTGTTTAGCCATTGTGTAAACTTCATGCTATTAATAAGATCCGAAAGGGTTTTGCTGTAGTAAAATATATTTGTGTCATCAGCAAAAGATTGGAGTAGGCCCTTGATCCCAGATTGGTATAAATCATTGATGTATATGAGAAAAAGTAAAGGTCCCAATACAGAGCCTTGAGGGACTCCACATGTTATGGTTTCATAGCTACTCGATATAGTTCCTATGTTAACATATTGTTTTCTACTAGTTAAGTAATTAGAAAACCAGGTGAGCGCAATATCTCTTACTCCGACTTTTTCCATTTTCTTGATAAGTATTTCATGGTCAACTGTATCAAATGAATTTTTAGGTCTATGAAAAGGCCTGAGGCAAGATAATTCATTGGATGAGCGTAGCGAGCGAAGCGAAGATTCCATTTCACTACACTGGAGAAAAAAATCCGGAATGTTTTTTTTTTCTTTCTTTCTTTCTGTATTTTTGTGTGTCTGTTAACACGATTCCGGCTAAACCGATACTCCGATTGCGATGAAATTTCATGGAGGCCTTCGAAATCTCTAAACTTAGAACTGCCACGTTTTTGAGCGCAATCGGGAAATTTTTTCTCATAAAAAACGCAATTTTACGATTTTTTTCGATTTTTAAAAACTTTCTTCGACTTTTAACACCTATATGCTTTATCCTATTGTAATAATTTTTTCACAGAACCTTAATTTTATAAATTCATATATTTGTGTAAAATTTGTTCGCAATCGAATTTTCTTATGAAAATTTCAATATTACGATTTTTTCCTTTTGAAAATTACAATAATTAAAAAATTTAAAATTTTAAGTTATTTTTCATTAAATTTAATTTAATTTAAAAAACAAATCTTCAACTTAGTAATGATTTTTTCACAGAACAACAGAAAATCCGCATAACACATGGCAGCTCAATGCACCAATTACGCTCATCCAACAACGCGGCGGGACTTAAGCGTTTTCCTAGTATCAAGTTTTTTTTAATAGTCGTAACTAGATCATCAATAATTGCAGATTCAGTGCCCATTTTATCTCTAAACCCATATTGCCCTTCATAAAAGAAGTTGATACTGTTAAGAAAACTGGTGAGACGGTCTTTAACAATTTTCTCAATTATTTTAGATATAATCGGAAGTAGTGATATCGGTCTTTAGTTTCCCATATCACTGGCTGAGCCTCCTTTATGCACTATTATAACCTTAGCTACTTTTAGTTTGTCAGGGAATTGACCTGTTTCCATTGATCGGTTGGTTAGGGCTGTTACGGGCATCGCTAGATAATGAGAAAACCTTTTAATTAATTTTGTAGATATGTTATCATTTCCTAGTGCACTATTCTTTAGAGATCTAATGATTGTAATAGTTTCGTGTATTGTTGCAGGGGCGAAGAACATAGATTTGTGATTTCCATTTGGAAGCTTAGTGAATGTAATGTCATTTTCTTTGTCAATTGGAATTTGTTTAGCAAGGTTACTACCAATAATTGTAAAGTATGAGTTGAACTCATTTACTAGAGTTGGCTGATCTGTTACGTTCCTACCATTGATATTGATAGTTATTTGTTGTTCGTGGAAGGTTTTGGGTTTATTGTAGAGTATTTCATTTATAGTCTTCCATGTTTTTTGGGAATTTTTAATATTTTCTCTGAGGTCCGTATTATAGTACTGGCTTTTCTTGTTTCTAATAGTTTGAGTTATGGTATTTCTAAGTCTATTATATTTGGCTCTTAATTGGATATCCCTTGGGCAATGGAGAACTTTCCTGTGAAGTTTATTTTCTCTGGTCTATGAGTTCAATTATGTTATTATCAATCCAAGGATTGACCTTCGTATCTTTTTGTCTTGTTTTAATTGTTCGCGTGCTTTTACTTTGGAACTCGTATATTTTACTAGTGAGTTGCTCATACATCTCATTGACGTGTGCGTTTTCATCTAGATTAATGGGGTTTTTCAAGAAGAAGTTTCTCAAATAACTGAGCATCAAATATAGGTACGGTTATTGTGCCTGTACTTTTAGGTTTTGCACTTTCTTTTAGGATTTCTACCATGATAAGGTTGTGGTCAGAGAGGTCATGACATATATAAGTAGTGTTTATGGGGTTATTACTGAAGTTACATATGACGTGGTCAAGTAAGCTATTACTTTGAAGTCTTGTTGGATAAGTGGGGTTGCATATTTCATAGCCATTTCTTCTAATAGTGTAAGTGCAAGATTTTTCAACACAAGTTTTTCTAAATTTGCTGATGTCAATATTGAAGTCACCAAATATCATTGTTTTTGTTTTTGATTCAGAAAGTTGTTCGTCCAGCTGTGTAAGAAAGGCTGTAAGGTTTTCTTTGCTATTGTTGTCGTTTGAGTTAGAGCGGTAGATTCCGCCGATTGTTAAAGAGTTTGCCCACTTTAGGTCTATAATCTTTAGTACGAGGAAGTTGTTATTATTATCACTAGTGTTCTTTATGATACTATATTGCAGGTTTTTTAAAATAAAAATACCAACACCCCCTGCTTTCCGTTTGGGCCTGCAGGAGAATATCGCATTGAAGTTTGGTAAGTTATAAAATTCGGCTTCATCACTACTTATCCAAGTTTCTGTAATAACAATTATATCGATTTTGGTGTTCAATGTTTTTAGAATTATGGCCAGCCTATCAAGCTTATCGCCTCTTAGACTTCGAGCATTGAGATAGAGGATTTTCATGATACCATATTGTCTTGCTTTAAATTCAGTAATACAGTTGTTACTGTTTTCTGTTACACTCATGTTATTATAACCTTTGTGTGCCACGTGTCACAGTTTAAACTGTCTGTCTAGTTACCAGTCTAATTCTAATCTAACCTCTAAATACATAATCTAAATATAAGTGGAATACAAAGATATTGTATTGGCTATACTGATTTGAGTTGAAAGCTTAAAGTTAGTATGGACGGTCAACAAGTTGAATCAATATTAAATCTATAGGAACTCAAACCTGCGATAAATGATTATATTAACAGGAACAGGGTTATATTGAACAGTTATAAAATTTTCAAGGCATACCAAATCACGTTCTGAGACAACGTATTTCTTCTCACCATTTGGAGATAAAGTGATTATCTTGCCATCTTGAGTCCAGACGCTGCGTTTCCCTGCGATTTGTTGACAGCGGCGAAGAAGTTTACTGATTTTGGTTAGGGATTCCGTGATTGCTACAGTGGAACCCTTCAGGGCTTTTTTACTCCTCCATACGTCATCCCTAACACCATAGCTAATGAATTTTATGATGACTGGCCTACTGTTTTTTGTGTCTGGTATTGTTAGAATGAAGGCGATGACAGCGGTCAATATCATTACCATCTATTTTGTACGTAAGATTCAGCCGATCGTTGATTGTTGACTCTATCAGTTTGGTGGTATCTTCTTTAGGTGAGTCCGTAGGGCCAGAGTCGATAAAGAAGTTTCCCCGTTGGGGAGGTCCTCCAACTCCCTATACCGCCCTGGGTTAAATAAAAAGTCGGTTTTTGGCGTTGGGAATCTAACGTTCCGCGCGACTCTGTGTGACGATTGATGGAACTACTTCAATAAAAGTACGTCACTTTTCTACTAGTAGTTAACAGTCGATGACGACAAATGGCGGAAACGTCAAAATATTAAATACGATCGAATGTTGGCGAATGTTTTGGCATAAAGCAAACTCTCTTTATTAATGAGGATATTTCTGATGGAGTAGACCTAAGCTTAGGAGCTAGGCCGACAATATGTATTGTTCAAGATTTCGATTTGAGTGCCTAGGGCGTACTTACGTCTGAAAACTGTATTGTGGCCTTGGGCCTAGGCTACACTTACGTCCGTTAGGCTTGAACAAGGCATATCTCAAATTATTTCGCACGAAAATGTCACTGACGCCTGCGCAACACTTTATAGTACAATAATAAATCAAAAGTAAATCGTTTTAAAAGACTAGGGCCCAGGGCTAATATGATTGAAATAAATTGAAGTTTGACGTTTCGTCTGATGTTTGTTGATTTCAGCGTCACTGCACATCGATAATCTACTAACCGTATTTAGCGTGCAGTGCTTTTATTAGTTTCACATTGGAGCCGCTCTCAGCGCGCAGGACGTTAGATTCCGTTTTGACTTGGGAGTAAGGGGACCTCCCCAAAGGGGAAACTTCTTTATCGACTCTGGTAAGGCCATGGACAATCAAGCAATTTCTACGTGTGTATTGCTCTAGAGAGTCGATTTTTTCACGGAGGGGCTGTACCTCGCGCTCGATGAGTGCTTTGATTTCATCCAACTGGCTCTGCACAGCAGCTTTAATCATACCGATCTCTTTTACCCATTCCTCTCTTAAGCCAAGAATGGCATCGGAGGGTACTGTCTCGGGGGTTGATTGAATGTTTGAAAGTTTTGACTCGATGTTATCAGTTGCTGATTTGAGCATTATCTGAAATTTCCGCTCAAGATCAAGATAACGTTCATCCATTTGTTTTTGGTTTCTTGAGGGTGCCATGGTGAGTGCGCGTGATTAGCTTGTTTGTTGGGCAGGGTTGGCAGTACTGATGTGGTGCGCAGTAGGATGGGTGCGCAGTGCTCGGATGTGTCTATTTGCACGACTCGCCGTAGAACGTCGGTCGGTAGAATGTGCGTAGCCAGGTTATGTCTATGGCAGGCTGTGAGATGGGCGCGCAAGCCTTAGACCGCCAGTACTATTTATAACTCCATGCTTCGACCATCTATACCCTTGCGCGCAAGCGCGCTACGAAGTGAGGTTATGGTACGATGTTGTTATGATTGAAGATTACACCTTATTCAAGGTAGTTATGAGCATGAGATAAGTTGTATAGTAGGACTAGTTGGTAATAAAGTGAGTTTTAAGTTTACCTCATTTGATATTGAGAGATGACCCCTGTTTCAGTTATATATAGTTATATAATATATAACTTATAACATATAACATATAACATAACATAACAACTAACATATAACTTATAATATATAACCATATTATGTAGATAGAAGAAGATAAAAATTAAAAACGATATTGTTTACGTAGGTACCTGGAATTATTTCATATGATTCAGAGGTTTAATCAGTATTGAATGGTATAGGAATTTATAAAATTTGATTAGCACTCGTCTTTTAAATCGTCTGATGCATCAGTCACCACATAATAAAACTTACAGGTGGTGCAGCTATTTTTTGTTATAAAAACGGAAGTAACGAATCATGGCAGATCCACGTGAGATCGGTAGTTCGCATTTCAATTCATTTCAATTCAAAAATAAAAACATTTTCTACGGAAAAGATCATGGAGTGTGCGGCAATACGTCTGTGCGACCTGTTACGCTCTACTCAGGTTGTCATAGCCGTGATATACAGGTTGCCCACTCAACAAGGACCGTGTGAAAATTTAATCGATTTATCATAAAATTAGGTGAGATGTTGACAGAGCTGAACGAGTTTTACAGTCCCGTCGTTTTGTGTGGCGCCTTTAATATCGATTTCCTAAAGGCTAGTGATACTATAGGAGCGAGTTACGTGATCTATTCGATAGTTTTAAGATAAATGTCATGATAAATGAAGTCACTCGCTTCAATGTAAATACAGGTCGGGGTACTTGCATTGATAATATCATTACAAATATAGATGCAAGTGATGTGGTTGTCAATGTCACGGAGTCATTACTCTCAGACCACTTAGCGCAGGAAATCAACATTGCCTGGACCTCCATCAACACTGAGGAGGAAGAAATGTTTACTAAACAAAGAATTTTCAGCGAATCAAATATTAGAAACTTTAGTGAAATGCTGGAAAATGAGACTTGGGCAGGTGTTTATTCTGGTTTATGTAAAAACAAAAACGCTATGTTTGAATGCTTAAATATATATTTTTAATGTATTTTTACTTTTGTTTTCCCTTAAAGAGTAAGTGTTTTAAAAATACCCGCGATTCTAACCCTTGGTGTAATGAGGAATTTCGGACAATGAAACGGACCCTCAGAGAGCTTTATAATGACATTAGATTGTTTAAAACGGTAGACTCAAAAAGTAGGTACAGAAACTATAAAAAAGATTACCGTGCTCATATACAAGAAGCCAAGAAAAAATACTACTCGTCAAAAATTCGAAACTCATCAAACAAATCAAAAACGTTGTGGTACATTGTTAAAAATGAGACTGGAAAACAAAATAATAATATCGTGAAAAACATTCCTTTAAAAAACAGTGACAATGGATCTATAATAAGTGATCCCACAGGCGTAGCACAGAAACTAAATACCTACTTTGTAAACGTTGCTCAATCGTTGGTAACGAGTATGGGTCCAGTACCAAGTGACTTTACACTAAGTGTAATAACAAAACTTTATTTTTAAGTGACGTAACTGAGGGTGAAGTGCTAGACATACTCAATGATTTATCCAACAAGAATTCGTCGGGATCTGATGAAATACCTTGTTCGCTTGTGAGATCAATCAGAAGGTTCATTGTCGCTCCTCTGTGTCTTATAATAAATAATTCCTTTCAAAGTGGTGTATTTCCAGCTATGTTAAAAATAGCGAAAGTAGTTCCAATTTTTTAAACTGGTGATCAACAAGACATGAAAAACTATAGACCTATATCATTGTTATCAGTATTTTCAAAGGTTTTTGAAATAGCTATGCATTGAAGAATAGTTGCTTTCTGTGAAAAGTATAATGTTATTTCAAACATGCAACATGGTTTTAGAGCTAAAAGATCAACTGAAACAGCCATCTTCGAATTTACTATTGCAATTTCTGGCTCCTTAGACAATGGTAATATAACTGCAGGATTATTTCTAGACTTAAGCAAAGCTCTTGATTGTATTGAGCATTCAATATTGCTGACCAAAATTAGTTTGTGTGGTCTTAGAGGGAAATGTTGGGATTGTATAAGGTCGTACCTTAGTAACCGTTTTCAGTTTGTTACTAATAAATTTAAATCATCTCGAATACTAGCCAGTGCCAAATCTGATAATTTACCGGTCACATCAGGTGTGCCTCAAGGATCTGTGTTGGGCCCTCTGTTTTACACACTCTACGTCAACGATATTTGCAGCTATATAGCAACAATTTTTAAAATAATTATGTATGCTGACGACACCACAGTTATTGTTAGTGCTAAGACCTTGGAGGATTTAATAGCTCTTTTAAATTTATTAATCAGTAAGTTGCAAGTATATTTTGCTTCAAATGACCTAGTACTTAACGAGGAAACAAACATAGAAATATTGTTCTCAGCTAGTGGTGTACCTGATTCATTTTTAACAATACTTGACGAACGGTGTAATATTAAACAATGCAATTTTTATAAAAAAAATTGGAATATTTGTTTCAATCTTAAGTGGAGTAACCAGCTAGATTACATGTGTGCCAGGATTAATTCCTGTAGTTATGCTTTTAAACAGATCCGCAATTTATGTGATTTAGACTCCCTGGTAACTATGTATTATGGTTATGTGTATTCGGTGCTAAGGTACGGTGCCATAGTATTGGTCGAGTGCCCAAACGTGGACAGAGGTATTAAAGCTCAAAAAAGAAAAATAAGGTCAATGCTAGGATTAAGTAATAGGACATCATGTAAACCAGTTTTTAAACGATTGAGAATTTTAACTTTGCCCTGTTTGTATATTTTGAACTCTTTTTTATGGGTGAAAAAACACAGTAGTAATTTTACTTTTAATGACGAAATGCATGAGCATAATACCAGACGGCAGAAAAATGTTCACACAGTGAAATATAATTTAGGTGTTTTTAAACGAAGCCCAAAAATTAAATGTGAAAGATTGTACAATAAGGTACCGACTGATATTCAAGAAAATTGAATCGTTTCATAATTTTAAATCTGTTTTGAAGGAATATCTATTGGATAGTGCTTTCTATAAAGTGTCTGATTTTATGTACTGAAATATTAATAATTGTATAAAAATATATGGTAATGTATATTGTTTAAAAATGACGAAATCAGTCATAATATGTATGATGTATGATGAATAATAAAATTAAATTAAATGAAATGAAATGAAATAAAATGAAATAAGCTTATCCTGATGATATTTTGGCAATAATTTGAATTCCCACCCCGTGCTTTGGGTTGTTTAAAAAAAATTAAATTTTACTATTCGATGATCAACACCAACAACTCAGATTTTTGAGCGAGTACATGAAACAGAATAATAAATAATAAGATGTCGGTGATGTGTTCTTCGATTTTCTCATCTAAAATCACTCAGATAGTGCAAATTAGCCCGAAATTTAAAAAGGTCAAACTCGTAGCACGCACCCGCCTGTGGCTGGATCTGTGAAGCACGGGTCAGAAGAGTGGTGCATTATTTCCCCATTTCGGACGCGCCCTAAATATATGTTTTTGACTAACACAATCAATCCAAGAGTATGTATGTGCGCCTATGTGATTTTGGTAATGTTTAGTTTGACAACAAATCAAAATTTCATCAACATTCCATGTGATCGTATTGATGATACTTTTCCATTAATCAAATTCAATAAATCAACAACAAATTTTTAGTTACTTAAACAGTTAATAATATCAACCAACCTAACCAATTAAAAATTTTAGATCATTTTATTTCATTATTACTTTTACTTTTAAATTTCTGAGTATTTCATAATTAATCACTCTTTGTTATATGTTTGTATTCGTTTTTCAATTTGGATTTATTGAACGTATTTAATGATTGTAAAATATTTTTGTATCGTTTGAAAATAGCCTTAATGTGAATATGAAGTATGTAATAACTTGGCAAGTGTTGTTTTATATCCATTGTCAAAGTAAGATCATTCAACACACAAAAATACAAACAAAAGCAAACAATTATGAATGTTTAATTTTTTTAAACCATGAATAAGAATATGTTGATGGTGAAAATTTGAAAATTGTCTTATTGTTTGTTGCACCATATAATGAAGTATACTTACAAGCCTCCAAGACTGTTAGCTGCTCTGCTGACAAGTTTCTTAAAGTGCTCTTTTGTTATCGAAGTCTAGTTTATATATAAGTCCGTCTTGTAACTCATGAACAATAAGTAATGCCGAAAAACGAACAAGGTTATATACTTACGTCAATATACAGCTCATGGTGAAAGTTGGCCAATGCCGATGAAGCATAATTATTTATTGATCCATTGTACGTAGATTTCAAGATTAAAAACAACCATTAACAAAGACAATTTTTAAACAATTCACGATATGTGCATAACAATTTGATCCCATATCATGCAATTATTTTGTAATTGTTACTGCCAAAGACGTGATATCAATAAAGGTGATCCCGATAATTTGAGATAATTGTAATTTTAAAAACTTACTTTAAATAATCACATTACAGTCTCGTGTATGCCTACCTTGTTTTTTTTAAACAAAACAAATAAGTGGAACTATTGAAATTCAGGAAGGAAATCTGCTTTATCTTGTGTTATTCACTTTAGGTTGCTTAGTAACAAGATTCGGGTGGCTCAAGGTCAAAACAGCCTAGCAACAAGCGCGACGCATATTAGGTTTGTTTAGTTGTCCTTTGTAAATCAGTTTTTAAACTGATAAGGATAGACGTTAAATAAATAAATAAAGGGCTAAATGTTTGTGTGAATGACCAATGAGAGCATCAGACCAAAATAAGCAACTGGTAAAAAAGACTGAAAAAGAAGTTTATGTCTGGCATGCAAAATTGTAAAACTAATACAAAATAAAGACTATAAAGGCGCAGACAAAAATAAACATTTATTTTCTTTTAATAATTCAAAAATAAAATTTTACGTCATTTACCGAGTCGACTTTTCCTATTCAAAAACTTTTTTGGGAACTTTTTCCTCCTTCCAGTTGTATTCGATTGATATGCAATCCGTGTGCATGTGCAATCTATCGCAGTGTACCGTGAGGAGAGACTTGAATGTGGTGGAAAGGGAAGAGCAGTAAGGAATTCAGACTTTTCATCCCGGGGGGGCTATTTAAGATCCCGGGGGTATTACAAAAAGACCAAGTTCGGGGAATTTGAGGGGCGAAGCCCCCAACAATAGCGCCGTAGGCGAAAATTTTGGAAATCAGGTTTTTAGAGTGCGTTTGGTGCGTTTTAGAAAAAAGGTTAAGGTCTGAACGCAATACCAAAATAATGTAGTTTTTGTGTGTTGTGGACGCTCAAAGTTCCTTAATATCCGCTAGATTTAACCTTGAAACCGCTAGATTCACAAAACGGTCATTTTAGCAACAAAAACAAATACAATATTTTCCAAACAGGGTGATAAACTGTCTTTTTCCACCAATCACAGCACGATTTTGTAAAATTCGCCTTATAGGAAGCAAGTATCAGTGTTTAGCCTAATATACAAGGAAAACTGCGTTGACTCCTCCATCTACAGGATGCCTACGCATTTGTTACCTGATAATAGTGTTTTCGCATCGAAAAGTACACTGACCATTTTCAACAACATACTTGTCTGAATCAGTCTTGCAAGCGCGTATCCTCTCAAGGCGCGACTGCGAGCCAACATACAAAAGAAGACATAATTGTGAATTCCCTAAACAGAAGTCGGATCCCTTCGAATGACCATACATTTACAAATCTAGTTCTTGGCCTCATGAGTTGCCCACACGTTTTTCGTAGTGTCTGAATATTTAATAACTGTTACAAACATAAACCTTAACAACCTTCAAAGCACTATGTTCGTGCCTTTTCAAAAACGGCAAAGTGATATTTAAACAAGAGGTCGCGCTGGCGCGACCTCTTGCAGTGCTTCCGCGCCGGTACTTTCCGCCGCATGTTCTTTACTGGTAAAATAATTACTAATCCAAAGAAAGCGGAGTAATTAAACTTAATTTTCTCAAATGAATTTGAACAAAATAAGAATGAAAAAAAAAACACGTACCCCCTCAAAATATCAGTGCGGTAAAATATAAGAACTTTAATTGTCAGGAACACTTTATGAAAACAAAAATATAATGCGAGCTGATACGATTACCCAAAAAACATTATGTGAATTTATTTCATAACACTATTAATAGTAGTAGTAGTAGTCTTCATCGCATTGGGTAACATTTCCCATGCGAGGCTATACCCATACCGAGCGTTAGCTCATAAAGGGTGACTCTTGGAGGTACACATTTGGGGAACACTTGTATTGCCTAGTTATAGGCAGATTGATGAGATAGGGTATTAGTTAGGGAGCTGGTCTTTGTCGCAGGAACTATTTAGTATTTAGGGGTGGGAAGACACAAAGATTATATTTTATTCTAACACTGTAAAAGCCAGGGGATTGGGTCGGAGCACTGCGCGAGGCATTTATCCTATCTTGGTCCCTAATTATGAGGCGAGTTGGTTCCCTGGACCTCTCTTCTTTGGAGGTGGTGGTGGAGAGACGTCTCGCCGTCTTGAAAATGTATTTGGGCGCTTCACGGGTGGCGAAGTGGCAGACCTGGCGTTTGACTTGTGGGGCGTACGAGGGCAGTGAAATCGAAGGTAGGGGCTCGGAATGTGCTCAGCAGGTTTTGTATAGTTCGGTTGGTACATCCTTGGGTTAAGATTTTTCTCTGTAAATGGCCTCCTGCCGTTTACTGTAGGGCGCGATCAATTACAAAGGCATACATATTATAATGAACTTGGAACTTCAACCGACAATAAACATTAACTTTTTCAGTACGATAAAAAAAACTTTGTGAAAATCAAAATATTGAAAAACAAATAAAAGTAATCACATACAAAAAAACTGTAGAACTAACTCTAGTGTCTCTGCAGGCGTAGTCTCTTAGAAGCAATATGGATTGTTAATGCATACCACGTCTCTGGTTATCGCGTGATTATTTCGTATTGTCCTTATTATTTAGAAAACGTGTTGAAAAGGCCACATCTAGCAAGTGCTTCCAAAATAAATTATAAGTTTTAGCTTTCTTTCTGGTGGTGAACGGTGCGAGCGTAGGATATTCTTATGGGGTAAACACTTCGCCGTCAACAAGTATACTCCTAGAGCGTTGCGAGAATTCGCTACCAGAGCTCATACAAAGAATTGGAGCATACTATCGTATGACTTAGAACTTATATCGACATAAACATGTTGTAAACATGTGTATTCGGTACTAATAAAATGATGGCGAAAATAATTGGTTTATACTTGGAGGCATTTTTTTTTTAAACCCCTGTTTTTTTAAAAAAAAAAAAAAAAAAAACCCCAAAAAATTTTTCCCCGTTCTTGTACTTTTAAAGGGGGAAAACAAAAAAATTTTTTTTAATGCCCGCAAAACAACAAGGTTATATACGGGGTAAATAACAGCTCATGGTGAAATTTGGGCCAATGCGATGAAGCTAATTAATTATTGACCATTGTACATAGATTGAAGATTAAAAAAAACCATTACAAAACAAATTTTAAACTTTCACTATGTGCATAAAATTTGACCCCATTCATGAAATTTATTTTGTAATTTGGTTCTCCCAAAAAGAGTGATATTCAATAAAGGTATCCCATAATTTGAGATAATTGAAATTTTTTAAAAACTTTTTTTAAAAAAATCACATTACAGTCTCGTGTATGCCTCCCTTGTTTTTTTAAACAAAACAAATAAGTGGAACTATTAAAAATTCAAAGGAAACGCTTTATCTTTGTTTTTCATTTGGGTTGTTAGTAAAAAGTTCGGTGGCTCAAGGTAAAAACACCCCCTAGCAACAAGCGCGACGCATTTTAGGTTTGTTTAGTTTTTTTTGTAAATCATTTTTTTAAACTGAAAAGGATAGAGTTAAATAAATAATAAAGGGCTAAATGTGTGTCATCATCATCAGAAAAAAACCTTTTAAAAAAGACTTAAAAGACTATTATGCTGGCTGAAAAATTTTAAAAACTAATACAAAAATAAAGACTAAAAGGCCCAGACAAAAAAAAACATTTATTTTTTTTTAAAATTTAAAAAAAAATTTTACGTCTTTAACCGAGTCGACTATTCCTTTCAAAAACTTTTTTTGGAACTTTTCCCCTTCCTTTTATTCGATTGAATGCAATCCGGTGCATGTGCAATCTATCGTAGTGTCCGTGGGGGAAGCCTTGAATGTGGTGGAAAGGAAGAGCAGTGGGAATTCAGACTTTTCATCCCGGGGGGGCTATCTAAGACCCCGGGGTTTAGAAAAACCCAAAGTTCGGGAATTGAGGGGCGAAGCCCCCACATAGCGCCGTAGGAAAAAAATTTTTGGGAAAAAATCAGGTTTTTTAAGGGTTTTTGGTGCTTTTTAGAAAAAAGGTTAAAGGTCTAAAACGCAATCCCAAAATATGTGTTTTTGGTGTTGTGGACGCTAAAAGTTCCTAAATATCCGCTAATTTAACCGAAACCGCTAGATTCAAAAAACGGTCATTTTTACCAAAAACAATACAATTTTTTTCCCAAAACGGGTGAAAAACTGTCTTTTTCCCCCAAATCACAGCAGTTTTTTGTAAAATTCGCCTTATAGGAAGCGTTGTTTTTAGCCTAATTACAAGGAAAACTGCTTTACCCCTCTCTACGGATCCTACGCTTTTGTTACCTGATAATATGTTTTCGCATCGAAAGTACACTGCCATTTTCAACAACATACTTGTCGAATCAGTCTTGCAAGCGGTTCCCTCAAGGCGCGACGCGAGCCAACTCAAAAGAAGACATAATTGGAAATTCCCTAAACAAATCGGCCCTTCAAATGACCAAAAACTTTTCAAATCTAGTTCTTGGCCTCATGAGTTCCCCCCCGTTTTTTCGTAGTGTTAAAATATTTAATAACTTTTACAAACAAAAACCTTAAAAACCCTTCAAAGCACTATGTTCGTTTTTTCAAAAAGGGGCAAAGTGATATTTAAAAAAGAGGTCCGCTGGCGCACTCTTCAGGCCTTCCCGCCCCGTACTTCCCCCGCATGTTTTTTACTGGTAAAATAATTATAATCCAAAGAAGCGGAGAAATTAAACTTATTTTTCTCAATGATTTGAAAAAAATAAGAAAAAAAAAACATGTACCCCCTCAAATTCGTGCGGAAAAAATATAAAACTTTAATTTTCGGGAACACTTTATGCAAAAAATAATGCAGCTGATACGATTACCCAAAAAAATAATGTGATTTATTTCAAAAACACTATTATGTAGTAGTAGTAGTCTTCACGCATTGGGAAAACATTTCCCTTCGAGGCTTACCATCCGACTTTTTAGCTCAAAAAGGGGTACTCTTGGAGGTACCATTTTGGGGAACACTCGATTGCCTAGTTATAGGCAGTTTGATGATAGGGGTTTAGTTAGGGAGCTGGTTTTGTCCCCGGGAAGTGTTTAGTATTAGGGGGGGGAAAAGACACAAAGTTTTATATTTTATTCTAACACGAAAAGCCAGGGATTGGGTCGGAGCACTGCGGAGGCTTTATCCTATTTTGGGTCCCAAATTATGGGGCGTTTTGGTTCCCCTGGACCCGTCCTTCTTTGGGGTGGGGGTGGAGGACGTCTCGCGTTTGAAATGTTTTTTGGGCGTTTCCCGGGGTGGCAAAGTGGCGACGTGGCGTTTGACTTGTGGGGCGTACGGGGGCGTGAAATCGAAGGGGGGGTTTGGGAATGTCTTCAGCGATTTGATATTGGGTTGGTACATCTTGGGTTTAGTTTTTTCTCTGTAAATGGCCTCCTGCCGTTTTACTGTAGGGCCGATCAATTAAAAGGCAACATATTAAATGAACTTGGAAATTCAACCGAAAATAAACTTTAACTTTTTCAGTACGATAAAAAAACTTTGTGAAACAAAATATTGAAAAACAAATAAAAAGAAATCACATACAAAAAAAAATTTTAGAACTAACTTAGTGTCTCTGCAGGCGTATTCTTTAGAAGAAATTGGATTGTTAATGCATACCAGCTCTTTTATCGCGGTTTTTTCGTATTGCCTTATTTTTAAAACCCTTTTTAAAAAAGGCCACATCTAGCGGCTTCCAAAAAAAATTATAAGTTTTAGCTTTCTTTCTGGTGGGAACGGTGCGAGCGTAGGATATTCTTATGGGTAAACCTTCGCCGTCAACAAGTAACTCCTTAAGCGTTGGGAGAATTCGCTACCAGAGCTCTACAAAAACTTGGAGCAACTATCGTAATGAACTTAGAACTTATATCGCTTTAAAAATTTTTGTAAACATGTGTTTCGGAAATGAAAAAAATACTGGCAAAAATAATTGGTTTTTATATCATATAAGACTAAGAAAGAAACAAAAAATTCAAATTTGTTTTTGGATGCTAGATCACCATGCTTAATTTTATGTGAGTAAAGTTATAAACGTAATTTTTAGTAAACTCCCCTGTAACTTTGAAAAGATATAAAAATCTATAACATTCGGTTTTTAAAAATCTATTTAAAAACGTTTTGGGGTTTTGAAAACATTATGTAACGCTTCGAAACTAGGTTTTGAATGGGGTTCAATCAAAACTTCTTCGGGGTTTGATTAAAACTGTTTCAAAACCGTATGTTACACCCACTACACTGCCCCCCTTTAAAAAGTAGGCCTAACACAAAATCCATTTTTAAACTTTTTGAGATCATTTGAAACCCATTCATCTCTAGGAAATTATTTTGTCTTGGGTTTTCCCGGGGTTTTCTATTACGCCGAAACGAAAAATAAAAAAAGATGCCTTCACAATTTTCCCAAAATCTCGATTTTTAATGAAATTTAGGGCTTTTTTTGCTAATCATTTTATTAAATTCCAATGGTAAACCTCGCCCAACGCACTCCCGGGGCAAAACCCCCGGCGAATTATATTAAAACTGAAGGAGCCCGCAGCCTTGCAATACATATAACCCGCTCAAATTATATTTCTTCATAATTTGTCCCCGGAACCCGACACGAACTCGCAACCTCCAGGGGCCCTTTTTTGCGTTGCGTCCTGTTCCGAATAAAGGCAGGAACTCACGTTAGTGTTGTTAAGGAATTTTTAAAGAACGAGAACAAATGTGTCGCGTGGATCCCTCAATTGGGTGTTTAAGGGGCTGGGGATTCCCACACATTGTGTTTGCGTAAGACGCTAGCGGTTTGTTGTCAAATTTTTTGTATGTTAGTAATTTCACTGAAAATTTAAAAGGGTAAAAGATTCCTGGCTATTTTTTTTTATGCACATGTAGTTACACAGGAGCCCCAAAATAAAAGTCGTATCCAAATTTTTACTCGAGAAAATTTTCCCCCGAACGCCAGACTGGGAGTAACCCCAAAACAAAAGTCCCAAACTTCCACGCTAGACCATGGGGCCCCCAACCCTGATCGTTCAAAATTTAATGTCTCAATACCTTTGATTAGATTAATAATTAGATGATAAAAATGAAAAATAAATAATGAGATACATGAAGAATAAAATTCGGTAATTATTTTAGAAATTTTTTTAATCAAATACAAGGTATGAATTTTTGAAAGTACATTGTGATCACGCAAAATTGTAACATACCTAAAGGTAATCCTGCAAGCGCCCCAAATCTATGGCCGAGCCTACTCACAGGTCTTCTAACGTCGAAATATTTAAAAATCACGTATGTTTGTATATTTTAGGTAATTTTTTAATCTCATACAGAAAAAACATAAATACAAAAATCAAGGTTTTTGATTTTATTTAAACCCGTGTAAAAAGTTTTAAAATTCTCATAAAAGTAACTGGAGTACCGTCCGATATTTTTATTTTTTTTTTACATCCTTTTTTTAAATTACATAAAAGTAAGGTATGAAAATGTTTTGCATAAAAGTTTTAAAAGCTATAAATTTTTTTAAATCAACGCTCGTTGGACGCTTTTTGAAAAAGCGGCCGTGCTTAGTTTAAAACCCACTTGCACTTTTTTTTTAAAAATTGCGCCGTTCGCTGTCCACGGGCCAAGTTTCCAATATTAAATAAATTTTTTTAATTTTTTTTAAACGTTTTTGCCTAAAAAAAAGGGATTCAATCAGAACAACTTGGGGATGTCCAATTTTTCAATCGATCTGACCCTCCGTTCGAACGTTACGGTGGACATAAAAAAAACAAAAAAAAAAAACAAAACCAGGGGGCTTTTTTCCGGCGGTCAATGGAAACGCCGTTTTGCTCGTTTGATTATGATTCTGAAAAATTTTGGGCTAGAATAAGTTTTTCCCAAATTACAATTATTTTCAGTGGCCTAAATTACTTTTTTTTGCCCGATTTGATTTGAAATGAATGTTGAAATTAAATCTTTTTGAAGGGAACCTGGTAAAGTTAATAACAGGGGAATACCCACGGGCCTTTTGATGACTCTCATACCCATCATTTTTCTTGATCACGACCCAAAAAACTACGGGAAACCTTTCGTATGGAAGCAGCTGGTATCGAAAAGGGGAACCCCGCGAAAGAGGATATTGCTTCTGCGCGTTTTGGGGGAAAGGGGTAGGGTGCAAGGGGTCTATAAAATCGGCGCGATGCAGTGTCCCCGCTTTCAGTTGGAACTCGGCCACAATTGTCATATCGGCATAATTTTTTTTTTTAAACTTTTCACGATAAAAAATTCAAAACTTTGGGGGATTCGTTTTCGAATTGTATATAAAAAGGGGTTATAAAAAATTGCGAACTTGGGCATATTTTGAAAATTTTCCTTCACTTTAGAGCTTTATAAAAAAATTTTCAAACCCCTTTTTTTGGAAAAAGTCATACACAAGTCCTAATTTCAACTTTGTCTCAAAAAAAAAAATTACCAAAATCGTGTGAGTAGTTACCCCTAAACTACTAAATACGATCATGTTTTTTCCCTATTTTAAGGGCCTTTTTAGCCCCGCAAGTGGCGCACTCTGCGATACGACTTTTTGAGGCGGATGGTTATTTAGGTTTCAAAAAAACAATTTTATTGGCCACAGAGTAAAAATGTTCACTAATGCAGAACACCCCTCAAGCATAATACTTTTTTTGTTTGCTATGAACACGGCAACATAAGACATTATGTATTTTGTGTAAGCTGTTAAGCTTGAAACAACCATTTTATTTTTTACCTGACCCAAAAAGAAAAGTACACAGCAAATCATAATCGTGCATACGATATAAATTCGTGGAAAATGCTAAAATTTTAGTAAAGACCTCAAAGGTCCCTCAGTTTTTATATTGGATAACGCCCCGCACATGATGTGAAAATCGGTGAAAAAATATTTTCTTTATAGCATGTAACGGAACGCAATCTTTGTTTTGCCCCAGTATATGATACGGTCAAAATTTTAAAAGACAAAGAATTAAAATTTAAAAATTTCTCGTTTTTAACCCGGATCATTCGTTCTTCTGCGCGTTTTCTTTTTGCGCGAGTATCCACGTCACAAAATACCGGATCAATTGCGCAACCCATTTAAAATGGAAAGTAAAAAAGTGTTTCCCGTTTGGAGTCGTTCTGTGTTTAATTTACCAACTGAAAAACGAAAATCTTAAAATATTGCATTAAAATTGTCTCCACTAAAAGAACCCCCCCCCGGTACCCCCTGTCCGGGCGGGCGGGCGGATGCCTTTTCCAAAAGGCATTGGGGACGGGGTCATGAATTCAGTCTATTTGGGGAGTTATATTTTATTTTTGGGGGGGGATAGAAGTGTCGATATAACAAATACAAATGGTGAAAATTGTGGGCCTACACCCAAAAAATCAAACGTTAAAGGTATATTTAGTGAGAAAAACAAACCGATCATTGTACAAACTGATTCGCATGGGCATATCCTCATTACACATGAAAGATATCAATCTTGGTTTTGTTTTTGCCTTTCAAAAACACGTGGGGCGCAATAATTTTGTCCCCCCTGTCCCCCCCCCTCCCAGCAAGCATTTTTCTTCAATAGTAAGATATTATTCTCAGGGCAGCATCGTGTGTAAAACTGGGGTCCGACAAGTATGGTGACAAGTCTTTACTTTTTTTCGCTTTTCCAAACACGCATCATTTTTATTTTGGGAAAATTGTCTATTGTGCCATGCAATACCAACCAACAACGGGTGAATAAATAGCGGGTCGACGAACATTCTGAGATTTGCCACTCATGTCATTAGAAATTTATTAAAATTACTTTTAACTTCAAAAATAATTTTTTCTTTCAAACTTTCTCTATCAGCTAGTATCTTTGCTTTTTTACATGTTTTTGTAATTTATTTTTTGGGGGTTGAATGACCAGTTACCCGATGGCCCGGAAAAAGGCATTAAATTTCCGAAACAAATTTTTAAAAGGTTACTAGTTACTCGATGAAAACTTCTGACTATAAAAAGAGAATCATTATGTGCAGTAAAAAAAAGTAGTACAAAAAAGGAAAATTTACCCACTGGGAAAAAACAACAGACAATGTAAAAATATGGAAACAAAACGGTTACACGTGTTTTATAATAATAATATATTATCTGCGTAATGCTGTCTTCCCGCAGTTTTATGGAACTTTCTTTGTCCCCCAATTGTCATATCTGCATAAAATTGGAAAAAACTATTAACAATAAAAATTTAAATTATTTAAACTTTTTAAAAAAATGATTCCTACTAAGGAAAATTTTGGGAAAATAAACATTTTCTTTCGAATACTAAAAAATATTACACCAAAAAAAAAAACGCAATTTCACAAATTTTTAAAAAGTGTACTTGTGTGCGTGGTTGGGATTGGAACATTAATTATTTTAGCTTTTTAATTAATTTTTGCGCTTTCATTTCACCCAAATACTTTAGTAGCCTACCATATTTTGTATTTACTATGAAAAAAGCAACTAGTCTAATGAAAAAGAACACAGTGGTGTATCCTAAAAGTCCCAAAGGGGGGGGGGGGGGTTTTTCAATAGCCAAACAGGGGCGGGGTTTCTGTGCAACCCCGCCGCCGGGGGGCCTTTTTTGAATTTTTTTTCGTATTTGCATTTTTAACGCCTCTAAACACGTTTTAGAGTCAATCAACCAAAGGGATGCGAATCATAAAAAATTTTTTTTTGCAAAGTCGACTTTTTAAGTAATTTTAATTACCTATTAAAAATCATAGTTGGTTTCTCCCTCCTTATATTTTTCTTCAATCGATTACACTCGTTTTTGTTTTTTTTTGGGGGGGGGCATTGGGGGGGGGGGCTTCAACTCCATAACCCCCCTCGTCCCCCTTTGGGTACGCACTGAAAAAAAACTACTACTATACTACCTACTAAGAAACAAACAAAGTTTCAAAAACAGTTTTATGAGTTATGCCCTACGGAAAGCGCCCTTTTCCAAATAAAAAAACAACGTTGCAACTTAAAACTGGCAATCCCATTAATTATTCAGGTATAATTCACACAATAGTTTTTATATTATAAACCCTATTAACCTTTTTGTGCAAGGGCACTGAAACTCAGCTGATTTGGGGGAAAGGGGGGGTAAAATGTCATTTGGATTTATTTGGTACATGTTGTACGTAAAAAAAAAATACAATTATTTGATATCTAATTTGATTTTTTTAAAGAAAGCTTTTGGGCTCAAAAATTTTGGGGTCTTGAGTGGGTGGTCTGTTTTTCATGGCCCCACATTTTTTGTTTGAGTACCCAAAAAATTTCGGGGAAAATATTGGAAAAAGGGATGATAGTAACATATCGACAACCCACAAATTTTTAATTGCCAGCGATTTTGGCCGAAAGGTTTTAATTCAACACAAAAAAATACTAACACTTCTGAAACTAATGTTTTGCTTTTACCCTTTTTCACTTTTCATAAACATCGCCCCCCCCCCCCCCCCACACCACAATCGTGCAATGTCTGTCTTTGTCGGCGAAAGTGAACAGACACACTGGGCGCAAGCGAGAAAACGGTGTGGCACACTCCTCACACATAGGGGCCACCCGCTATCTGCACATTTGGGTTGGGTTGTGAGTGGGCATTATCTCTATCATAACCCTCATTTTGAGTCTCAAAAACCCAAGATAAACATTAGAGAATCGTTCTCGATAAACTAAAAGGAAACGGGGGCATCATCAACGCGACATATAGCCATCATATTTTTAAACCCCAAAGTTTTAAAAACACGTTTTAATAATTTATTCATCACAAATTTTTCGTATTGTTTCTAACATACGTAAAAGTATAAAATCGTTGGGCGTGTGGTTTTGGGCTTTGCTTCCAATGCGAGGTCCAGGTTTGATTTCCGCTGTAGGCAATTTTTTTAAGTTTCGGTGGATTCGAGTCCATCAGTTCTTTGGAAGTGTAACGGGGACTTTGGGCTTGGAGTCGTCCCACATCGATGCACATAATAAATAAGGTTATAACACCGGTAATAAACATAAAAAGACTATTGCTGCGTGCTGGTGGGGGAAGTACCTAAACTATTTGTCTTTATACACTACTTACATATAATCGGTGGCGACTCGGGGGGCGAATTTGGCAAGGGGGGCGAGGGGGAGCGCAATTTTTTTTGAAAAATTTAAAATTTTTTTTTAGAAATTATATAAATGTTGATACATTTTTTATTTTTTCAATTTTTTCATATATTTTTTACGGGTTTTGTAAAAAAAAATTTTTCAAAAAACTCCTTCACACTTGAATCGAAATTTTTTGCCCGGGGGTGTGCGCTTTGCACCCGTATCACTGGGGGCCAACCCCCCTCGACCCCCCTTTTTCCCAAAGTGCTCGTTACCGGAAAGAGCGTATACCCTAAATTATTTTTGGGTGAACCCTGACTATCCTGACCCCTGTACCTCTTCCCTTTCACTAGTTTTCTGCCATTGATCTTTTGGGGATACAACAATGTTTTGCTTCCCCGAAAAAAAAGGAAGTTTCGCCAATGTATGTATATACGACAATTTCTCAATGGGTTACTGATTCGGAGGTCTCGGGTTTTTGAATCCCTCACAACCGTCCGATTTTTATTACTGTAGTATGATTATTATTGTAGTATCGTATGCTAGAATTATAAAAATGCAGTGATAGCAAAAATTGGGTTAAAACTTGTGTCCTGACGGGGATCTTTCCCGGGGCTAGGTTTTAGCAGTTTGGGGGTGTGTATCCTTTACCCAATTTTTTCTGGGGCTTGAACCCAAGTCGCGTCAATTTTAACTGACAAAAATATTTATGTTTTATGGTCTAGCTGTATTCAGAAAAATAATAAAATTTTTACTTTTTTCAAAAAGTTTCGTAATGTTCTTTTTTTGCAATCCCTCATTCCATGAATAAAAGATCTTGCATAGGACAAAAAAAAACTTTAAATTGAATTATTTTTGGTTTTCCTTCATTATGTGATGGTTTTGTAACCCAATACAAATTGGAAGTAAAAAACCTTCTTTATACTTTACGGACGACACGTCATTTTACGCCAGTCTGAATGGGGAATTTGATCTCATGCGACCTTTGGGGAATGGTGAGCGCATCCGCGTCATCTCAACCTTCTGCAGTAAACAGATCCCCCTGCCCCTCGTAATTAAGGCTCGTATTGGAGGACAAATTAAAATATTTTGGCGACTTTTGAGGGCCCCCTCCAAAACGTCTCTCCCCCAAACCCCCCACCCAGTCCGTTTCATCTCCAAGATTTTGCTTCGCTTTGCACCTTAAAACTCACCAAAGAAATAAAAAAAGAAAGTTTTTGTCATCTGAACATCTGATGACGCGATATGAATATGACTTCCCAACGTATCTTTAACATGATCATCAGTCCTACTCTTTTGCTTATAGTGAAATTCAAACTTTTTCAATTTAACTTATACTGATTTCATATGAGACAAGACATAACAACACTATACATTTATACTCAAAACATTCACACTATACATTTATACTCAATCATTCTTTGTCGTCGTCGGGGAACCCCTTCCCTTTGACTACCCCCGACGGCGACGACAAAGACAACATGGACGGATGATGACACAGACGGAGACGACCACGACGTGGGGGAACCCCTCCCCTCCCATATGCTTGTGGCGGGTTTCTGACCAGCACAGGCCTGTCCACCCCCTTTTCCCCCCGCGTCATCCCTTACGTCCCTCCCTTCGTCTCGATTAGCCAAGTTGCATAATTATGAGACGTAAAGCAATATCCAATCCAATCCAATCCAAAACATTATTTAGCTTTTTAACTAAACGCCCTCTCAATTCTCTCCCGATATGGTCAGTCAGTTCTATTCCAGACACGTCCCTTCCCCCTTCCACTGCTGCGAGATGACACTGAAAAAGATGGCTAGAACACACTTAGGCAATGCACCCAGCGCTCGCTCGAGGCCAAGATTGCCTTGCGTAACCACCGATAACCGATATACGATGGAATCGCCACACACGCCACCCACACCACAAAAATCACGCTCCAAATATTTTTATTAAAATTCGTATTGTCCCCAAATACAAACATCAGGTGAATTAGTGTAATGCCAATTTATAGTCAAAGGATGAAGGTAGAAATGTTTTAAGTAAAATTGTGCTAACGCAAAATTGCTAGCAAAAAATGACTTATTAACTATTGGGGCGAACAGATTATGATACATTTTCGATTATCTTAATCAACATTTTGGCCTTTCTTATGATCCGATTTCATTGCAAATTTACATACCAATACTTTACAATAGTAAAAACCACCATGCAAAGGACGTTAACGTATGTTTCAATCTTCTTCATATAAATAATAAAAAAAATCTCTACAAGATAAAGACGTGCTACAAAACATAATTTGATTGGACACTCTTGATGAACTATTGAATGAAACTAACTGTTTTTTGGCACTATACACAACTGTTGGACATGACTAATCGCATTCGCCCTGCATTTTTGGAATAATTTGGCAATATCATCGTAAAGTTTGGCAAAACGTATACACAAATATTTTGATTTCGTAATCTGAATATTTTCTGTAACACGTGGCTTCGCAACTAATAACGCCAGGAAAATTTATTTGGTAGTATTCTATTACCAAACTATCGAGGCGATGCGAGTTTGAGTTTCGTTGTGATAACGCAAAATTGATAACGGACTTTTGATGATAAACTATCGCAATGTGTAAAATGTAAAATTTTACGGCTGACTAAACTTGCATTTAGTAACACTTACGCCCCTCTAAACAGTATGAAATTTCAAGGAGTGATGCTGTGTGCTTTTGGAATCATAATTGTAAAGTTTTGTTGATATTGGTTAATATCTTCTACCTCAAATAAATGCATAGGTCTTGACGCGCTCCAAATGTACACACATACATAATGTATAAACTTTTGCAAACCTATAAGGCCGCTCCCGAGAGTCGCGCCCTAAAAATGGAGGAATATATAGTGCATGTAGTTAATTTATTCCCGGGGGGGCGAATGACAGATCCCGGGGGGGCTTCGCCCCCCGGGGATCCATTACTAATTATCATAACGTATGATTCCCAAGATATACACAGCCAAAATGTGTTAAAACTTTTATAACTGAGGGGACTATTGAGAGAAGGAGCTATGCTTCTGGTAAAAAAATTAAGGTAAACAAATTAAGTTTTGCAAGGTTTCAGTAGTTTAAACTGTTATGTCTTAATTTATGTATATTATATAACCTTTTTTCAAGATTATATTTCGAAAAAAAGTCATTCATAAAAAAATTAAGACAGCAGTTTTAACAATAAAACCTTTCTTAACTTAAATTTTTACATGTAGCATAGCTCCTTCTCTCCATGCCCCTCGTTAAAATGGCTAAAATTGGCCATATTCATGGAATGATCCTAGTATTTTGATGATCTTATAATGTAAGGCTGTCCATGAAGGCATATGCTTTATAGACAACTATGTAAAGCCTTATATACATCGGATTCTTCCCGGCCGAGTGGACAGTTATTTGCCAACTGTCGACGTGGTCTCTCAACTGTCGACGTGTGTCCTCTTCACTCAAAAAATTATTTTTTTACACATGTTCTATAACACAATAATAAACTCAAATAATATTTTGAAAAATTATATCGTGCTACTGTGCGAAAATTTGTGTTTTGGGAAATTTCTTAAATCGGTTTTAACCTGTTTCTTTTTTGGTCCACATTGATTCTAGAGCATAGTACCAATCTACAATGCCCATTTTTTACAACCTGTCTTGAAACTGTGCCCAAATATACCCTCAAACACGAAAAATATGCATTCCAAAATCACACCCCATCTTGGTAATCAGCATATTTTGACCTAACTACTAGCCCAAATTACAAAACAAAATAAAGAGAATTTACAGAAAAGGCTGTTGAGTTTTTCAATAATGGCCAATATCATTTTTTAGGATCAAAATCCTCTAAGGTCACGGGGAATGAATATCGTCCCCATGTTATTTCTTATGGGAGATTGTTATCGTTGGGACCTAGCTCGAAAAATGTCATGTTTGACAATTTTTTGGGAGGTCATGGTGGTCCCAATAATTTTTCTGTAAATTCCTAAATTCATTATTTGTTAGCCTGAATGAAATATATTTTTTGAGTTTAGCGGTTAATTACCCCTTTAACTATACACAAACTGTCCACAAACACCTCTAGGAAAATCAGATTTTTGTGAATGTTGTTAACGTTTATCTGTGGTTGTAGATGTCCTATTTTAATCACCCACATCGCCACTTTGATTTTCATGGCTATATAACTTACACCTAATCTGCGTTCGAATTATTCGTATGTTAGCGGTAGATTGTGCACGTAAAACTAGTCTAAGTACTTGTCTACCTTTCAATGACTCACTCAGAAACGAAAAACTCTGAAGAAACACAACACAACATGAAAACAGATAGCCTTCGACCTTTTAAAGCAAGCCTTCGAAAGCAACAGGTAGTGTGAGGGAAAGAGGTTCCCTTAGAAAATGCAAACTAATTTGGAATTCAATTGTGTGATAATTGAACACAAATTGACATTACAGGTTGTAGTTATAGTTACAGTTACGTTGAATGTATAAAAAAATGATTCTAAGATTGGATCCAACCTACTGACTATTACCTTTGTTTTGTTTCGGTTAACCGGTGGCCATACTTAATTACAAGATTACAAAAATTTGTTTTGTTGCTCATCACTGAGATGCCAAGTTGCCGTGCGCAGTATTGGTGCGCAGCCGATGGTCAACGGTCGAAGCGATGTGACAGCTTGAAGTTTGGCGCGCAATGATCTGGCGCGACGCCGGCGTCCCTTGTGGGAGGCGGCAACCTCAGAAGCGTCGTCGGATCTTGAGAGGGGCACCTCACTTCACGTAATGGTACACGTGGTACTTCGGTCCTGGCTGTGATGATTTCTTGCTACTTGGCATGCCGGAGGCTTGTCTCGTAGATATGGCCTGGTGGGCTAACCATCCGCTCTTAGAGGGGAGGGCTTGACCCCTGTTGCTAGGTCGCGACGTCGGTTAGGAACAAAGGATAGGTAGATCAGACAAGGAAGATTTAGATTATGGTGTACTGAGTTGGCTCTGGAATAGGATTGACGTTAGAAGTAGCCATGTCGTTGCGGTCGTCGTAGGTTGCGAGAGTTCGGAGCGTCACCACATATTGGCGTGGGTTACGCCGAAACGCTTAACACTCGCGTGATATTAAAAAAACAACAAAACTTTTTATAATGGTCTACATAGAAGACCGCGCCCTACACACTGAGATGCTCAGTTACGTGCCATGGCAATTCGTTGCGCACTTGCTCACTTTTGAACCCGCGAACTTAAAACACTTAATCCACTTCTTTAGCCACTGGACTCCCACGACTGACTGCCTGAAGTCTCGGCTTCCCCAAGCCAACTTTTCCCGGCTCTTGTACCCCGTCACGTGACCTCTTCGGACACTTGTCACGACTAGGGTGATTGGCAGTTGAAGGCGTTAGGCGAGCGGGTGGGCCAATGGCCTGCCGTCTTACGCGGCCTGTCAGCTCGTCTCACTTTGGGAATATTCCTTTCTCAAAACTTGTGACGATACCTTTACTTTGGGGTGGCCGGTTTCTTGTCCAGCACCCCACCCTCGCATTTCTGAGCCTTCAACTCTGCCTTCGACGATGCAAACTGGGTAGGTTTGCTCACTAGCTGACGTTCCCAAAGCCAGGATTAGCACCCCGTTCAATGCACACTTTACCTTGCCTGACTTTTTAACCTTATGACTAGGCGTACACAGTACACCTGTGGCTGTATATTACACACATTTAATTATTATTGATTTAATCATACGTTGATCGAAAAACGAAAACCATCGTAATTAAACAAAGGTAGCCAAGTGGCTAATTAACATTTAAACCTTTAGACTTTTAATAACCAAAAAAACAAAATTCCTACTGATGGTAGGCTTTGAAAGGGTGGCACGCCACAGCTAGATTTTCACAAATAATTAATTTTGGTTTATTTAAGGACGGGCTAGCAATAAGGTAAACGTTATTTTAAACTGTAAAACTAAACTAACTGTAAACTTAGGGATCTGGAAACACAAGTCTTTGGAATCCAGTGGTTAATTTGGGGTGGTCAACGGCGGCGTATATACAGAAACCACCCATTCCTTTTCTGGGTTATGGGATGTATTTGGAAGATACCTTTTCTATCCCACTCTTCTTGCGGACGAAAAAAAAACAAAGAGGTATTTCATGTTGTTACACTTACAGATAACGATAATCCAGATGCCGGCTGGGGCGCCGAATGTTGAATAACTCTGTTTTGCTTCAAATTCAAATTCGTAGCTACTTGAAAAAGCTATGGCCTGGAATGTACACAGAAGGGTTCCAACTAGTTTAGCCCGACCAATCTGGTCACTAACTACGATATTAAGGATTTTGGTAGTTTGAAGGGTTTGTCCAAAACCGACGAATAGGAGTCAACTCAACAACTTGGCCGTAAGGAGCTCTTTTTTTGTCACTTGAATATCTTGTATACACAGCCCAAAATATACAACGTTGGAGATGCTTCGCCTTCATCTCGACAATGCTTTAGTTATTTATTTTATTAATTTTATTTTTTAAACGAGTGAGAGCAGCGAACGGAGCGATCTCCATTCAACTCAAACGGCTCTCATTCTGTTAGTATGCGTGTGTGTACGTTGAAAATCAGCCGAATCGCTCAACAGATTGCGCTGAAATTTTAAACAGACATCCGGTACGAGTTTACTGAGAATCACCTAGATCCATTGCGATTTAAACATACAAAAAATAAAAATGTGATTTTTTTTTTAAATATCGATAGCATTTGTTTAGATTTTGCATTTGTAAAATAGGCCCAGCCTGCTATACAAAAAAATCAGACAGTCGCATCAGTTTAAATATCTCGAAGTCAGTGTCTCTTTATTTGTTCGTGATGTCAATATGTCATTCTCTAAAGGTAATGTCATTTTTCTTGTTTAGATTTATCAACTAATTAATAATGATGACAATCCACAAGAAACAGTGCAATTACCTAGTATATAGGCCTACGCAGTATTACGCCGTATAACGGTATAATTAAAATCGTGGTCTAGACCACCAACTTTATTCTTACCTTCGCCATGGATTCTAGATATGTGTACGCTTTTTGTAGGCCTCAGCCGTATGGTCGTTCATTTGTCACAGAGCATGGCTCTGCTTATCGTAAAAGACGAGGAAAGATACGAGGAAAAGTCCATCTCGCAAACATCGGCTAGTAAGTATATAAAAGAGAAGTAGGCCTATATATTACTCCCTGAAAAGATGCGTCCTTTGGCAATCGTCGTCGGGGACCTCTACCCCTTCCCTGACTACCTCCTTGACGACGACGACAATGGTAACACGAACGATGCCAAAGACGATGACGATGACCACGTGAGAACCCCCCTTTTCTTTCACCTATACCCGTGGCTGGTTCTGTCGAGCATAGGATTTTCCTACATATATCCCTAAGGTTAGAGTAGCGCATTATAACCGAACGGTTGACGCGCCCTGAAACCAATAAACTTAAAACTATTTTCTCTGTTCGTCTATAGACTTAAATTGTCTTTAATTTTTCATAAGCCAACATTGACGCTGGAGGCAGTATTAGGAGTCGTTCCATTTAGCCTGGGGTGTATCTGTTAAAAAAGGGTCTGTGACCACAAATGTTTGTGCAATGATTATAGGCCTACTAAAAAATGTCAAAGTCGTTGATAGACGAGTGAGTGAGCCATGTGTTGAGTACCCGGGAACATTTGCATTTAAGTTTGATGATAATAATTATGTAGAAATAATTACTAGGGTTTTGAGTTTAGTTGGTATAAGGCACTGTAACTGTAAGGCCATAATGCGCCACTCTAGCCTATGATAGGCTAGGGAGGCCTTAGGGAGGAGGAAGAAAGGAAACCTTACAGGGGACTCAAAACATGGCTCAGTCACTCGTTTAACAACGACTTTGGCGTTTCCCTAGTTTATTTATTTAACGTATATCTAATTCATTTTAAAAACTGATTTACAATGGAGAGGACACAACTAAATAAATCGGAATACATAGATGCAAACAACAATGAACGACAGTTAAGTTAGATATTCGAAATAGTAATATTACAACAATGCATTACAACAAAACATTTTTTAAAACAAATTAGAAAAGGATATTAAATGCAATTAATTAATGGATCAATTAATGTTAAATGGGAAAAATAAAAATATCACTCGTACCTATTTTTATAACTTTCTCAAAGGTTCCCATATCATCTTTACTTTTCTGTTTGTCCGTCGATGAAAACAAAACGACCTGATCCTTTCGAAAACGATTTTTTTCTAGCAATGCTCTGCAAAAAGGCCAATACATAATGTTTTGGGAGATTTTATCGGTAAGGGGGTGATTGGCTAGCACCACAGAAAGTTGTTTAAATATGATGATTAATCGACTGCACCCTTTACTGCACGAACAGATAACGAACCGTTTTTGGATGAGCGAAGCGAAGACTTCAATTTCACCGACCCCCCAAAAAATTTAGCTTCGTTGTTTTTTTTTTGTTTTTTTTGTTTTTTTTTTGTTTTTCCGTCTGTTTGTTTGCTCTCTACCGGGCAAACGGCATATCCGATCTTGATGAAAATTTGTCACGACCTTCGTTTTCTCTGAAATTAGAGGTGTATTGTTTTTGGGCACAATCGAAGAAATATTTCTCATGAATATCGTACTTTTACGATTTTTTCGATTTTTAGTGCGATATTTTCGTGTTTTTTGGGCCGATTCTGACCAAACAGGTGTGGCTACAACGGTCATATTATACATGGACATAAAGGTTATGGTGATGTAGTACCTTATGAAACAAAAAGTTGAAAAAGTTAGCCAGAATCCACAGAAAAAAAGCTTTTAATATAAGTTTTTTACGGTTTAGTGCGATATTTTCGTGCCATTTGGGCCGATTCTGACCAAACGGGTGGGGCTACAACGTTCATATTATACATGGACATTAAAGTTATGGTGATGTAGTACCTTTTGAAAGAAAAAGTTGAAAAAGTTAGCCAGAATCTATAGAAATAAAGCTTTTAATATAAGTTTTTTTACGGTTTAGTGCGATATTTTCGTGACATTTGGGCCGATTGTGACCAAACGGGTGGGGCTACAACGTTCATATTTAACATGGACATTAAGGTTATGGTGATGTAGTACCTTTTGAAATAAAAAAGTTGAAAAAGTTAGTCAGAATCCATAGAAATAAAGCTTTTAATATAAGTTTTTTACGGTAAATAATACCAAGTGACAAGAAGCAATAGAAACTTGACAACACTCACCTACAAAGCATAGGCAGCAAAGCAAAGCACTTGCAAAGTAAAGATATCCCACGCAAACAAAAAACTTAAAAAAAGCTCATCCATCAACGCGGCGGGACTTTGGCGTTTTCCTAGTTAGTCCAAATCCTACCCGGCCTCTCCACCAAAATTGTCAAGACACTTTATTGTTTTATTTTTGTATTCTTTTTCGACGATCTGTTCATTGAAGAGCTTCGCTTCCTAATTGTGGTACTCTTGCACCTGTCCTTATTTGTGTGGTTTGTTGGTCTTGTGGTTAGAGGCTCTGCTTCAGATGCGGAAGGTCCTGGGTTCGATTTCTGATATAGACAGAAGTTTTATAACTTCTGATGTGGACTTAAGTCCATCAGTTCTAGGCTTAGTATTGTTTAAAGGTGACATTGAAGCCGTGTTAGCAACGAAGCACATAAAAGATTCTAAAGTTGTTCAGAATTAGCCTTGTTGACGATTCTTGCGCTATCCGCGGGCGGAAACGTGTCCAGCTTAATTGATCGGTAATTCCTACTTAAATATGCCCGGTCTTAATGGTCATTATTCGCTTGTCGATGGTGTCAGTCTGTTTAAAATTTAATGTCCCCCAGTGAGAATTAGTCCTGTTACAAAGTTGGTAGACTCTAAATACAAATTTATGTATTTGTTAATTTGATATAAAATAAAATTTGTAAAGATGTATCTTGCTTCTAATGAATGTTTAAATGTGTTCAATAATCACAGGAAATATTTTCATGATATCAGTATAACTAATACTCTGTCAACACGACCTTGGGATTGAACGAGGTTTTCCACGAAACGAGATTTTTTCCACACCACGAGGGGGCGCGGGAGACGGAATTTGGGTGGCCCTAGACCGAAAAGGATCCAGGATTTCGATAAAAAATACCCCCGGTCGCGCGAACCCCGTCTTCACCCCCGTTTTCTCGAAAATGTCGAATTTGTACAATTTTGGCAATCTTTTTCCACTCTAAAACGGCGGCCGGCGCGGCGCCCAAACTACGCGCGCGTCACCCACTCGTCGCGGGTGCCTTTGGGTGCGCTGGTCATTTGGCAAGAAAAACCACTTTGACTTTTTCGAACATCTCTCTTCGTTTGGCCGGTACGGCGTGGTACATTTCAAATTTTGTCGAATTTCAACAAAAAAAATCGCGCGCGACGGGTTTTCTGCACTTTTAGGCCGGGGAAAATTTTTCTAATTTTCGCGTCAACCTTCACTTCTGGAGGTGGGCAATACGCATGGGAAATAAGCGTATGAATTTTTAAAAACGTCACGTGTTCAAACGCGGGCCGTAAACGTTCGGCAATTTTTTCAAAATTTTGGGTAATCTCTAGGACTTTGGTCTTTTGGATTTTGAAAGCTTGGAGACGGACGCATCAGAGGGTGAAAAAAAATTCCAGAAATTTTCGTCCAATACCGCGAAAAAAATTAACAAAACTTTTAATTTACACCTTGCCAGTTGGAAATGTTCAAAATTCGAATTTTAACGGTTCCCCAAAAAAAAATCGAACCCCAACACCTGCGGGAGAGATGTATGTATAAGAAAAAAAAAGTTTGGGTACCGGAAATCGAACCCGTCGTAAAGGTACAATGTTGAATGGCGTCAGGGACGTCCGATTTTAGACAATGTCCAAATTTAATGGGCCGAATTCGACGGTAAATATTTTATGTCCAGCACAAGATCGGTTCACAACAATGTATTGATTCGTCACGAATGATTTGGTACTAAACTTTTGTTATTATTTTGCATTGGTCGATACGATATGGAATTACAAATTTTCCACGTATCAAAATTTATTTTCTAAAAATGTTTTGCACCAACATAGAAATGGGGTAGGAAGGGGTGTAATTAACAAGATTTTAGTTGTTATGTTGCACTATAAAAATCAAGAAATATTCAGGGAATCCGGTAATGAACGTTTAAACTCTTCGTTTGCACCCTCTGTGGGCAAAAAATTAACTTGAACCTACATTTTTACAGATTCGCGAGCATCTTTTTCGGGCAAAATTAATCACCTAGACGAGCGTACATCATAGTATCCTTTTTGTGGAACCCAAAAACATCACTCTGCACGCACGGGACCGTTGCCTACATTTTGACAACAAACATTTTTTTTGATTTCCCCCCCGGGGGTTTTTTGGTTTTCCGCCGGGGTAAATCAAATTTATGAAAAAGAAAAACTTTTTTTTACTTCCCTTTTTCCCCAGGGGCGGGGGGTATTTGGGGCTTTTCCCCCAAAAAATGTGGCAAAAAAGTGAAATTTAATTTTTTTTTTTGGCACTTTGTCCCTCTTTAATTTTACCAAGCCGAGGAAAAAAGAAAAAGTGAAAAGGTTGGGTTTTGCGTTTTTCCTCATAAATTTCCCCCAATTACCCCCCTTTTTCCCCCTAGTATTTATTTTTTCACCCCCTCGACCCTCCTTTTTTTCAAAAAACCCAAAGGTCGTTTGGGCCTGTCCAAAACCCAAGGAGCGTTTTATTTGTTTCAGGGGCCCCGTTTTTTGGCTTTTTCAACTTTCCTGGGCAAAATTTCATGGCCGGTTTGTTTTTTCAAACCTTTTCCGGTTTTTAAAAAAATAAAATATTTTTGGGGCTTTTGTTGTTTTTTTCTTTTTTAAACTTCATCATTCATCCCCCTTCACTCACTATAGCCATTTTTTCTAGAAACCCCCAATCCCCAAAGGGCAATTGGTTTAAACAATTCTCGGCCGGGGGTTGTTTTTTTTTTCCATTTTTTCCCCTGTTTTTTCTTTTTCCGTCCTTCCAAAATTTTGGTAAATGGGGTTTTTTTTTTTCAATTCCATTTTCAAAACCTCTTTTTCCCTTTTTTGGGCGTATTTTCTTATCATGGGGCAACCGGCTTTGCTGCTCACAAAAAAGGTTTTTTTTATTGTCAGGTGCAGGGGGGTTTTTTCATTCCGGGGTCGGGGGTTTTTAAACGGAGTATTTTCCGCCCCGGGGTTTGGTTTCCCAATTGGGGCAGGGGGGAAATTGCCTCAACCCCCGTTTTTTTATTGTTTTATTTCTTTCAGCCCGAGGAAGGAAAACCCTCTTCTTCAGCAGAAAGAGCTTTTGCCCTCTTGAAACGCTATATGCGCTTTTCGCGCTTCCAAAAAGCTTTCGTAACCCGGGGGCCACTACTTTTGGCTCAAGGGGTTAAAGCAAATATTTTTCAATTTTTGGGAAAGGGGAAACCCCCTTTCCGTGGCCAGTCAAAGTTTTGGGAAACCCTTTCATGAACGGGATTGCCATGTCCGCTTCCCAACTATTTGGCCCCTTCTTTGGCCCAAGAATGCTAAAAACAAAAAAAAAAAAAAAGAAAAAAAAAAAATTTTTAAAAAAAAAAAAAAAAAGTTTTTGGCAATTGGCTGAAAATGGGTTTAAAATTTTTCAAGCGCTAATTTATCTTGCCTACGACCCCTAGGTCGCGTATCAGAAAAAGCGTTTTGGCCGCATTATATTAAACAGGTACTCTTTTTCACTCCTTGAAATAAAGCAGTCATGCTTTAAAAGTTTTCTTGCAAGTTATGAATTTCCCGTGAACCTCTCAAGGTTTTAAAATTTTCCTGATTTACTGATTTCTCCTTCTTCACTTACTTTGTAAAACTTAGCGCAAAAACCCGGAAAAACTTCGGGGCCCAACATTCGCGTCTCTACTCCGATTACAGCGCTTATACGTTTTGGACGAAGCTTAAAGGGGACGCTTATTGTGCTGTCGGGATCAACCGGTTCGCCCCCATTAAAGGCGCATCTACGGCGCAGTCCGAGGAAAGAAACCCCTTTGCTCTTTGAAAACGCCAGCTCACATACTCCAGTGAAATAAGCCTGCTTCAGATCGAAACCCGGAAAAGCTCAAAGCCTCCACACCCCCTTTTTCATTTCCCATATTCTCACCCCTTTATAAGTTCAAACGTTTCTCAAAAATCGCTGCCGAAAATGCTACTCTCAGGCGATTGTCGCTGTTTCAATTGTTTGGGGGATTTCTTACAATCCGAATGTAAATCCGAACGTTCTGCTGGACTGTCACGCACTCAGCACACCTTTTGTTGCATCGATGAAACACCACGCCGACTAAAAACCATCTTGTAACAGCTCTACTCACCTAAGGCACACCGCCTCGTACTTTTTCCTGTCATAGGGAGGCAACCCCCGTCCCTCACGTGTCGCCCCTGTTGGGTACCGTGGGGTTTTTAAATTTTCGGGACTGGGGGACAACATTACCTATTTCGTGCCGTCATAGTTTCTGGGTCTCAAGTTCGCATAACTCTTTCTCCGTTAAAGTCCGGACGAAGTAGAACCTAGCCCTATTCACTGTCTGATGGGCAAGCGACTACCAAGGTTCTGCAATGTGCTCTGTGACTTGCTTCTGGGTTAAATAAAAACATCATCTCCGCGTTCAGGCCTCTTTCGTCTCCCATTTCAGATCCCTTTTCCTACTACCTCCGTCCCTATCGGGGTTTTCGAGCGCATCGTGGCCTCTTTGGCCGCGATGGGGTTTATTTTCAGACAAGTCGCTTCCGATAGGAGCGGATCGATCCGAATTCTTATAGGACCAGCGATGTAGTATGGGGCCAAACCCCCGCTCTCAACCCTGTTCCGATGGTTTTTTTGGGGTTTTCGATTCCCGGGCATCAGGACTCGAGTCTCGGGCCCCATACCCCCTTTTCGCTTTTTCGCCCCATCGTTGGATCGTTCTCTTCGCTGTTCGGAAACGAGGAGGTTTCGCGTCCTTCCAGAAGAACCCAAATGATCACTGTGTGAGACCAGTTCGTGGCCTAACACTCGAGACGAGCGGGTTTTTCTTTGGGCTCCCATTAAAAGCCCACTGCGTGCCTTTTGGCTTCAATGCAATGTTGCCTTCTCAGTTTTCTCAGTTGGAACGTCCCCCTAAAGGCTTTCCCGACATGACGTTGCTTTCCAAGTTCAGCGGGAGTACGGGGATCTTCAGCACATGCAGCTTGCTGTCACTCACGGTTTACGTGATTCCACCCTTGCTGCACGGCTTCAAGTCGTCAACAAAGCTTCGAGTCGTGTTAAACGCCTCGGCGGCGGACGCGCATGGGTTTCCCCTTTTAAATCAGCAGCTGTTAATGGGTCCCAAGTTTCCGAATCCCCCAAAGTTCCTGATAAACTTCAGGACCTATTCATCCTATTGTGCTGACTCCCCCAAAAATGTACAGGCAATTCGTATTCTCCAGCTACGTGCCTCGAAATTTTCTGGCCCCCCGAATCCTGATTGGCTGTCTTGGAGTACGAGTCAATCTGTCACCTACGGTTACCCCTCAGCTTTTCTTTCTCAACGGTTTTACCCCAGCTGGTGCAAGAGACGGGCGCCCTTCCTCTGCCCTTGTGCGTTTACTTTTGACACGTACCGAGAACGTCCCCAGGCCTAAGGACCTCGTCAGGCTATCGCTTCAAGAAGACTCACGCTGTTCTTTCCCGGGGAGCTTCGACCCTCGAAAAATGGGCCAGAAATTTCCCCCTCTCCCCTTGCGCCCCTTTCCCCGGGGACCACTGGAAACCCCAATTGCGTTCTCCTCTAAGAGCGGGGAATCAGATTTTGGGGTTTATTGGGGGGACCCCCCTGACGACTGCTCTTTCGTGCGCACCCTTTCGAAGGCCATTTGACGAAGCGCTCACACTCTCCTACATCGCCAGGATATTGACCCGTTAGGATTCTCTCGCATTTGTCTCCTTCATGAAATCTTCCTCCAAGATTGTGGATGTCTCATTCTCAGGGGGACGACCCACTCTCCGCGAGCTCTCAAACCTTGGCACCCGCCGTCGCCGACGTAGCTCAACTCGTAAATTTTTCGTGCCCACCATTTCCCCCTCACTGCACGGGTCCCCCATATTTTGGGTTTTGCGACGCTTCAAAAAAGGCTACCCCGCCGTCTTGTACTCCACATACGTCGGGTTCACCTTTCACTTAGCCTTCTCCGACCCGGAGCAAAGTTCCCGAGTCAAGACTTTTGACCTTCCAAAGCTCGAGCTGTCTGGGCTTTTCGCTTGCCTCTTCCCCAAACACCTTGCCTGCACCAACTCTCTCCCCCTGAACCCCATCGTACTTTACTCGGACTCACATCGTTCTCTCATGCTGGCTAACTCCTCATCGGCTGAAAACGTTCGTGGCAAATCGGTCGTAGAAATCCTGGAGCCACCTCCCGTCCGATTGGGCTCACGTTCCGTCAATGGAACCACTGACTGTGCGCCCCGTGGTTGACGGCATCAAAAATGCTACTCACCTTTGTGGCATTTGGGGGAGGGGCCCTTTCTTAAATACCCCCCAGTTTTTGGGCCCCGATAAACGCTACCCCCTTTAGCGTTATTGCCTGGATAAAAACCGCATGCAGTTTGACCCCAAGGCCGCGTTTCGTCGACCCATTTTTGCTTCACTTCATGAAATTCTCCACTTCTCCCTTCGCAGCGAGTGTTTGCTACGTCTCCGATTCGCGCGGGTCCGCTAGCTAAAAGTTTTTAGGTCCTGATCCCAAAAGGGCCCCGCGCATGAGAGTTGCATTTTTTTGACAGCTTTCAGCTTTCTCAACGTCATTTTTTTTGCCCGGGTTGTGCCCGCTTTTAGCAAATTGGGAGCTCACCTCGAAGTTTGGGCCCTCTCAAGCCTTCCTCGTTCATCAGGTTTTTTCAGGGGGGGCGGGAGACTGAGACATCCTCTCTTCCCTGTTGACGCCCCTCATCCTCTTTTGCTATCAAAGCAAGCTCACCTGTCTCTCTAATTTGTGATATTTTCACAAACTTTTTACTCCATTCGGTCCTCGCCCGTTCAGGCGTTAATTTAAAAACAAAATTTTTGGGTTGTTTCACTCCGAGGACGTTGCGGCAGCGCTTTACCCCTGTTTAATTATCTTTAAAATTTTGTCACGGTCACCAAACCCCCTCTGTCGGAACTTCCTTCCGCCGGTGCAAGCGTCACGGCCTTCTTGAAAATGGAACGGATTTTGTGGGCCCTTTCCCAGTGAAAACAAGCAAACGTCGCAAGCTGCGCTCTCCAAGGGCTATCTTTGCTTGTTTGTGTTATGGCACCAAGGCGTGCACCTCGAATGGCGTCGATCTTCCCCCCGACGTTTTTCTTGTTCTTTTGACCCATATTTCCCGAAGGGACTTCCCCACATCTATTCATAAAGGACGAAATTGTCGGTGCTGCACGTCGCTTCGAAAAATTCCCATTTTTTTCGCTCACGCCAACGATGTGATATCCGATTCCCCCACTGCCCGGAACCCGTGGCATTTCAGTCCCCCGTATGCCCCCCCCTTCGGGGGGCATCTGGGGGGCGGGGTGAATCGGCGAAAAGTTTGCTCTTAACTTATATCCGACTCGCCACACACTCACAGGGGGTACGCCCCGCTCTTCTCGTATTGAAACTGTGTTAAAAAGTCGGCCCCCGTGCCTCTTGATTCCACCCGAAAAAGCTCTCTTTTTCGACCCCCGGACTTTTTTTGTCGGTTTTTGCTTTCTGCTCCTCCCAGCGGCGAAATCGCACTCTTCGCGTCTTTTCCCTTGCGACGTGTGCGCCAGTTTCTCATCCTTCTGGCACGGGGGAACTGAATACCTCCCGACCAAAGCAAGTTGGGAAAATGGCTGAGCGGTAGTCCCAATTGCAATCCCCCATTAGTTATTTTCGAGACTCTTCTTCCAGCCCATTGTCGTGGCCATGGCGATCCCCGACCTTATGCCGGTAAGGATGGGGTTTGGCGTGTCGTGTCATACCACGACCCCCGGCGTTTCATTCGCCCGCCAATCGACTTGTGGTTTACCCCTGATTATTAGCTTGGGAACTTTTTTTGTATCGTTTAAAATTTTTGTTTTTTTTGAGTTTTTTGTCGTTTCTTGTCGAAGTGACTTTTAAAAAGTGCATTTTGGGGGGGCGGGTTTTTTCGCGCCCGTATTACCCACTCTTGTTTTTACGTAGTTTTAGTTTTCACTCCCCCCCTACCCCCCTTTCTTCTTTTCTCTGATTTTAACCTACCATGAAGGTCGTTGGCTCGTCTCTGTGCAATTTGAAAATCCCTAGGGACAGACGTTCTTTCTGTTTCCCGTTCTAGCACGTATTTTCGGTGCATTTTTTCCCAATTTGCCTCGATGCAATAATTATTCTTAGTGGCACTCTGTGCATTTTCACACAACACCACAGTTCAAGTGCTTTTTAAAAGTGAATTTAATTTATTTTTCGGTGCATTAGTATGTTGTTGTATCATCATTTGCTACTTTCTATTTCATCCCCCCTTTTATCATCTCACTAGGCTAGCCTATATTTTCCCTCTTCTCTCTACATCGACACCTCGCTCAAAAGGCAAGTTCGCCGTCTCCCCGCCAAAATGTCTCGAAGCCAAGGTAAACTCGATTGTGATTTTTTCTTAATTTTTCCCCCCTATTTATTGGCATCAACGTCTTGGTGCCAAAAGAAGAAAAGTAAAAATAAAAATGGTAAAAACAACCGAACCTTTAATTTTCAAATAATCAGCAACGGGTCGGAGATTCACGACCCTTTGACGGGGGAGACACACGGATGTTTTCTGGGATCGTTGCATAGCTTGGCCTGCTTGGGGGCCCGGGCTACGCGGAGCATCACATTCTGTCAGGTAGGATGTTTCCCGAGGATTGACGTAAAGTGGCTCATGAGTGCGCGGAATGTATCGTAGAAACATTGATACAATGCGTTAAATGCGTCTACACATTGGAGGCACAGTGGTGCATAAGCCTAACAGTTTGGCGATTTGTTTGTTTTTGGGGGTCCTTTGGGGATTCCTTTTCCTCCAAACACGCACGCCTGTAAAAAAACGTCAAAGGGGTTTGGGTTTGGAAAAAAACATTTTAAAAACCCTTTGTTTTACATTCTAAGCGCCCAAAAAAATATGTTCATAACTGATTTTCTATTCGCTGCGATGCAATTTTCCCCGCGGTATAAAGGGTACTTTTTACTCATTCCCCATCCATACAGCAGTTTAGTCGAATGGTCAGGGTGCCGAGTTTTTCCCCGGTCGGCGGGGGGTTGAGGCCGGTGGGTCCGTACTTTTTTCATATTCATTTTGTGAAAATTAATTTAATTAATGGAAACAACCACTGTACCGATTTAGGTACGTCTTGTGTACATACTTTTGTGTTCTGTGTTAATAACATTAAATGTAATTTAAATTGTTTTGAAAAGTATGTGTAGCGGGGGGAGGGGTGGCGGCCTAGAAGGGGGGGGGTAAGAAAGTCTCCCCCCTTCAAATAACACATCAAAAAATCACATATTTTGCACTTTTAACGAGGGCTGCCCAATTATTAATAATATTGAAAATTTTCAAATTTCTTCAAAATTTACAAAATTTTACAATTATTATTTAAAAGGGATGCGTGCTCGCTTTTCCCTTTTAAAACAAGTCAAAAAGTTCTAAACATGGGCGTTTTGACGTAAAATATAAAAGACATCCGATCGGGGCCCCTTTAAAATGTTTATACAAGCGACTTCCTCTTGGGTTGGGCAGTGGGGTGGCGGGGGGCGGGCAAGTCAATTTTTTTTTTTAAAAATACACGGTTTTGCATCCTGAAAACAACCAGGTTTTTCAAAAAGTCGACCGGGGGGATAATGCATTTTTTAATATGCCAAAGAGGGCATGTCCATGGGGCGACATGGACAAACATTTTTTGGGGAAGACTTCCTTTAGGGTTTTTCAGCAGCGTCTTTTGGGGAAGGGGGGGGGGGGGGGAAATCAATTTTTTTTTTTTGGGAAAAACATTGTTTAGCCCCAACGAAAACAGCGAGGGGAAACGGGGGACAAAGTGGTCAGGGGATGGGGGGGGTTTGGGGGGCAGTCGAGTTTCATAATTCTAAAACCTTTAATTTCGTGAAAGTATTAACTTTTTTTTGGGCGAATCCGAATTTCGAGGCTGTTTTTTGACTGGTCCGCATGACACTGTTTGGCGGGGTGGGGGGTGGGGGAGGGGGGTATTTTGAAAAATAATTAAGACATTTCGGGCGATATTTCAAGCCTTTCTTTTTGGGCGATTCCCAAAGGCGTCAGAGGGGGCATCAAGGGAAGGCCCAATACAAATTAGTTTGTTTCTTTTAAAATGGTTGGCCCTTTTTTTGGAAAACCAAAAAAAATTCTTTCTTTTTTAGCTCGGGTAGTTTTCGTCCGATAGGTCCACTCAGGCTTTAAAGAAAAACCCCGCGAGCGGGCAAAAATTTAAACGAACCGAAATCGTCCCGGAAAAACCTTGTCCCCCTTTTTTTTTTTAGAAAGTCGCAAAATTGTACGACCCTCCATCCGGGCTCTACGAACTGGATGGACAGGGGAATATTTTTGGGGTACCCAAAAAGGGGTCCCGGAAAAACTTTTTTCCGATTTTTTCGAAGGCGAGGGCTCCTCCGATCCGGTCCCTCTCGGGATTACGGCCGCGCGGGCGAGACGAAGACTTAACGTATCGGGGGAAAAGGGCCCGAAAAAAAATATTTTTTGATTTTACGAATGGCGCAATATTTTACTCCGGTCCCTTTTGGGCCACAGAAACCGGGGTTCGAGGCGCATATTTAGACGTACCGGAAAGCGCCCCCGGGAATTTCTTTTTTCCCGGATTTTGACGAAAGGCGCAGTAATGTTCGATTTGTCCATCAGGGCTCTGCGGATCCGTGCGGATGAGCAAAAATTTAAACGTTTCCCGGGAATTTGGGCCCCGGAAAAAAACCTTTTGGGCCCTATTTTTACGAAAGGCGCAATTTTTTCCGGGGCCTCTCAGGTCTATGGAACCGGGCAGACGAGGGCATTATTTGACGTACCGGAAAAACGACCCAAAAAAAATTTTTTTCCCCGGTTTTTTTCAAAAGGGGCAATTTTGTCCGATTGGTTTCCCTCTTTGACTCTACAGACCGCGGGGGAGGCTAAAATTTGACGTCCTAAAATTCCCAAATGCGAGGGTTTAGACCGGGGATTTTTCTTCCAAACGGGACCCTCTTGGCTCTATGGAACTTGGCGGGCAAGCCAAAAAAACGTACCGGAAAAATTTGGGGTCCCCAAAAATTAAAAAATGGGGTAAAAAAATTAACCGATTTTCCCTTTTTTTCGGGGGTACTTTGGGGTGGAGGGCGGGTCCGGGGGCGTTCCAAAAGTTCCCGGAAAAAAAAGTTTCCCCGATCTTGGAAATAACGACAAAAGTGAAAAGGGAAAATACCGTATCGTGCCCAACGCTGGCCGATTCGCGAGTTTGTCGCGGCAACGAGGTTTTTAAACTACGAGGTATTCCAAGTACTAGGTTTTCCACGCCCTCCGCGCAGCGGCTTCAAGCCGCGCGTGAGCGCGACTTGTATATGTAAGGTATATATTATTTCAGGTCTAAAATAAATTTTAAATGAAACAAGCTTATCCCGGAACAATGTTTTAATCATCTACTATTCAACAAGTATAAGTGACATTATTTATCTAGTAATTTCTCAAAATGACAATTTTCCCATATCGAATATTTCCTACATTGTTCTTGCAATAACTTCAGAAAGTAAAGTTACACCAGTGTTTTCTGCTGAATCCAAGTGCGCAGCTGAGGCACGCGGGTGTATACTGCAGGGTAGTTGGGCGCGGCACAACCAAAGCCCCATGACGAGATGCCGACCAGCAGCTTGACACCGCCAATCAATGCAACCAGTGGACCACCATAGTCTCCCTACAAGTAAAAGAAAGATTAAGGATGTGCATATTTAAAGTTTTGAAATATATTTATGATTATATTATTTGCTAACTTTCGAGTTTGTTTGTTGACAACCTTGCATAGTGGTGGAAAGTAAAGTATAACCATACCACATACTTCGTGTAAAGAAAAAAAGCTCGGTCCTAATCGGTTAGACGTTTCTAATAATTCCATTATGTTTTCATTGATGACAATTTTAAAATACATTTCGTAACATAATTTTCTTAAATTTACCAACACCGTTTATATTATTTATGAGTCAAATTACACAATTTTCGAATTTTGTAGAAAAATATTAAACCTGCCAAATTGATTATTAACAACGGACCTTAATATTTGTTTTGTTACATGTAAATTTGTGATGAAAAAAGTAAAATATACACACATAATTCACATATGCCATTTTGGAAGAACGCACAACAAAAGGAAACTGTTATTCTTCATAATATAACATGTGATCACAATTTTTTGTTCACTTTGTTATTCATACTGGCAAACATACGTAGTTGGAACTCTTGCCGTCGATAGGTTGGATTCTAACGATCGTTGAATGAAGAAGAATGCATTACGAGGACCCTTACCAACCGCCCCCCTCCCCCTCCCGCCCAGAGCCAGTGGTTTAGCCGAGGTCGTTTAACCGGTTCCCACTCGAACACCGAAGTTGAGCAGAATCGGGCGTGGTCAGGGGTCGAGTGGGTGACCGCTTAATTCTGAAACTTACGTATACCGCTGGTAAGAGCAGATGTAGGGTTTGAGAGCTAGTGTAACGACTTCGTTCTCCTCGACGTCTGCTCGCCAGTCTGGGTTAGTGGAGGAATCTATATGACTGTCAAAGTTGCACCGTCCTTTCGGATGGGACGTTAAGCCGTTGGTCCCCTTGGTACTTTTCGAAAGGTGTTGGCTACGTGCCGGTACTGGGTTTCCCCTCCTCCCTTCTGATCATACTTCATCCTCATCTATCACCACTCATCGTCTCGAATAGCCAAAGTGCATTAATAAGAGACGTTAAGCAATATCCAATCAACCAATCTACCGCCCAGCTACACCAATCACAACTCACAATAATCGTGTTATCCATGTCTTTCACAACTAAGCGAACGCTTGATTGTGTTCAAACTAAAAAAATCTGTCTTTAATCACCAGGCAAGACACTACATGCCACCTGCAGGGACCCCAGCACATATCATATTGGCGGTGATAAGATTGCATCGAAACAAGTTCAGGTACGAGTTCTGGCAGGAGGGTGCAGGGCCACATTGTGTCCAGACTGGTACATTTACAGCATATAGCAAAGTAGGGATGGTGCCTCCAGACTGCAAACACAAACATTATTATACATTGCATCATATTGTTTAATGCAAAGATATACATTTCTCCCACATGGCTTCCGGTTTAAACCGTGTGCAGATACATTACCGAATTTCAAACAGAATATTTGCCTAGAAACGAAGTAGAACGGCCATAATAGAATTTAAAACAAAACACGAACCAGTGCAATCTTGAACACTATATATATATATATATATGTATGTACAATACTAGGTTCTTAGGTAAAACCGCATCGAAATGATGAACCAGTGCAGAGACTGGGCGGCCACCGACGTTTCGTCTGATCTGCGTCAGACATCATCAGGGTAACTGTGACTTAACGATGGTTAAAGTCACACTGTGTCACAAAGAAACAAAAAGTCACGTGTGACTTTAACCTTCGTGAAGTCACAGCCACCCTGATAATGTCTGATGTAGATCAGATGAAACGTCGTGGACGCCCAGTGTCTGCACTGGTTCATCATTTCGACGCGGTTTAACCCAAAACCTAGTATTTGTACATACAACGGGCTGCGAAAACCTACAACAATATATATATATATGTAACATCCATGCCCTACCGTATTCAAATTTCCAAATAATACGAGATTCTAGTATGCAAATCAAGTGAATTTGCATGTGAACATCTTAATATTAGTAAAAACCTGTATTTAAGTATCAACAATGTTTAACAGTCATCAACACTGTTATTAATAATTACTAATTAAAGGATAGTAATGACAGAAGCAAGGAAAGGGAATAATTAGTAATTAATCTCATTAAGGTCATTAACGGAATGTTTTGTTAAATTAAAGTAGATAAATAGGAAGCCATGAGGAGAACTAAGAGATAGCCGCTTAGTTCATTGATTTTGATATTGTTTAACAAAAGTTATTAACGTTTTAAGTTGTTTTTTGGGTACAAATTTATCATTGTAACAGATTATCATTGACGTTAGAGAGCACGGATGAACGCGGAAATAATGCTCCAGGCACCATGGCCTACGTGTTATCCTGCTACGTCTTCATCGTATGAGGGTTGGTAGAAGCTTCCAGAACAAAGTTTATTCAGTTCAAAAGTAGAGAAGTGACCAGACCAAGGACGCGACAGGCAGGTTTAAATAGAAACAACATAACAGGTTTCCTAGGGGGCTCTTACCTTGAACCGACTAACAGTCATGAGGGAGGGGTGTATAGTAGGGAGGGTTGTCCGCAGGACACCGAGATGTGAGAGGCAACCAGCAGAGTGTCGTGTCGAACGTGAGGAGAGGAGGTGTGTGTGTGCGTGCGTGTGTGTGACGCGGAAGGCCGTGTTGGCCTGATAGGGCCTGATTGTTAAACGTAAACGTCATCTGATCTGCGACCACGTGCTACATGGAACTTTTCCCGTGACAAACAAAACGTCACTTTGTTTACAACAATCAGCTGCTTTCTTGATTTTGTGTTTTCGTCTGTGACCACGTGTTCTCCTGATCTTCGCCGACCAAGTGATTTCCCCCCACATTATTACAATTGGATTACGTCGACCGTATCATCGCTTCGGATTCTACAGCACTTAAAGGATACGACAATAATTACGATGAGTACCAATCATTAAATTTTATTATTCAATTTCATGCAAAACAACAAAACTTAAACTTAATACTTATATTTTGGTGACCCTGTACTCACTGTTGAGTATACAGGTGTTTGGAGGTCAAAAGTGACAAGGGGAATGTAAACTTTAATTTAGAGCTCTATTAGGCAGGTAGGGACATGTTTTTGTAATTGTAATTTTTGTTCTTAATTATATCAATGGAAACTTGATTAATTTTTATAATTGTAGCTTGAGTCCTACGAATCCTTACACTAGATCTTTAGTTTTTGTGTGAATTTATAACCAGCAGCTGTTTGCAGAGCGTGACTTGGTGTTGAGTAAGTAGCTAATTACTTTGATAATTTGTGTTTTTTATTAATTGGGCGTCTTGTGTTCTACCGATTTTGAGCTAGAAAAATTTAAATATTCTTTGTTTTTTTTGTAACTGTCACTCGGCTTTGGGCGAGCGAGAGGGTGAAGTTTACAATTGTCGCCGTCAACGTTGGGGCTCGTAATTAACCTTTACCCGGGGTAATTAATAAAAATTAAAAATATTAAAAATTCGTAAAAGACAAACATTTTGAAATTTAAGTTTTTTTTTGTTAATTTAAAGTTTTTTTGAGTGATTGTTACTGAACGTAATGAACAGCGAATCGAGTTAATTAATAAAATAATAAACTTAAAAGATAATAACATGGAGAAGGAGAAAATGGATCTATTAGAAGAGTGGAAGATTCAGGAAGAACGAAATTTTAAGTCTTTGGTGGAATATGTGGAAAGAAAGTCAAGCAACATAGTAATGTACTAAAAACGTTCTATGCGAACCAGATACGTTGGAATTTATTGATGTGGTTCGATAGAGAGTTGAGAGTAGATGTGGCAAGAGGATTGATTATCTTTCGCAAAAAAAAATGTAATTTACAGGCGCATAGGGAACTACTCCTAGCGAATTTGGACGGAAAAATGAGATTGAAAGAATGGGAGGCAAAGAGAGACGTAATTTTTGAAAAATGTGACATAGAAAAAAAAAAGATTTTGTTAGAATATGATGAGCAGGGAAAGAACATTAGTGGTGATTGTGAGCGTCAGAGCTATTTTAAGGGTTATTGGGATGAGGTTAAAACGCAGTTTCCAGATGGTGGTCATAAGTGTCGGAGCCATCTAAAAAGTACTTTGGATGAGATCAAAAGGCAGTGTCCAATTGATATTATAGAAGAGATGGAGAAGATAATCAAAATGATAAAGGAAAAGTTTGACGATAACAGCTTGGGAACTGCAGAGTATGAGGATAATCAGGTTATTATGAATGAGACTAAAGAAAGTTCAGAGCCCGATGATAGGGTCGATAGGGGATTGATTGTAAGTAAAGGGGAGTTGGAGGAGGATCAGTTGTTGATTAAAAAGAGGGATAATCAGGATGAGGATAACAGTTTGAAAACCTTAGAGCTGGAGATTGATGTGAAATCAAATGATAGTGAGTGTCAGGATATGATGGAGAAAGAGAATGAAGAAAAGATGGATGATAATGAGTGTCAGGATGTGAGTGAGGAAGTGAAGGAAGAGGTGAATGATAGTGAATGTCAGGACATGAGGGAGAAAGAGAATGAAGAAAACATGAATGATAATCACTGTCAGGATATGAGTGAGAGAGCGGAAGAAAAGATAAACGATAGTGAGGGTCAGGATATGACTGAGATAGTGAATGAAGTGTTGATAGTTAATGAGGGTCGGGATGTGTTTGAAGATGAAGAGGAAGAATTCTTTGACTGTATAGAGTTTGTGAATGTTGAGGAAGTACCAGTGAAAGGTGTTAAATCACTCCCGATAGTACAAGAGGAGTTTAACAGGGAAGTAGGGAGGGGGTTAAATGAGATGCACATTTGTGAAATGTTGCCGCCCTTTTACTATTACCTATGGCTCTACCTTTGTGGGGAGGAAAGTGAGTGGTACGGGTTGAAAAGTAAGCGATGGAAGATGATAATTGGGCAAAGTGAAATCGAAAAGTGCAGAATCGACTGGTTTGAAAAGAAATACTTGGAAGGGAATGGTCTCAAGAAAAAACGTAAACAAGAGGAGGGTGTGTTGTCTAGGTTTAAAACGAGATGTTTAGGACACAAACAGGTAGCGTCTAGAGGACGTATGAAAACAAGAAAAATAGACAAGGATGAACAAACTAAGGTTAAAATGAAATGGTTAACGTAATAAAAACAGTGATTTTAAAAATGTTTTGGCAGTGAGCAATTAGGATAAGTTTATGTAAATGTTCATTTAATTTTAGACTTGAAAAAAAAAATTGGGACAAAATCTGATAAGGTTTGTTGGTTGTGCATTCTAAGTTATTTGGCGGGACATTGAATAGAATTTAATTAGCATTTTAATTGGGATAGGTTAGTCTGCATTACTGAAGTGAGAAGGGCATAAAATATGGATAAACGAATTGATATGATGATACGTGGTGGACTAGTGAGCTATGATAAGGGCTTTGTTATTTGTTGAGATTTGAGTTGGAATCCATTGATTCGAGATTGAGTTGAGATTTGAGATAGTTGTGAGTTGTTTGAAAAGATTTGTTGTTTGTTGATTAGTGTTGGTCAATGATGAAAGAAGTGAGTTGGAATCCATTGATTCGAGATTTGATTTGTTTGAGTTGATAGGAGAGGCGATTATGATTTGAGCTGATGGTGATAGGAGAGGCGATTTTGATTTGAGATTTGATGATGCGATTTGGATAGATAGTGTTGAGATGATGATGGGGAGATGAGGATAGAATGATGAGGATAATGAGATATGGAAAAGAGTTGTGATTAGTGTCTTTCTCAAAGTAGGTAGCGGCTAGTTTTATTCTAATGAGGGTGTGTAAATTTTATTTTTGTTTCAATTACTGGGGTGTATTTACCAGAATCTTTGGTAAAAAAAATAATAGCGATTAGTGTGTTAATTTGTTGATTTGTATTTTGATTTGTGGACAGGATAATATGTAAATTAGGTCAAGATAGAATAACGGGATCAATGGTATTAATTCGAAGTAATTTGGCGATTTATTGGTTGAGTTTTGTATAGCATTCAAGTGACGATTATGTAATCAGCATTACTGAATTAGAAAGACATGACTGGAAGTAGAGAGAGAGAGGTAAACTGGGTGGGTAGAAGAGGAGGTAAACAAGAGTACTGACTGCGTCAAGTTATGAAAGATAGGATTCTGCATTGGTAACTTGGGGGGGTCGTTGAGGAGATAAGAGTGCGCTAAAATGGTGGTAAACAAGAGTACCGCGACAGGATATGGAAGATAGGATTCTGTATTGAAAGGTTTGTGTTTTTCTTAAGTAGGTAGCGGTTATGTTATCTTAATGAGGGTGTTGTCAGAATTTTAATTGGTATTTCAATTATTAGAATGTAGATGCCAGGGGTTTCAGATTTTGTTTTGGTGACCTAATTAGAGATGTTAAGATTCGTCGAGAACAATGATAATTACAATAATCAATTATAAATGTAATGTGTGTTTAGATTAATTAATTAACCAACGTAGGTTATGACTTGTATTTGTAAATGTGTTTTGAGAAGTAGGGCTCGCTGTCAAAAGGTTATTTGTTAGGGTAGCATCTTGTAGGTTGAGTTGTGTGTTGAAACGACCAGTTCTGAAAAGTTATCGATTTTATGTAAGAAGCTAGGAAAAAGCTGTTTTAGTTATCTGCTTCAGTGATTTGGAATGCAGTTTAGAGGGTTTGTTGTGGTTGAGAGTGAACTAGCAGGACAGAGAACGTGAGAGTGAAATGCACAGATCCAATGTCGTCTGGACTGGTTTGTGGGGGGTCGCGTTCGTTCACAGCTCGAGGGGCGTGGCGCACCGACTTAGCCACTGTAGTGACGAGTCTAGGGGTGGTGATGGGGTTTGTTTACGTCCACAGCTGGTAGCTCGAGCCAAGATGGCCAAGACAGACTAGGAACGCGGAAGTCGGACAACTTATAGTACGGTCGCTCAACTTGTATTTTCAACATGACTTGACAATTTTACTTTTTATACTTTGAATTAATTTTACTTTCGTGTTTTATTAATTAACAATTTAATTTAATTTAATTTTCTTTAGGTAACGTTTAGGACGCGCGGTGATTAGGGATTAGAATAGACCGACGAGACGTTATCTAAAACTAGGTGCTGGATATGAATAAACTTTCATAATTAATTATTGAATAAAAAATTAATGAGTTCCATTGAAGTAAATAGTATAATTTTATGAAATGTTATGTGTGATTAATTAATTGATGATTAATTAATGTATATTAATAAGAATGGTTTTCAATACATATGTGCCAATGTCTTTTAAACCAAGGGTGGTAATTGTAACATCCATGCCCTACCGTATTCAAATTTCCAAATAATACGAGATTCTAGTATGCAAATCAAGTGAATTTGCATGTGAACATCTTAATATTAGTAAAAACCTGTATTTAAGTATCAACAATGTTTAACAGTCATCAACACTGTTATTAATAATTACTAATTAAAGGATAGTAATGACAGAAGCAAGGGAAAGGGAATAATTAGTAATTAATCTCATTAAGGTCATTAACGGGGAATGTTTTGTTAAATTTAAAGTAGATAAATAGGAAGCCATGAGGAGAACTAAGAGATAGCCGCTTAGTTCATTGATTTTGATATTGTTTAACAAAAGTTATTAACGTTTTAAGTTGTTTTTGGGTACAAATTTATCATTGTAACAGATTATCATTGACGTTAGAGAGCACGGATGAACGCGGAAATAATGCTCCAGGCACCATGGGCCCACGTGTTATCCTGCTACGTCTTCATCGTATGAGGGTTGGTAGAAGCTTCCAGAACAAAGTTTATTCAGTTCAAAAGTAGAGAAGTGACCAGACCAAGGACGCGACAGGCAGGTTTAAATAGAAACAACATAACAGGTTTCCTAGGGGCTCTTACCTTGAACCGACTAACAGTCATGAGGGAGGGGTGTATAGTAGGGAGGGTTGTCCGCAGGACACCGAGATGTGAGAGGCAACCAGCAGAGTGTCGTGTCGAACGTGAGGAGAGGAGGTGTGTGTGTGCGTGCGTGTGTGTGACGCGGAAGGCCGTGTTGGCCTGATAGGGCCTGATTGTTAAACGTAAACGTCATCTGATCTGCGACCACGTGCTACATGGAACTTTTCCCGTGACAAACAAAACGTCACTTTGTTTACAACAATCAGCTGCTTTCATAATATTGTGTTTTCGTCTGTGACCACGTGTTCTCACGTGTTCTCCTGATCTTCGCCGACCCAAATGATTTCCCCCACATTATTACAATTGGATTACGTCGACCGTATCATCGCTTCGGATTCTACAGCACTTAAAGGATACGACAATAATTACGATGAGTACCAATCATTAATTTTATTATTCAATTTCATACAAAACAAAAACTTAAACTTAATACTTATATTTGGTTGACCCTGTACTCACTGTTGAGTATACAGGTGTTTGGAGGTCAAAAGTGACACGGGAATGTAAACTTTAATTTAGAGCTCTATTAGGCAGGTAGGGACATGTTTTTGTAATTGTAATTTTTGTTCTTAATTATATCAATGGAAACTTGATTAATTTTTATAATTGTAGCTTGAGTCCTACGAATCCTTACACTAGATCTTTAGTTTTTGTGTGAATTTATAACCAGCAGCTGTTTGCAGAGCGTGACTTGGTGTTGAGTAAGTAGCTAATTACTTTGATAATTTGTGTTTTTTATTAATTGGGCGTCTTGTGTTCTACCGATTTTGAGCTAGAAAAAATTTAAATATTCTTTGTTTTTTTTGTAACTGTCACTCGGCTTTGGGCGAGCGAGAGGGGTGAAGTTTACATATATATATATATATATATATGTATATATATATATATATATATATATATGTATAAATATATATATATATGTGTATATATTATGCACAATTTATGTAGTAGTTTAACGTCTATCCCATTCCTGTATTCTAATTATTTATTTATTAATTATAATTCTTACATTTTTTTCCATAAAAACTAATTTACAATGGAGGACTAACAAAAAGAATTAAGTACCTAAATTAATGCAAAACTAAATAGTTTAAATGTAAAATTTAGCCAAATTTGAAATAATAGTAACGATTACGATTATTACACATACAGCACATGATATTGTCTGAATGTTCATTTCAAGTTCACAATGTTTATATTGCGATATTTACATTGTATGAACGTTTAAAGAACATTTGTGAGTTAACACTAAAAGTGTTATGATTACTGAAAGTTCTAGGAACATTCATTTTCAAATATTCATTCGACATTACGTTTTGAATATTCATACAATGTGTTATAATAATATATAATGATTAAACGTTCTATGAACATGTATACGTAACTTTGTTTGAACATTTTAAATATTGAATTAGAAATGGCAGCGCTCTGTCTCAAATGCATGTGCACAAATTTATATTTATAACGGTTAAATAACGTAATGTTTATAAAATATTCCTTCAATATAGATATGATATTCTTCTTTGAACAATTGAATTCTCAACTTTTTTTGCGGCGTGGGGTAGCTTGTCTCGACCTGTCTGTGCTCATTCGACGATCAGTTGTCGGGAGAGGACGACGTGTACGTGTGGTCGTTATATTTAACATGACTTAAAAAAGGTGTGAAGCGGGTCATTGTGCCGCGTCGCGTGTTTACACTAACTAGTGTGTGAGTTCGACGTTTCGGATCCACTGTGGGTTGCATATTCAGGACGACTAATTGCTGAAAGTGCGTTACGTGTATTGCTTGCAGGCACCCCAATAAGGCCATATAGTACTTGAAAATGGAATGTCACAATTGGCCAGAAATTGCATTATTTTAAAGACAATGGATGTGGCAGCCACATATCGTTGTACTCACTGCAAAACAATGTAAGTACCTTTTACCAAATTGCTTATGAGATACAAATAATTATTTCAATTCTTCACATATCTGAAAGGATTTGAGCCCAACGACCACCCCCCCCCCCCCAAAAAAAAATACTGGCATTTTCTACACATGAACAACAAAAGAAATTATAATTTTGGATGAATTTGTAGAAAAGCAAAATACAAAAATGAGATTAAAACAAAACAATAGTGTATGAAGATATTTTTGTAGAGCTAAAACCGTTATCGGTCTATCAGAAACAATTTTGTTAAAGCTGCTCTCACATTGTTTTGCAGTTAGTCCAACAATATTCTACTACCCACTCTCCGATGCCCCACCAAACCTTTTAGTCTCCGAAACCCTACTACCTTCTCTACCTGTTTTTCTAAGCCCATGTTACACCATCTTAGATAAGTGCAAGGTCCACTGCGAGTTAAAACTTCATGGTATTTGTGTATAACCTAACCTAACATAACCTTACCTAACCGCGTAGCAGTCCATGCACTTATATTACGTGGTGTAACATGGGCTTCTTGAGCAGGTAGGTGGGGCATCGGAGAGTGGGCGAGAGTGGGGTATCGGAGACTTAAATGGTTGGTGGGGTATGGGAGAGTGGGGTATCAGAGAGCGCCCCATTGCATCATTTTAAAGACAATGGATGTGGCAGCCACATATTCTAGTTTTTATGAATGTGGCCTGCCTATCCTTTGAAAAATCCCAAGAACCTTTCTTGAATATTGATATGAATGTTTATTTAATATTATGTGGACGTTTATTTTATATTATGTGAACGTTTATTAAATATTCTGTAAACATTTATTTAATATTTTTAAATGTGTAAATATACTTATTGTTATGTTCAATAAACATTCTTAGAACACATCACAATGTCATAATATGATATTATGTGAACGTTTATTGAATGATAAATTTGGTGACATTTGACCATTCCGAAAATGTTTATTGAATATAACTAAACCTTTTCAGAACATTGTGTGAATATTTATAATGTTCAGGGACAATATTTATAGAACGTTCCTTGAAAATGGTTGTGCTGTATGGAAAGACTACGAACTTTTAATACAGATGCCCGCTGTAGGGTACACATCAGAGCTTACCGATTTGACCCTCTTCAGGTGACTAACTAGTTATATTGGAGCTACGACAATATTGTCAAGGGATATCCGAGGACTGTTTAAGAGGACTTAATCCCTTGCATTCGCATAAACGACTGAGGAAAACCTCTGGTCTGGATTGCCGGTCTCGACGGGATTCGAAGCCGGGACCATCCGAATCAGAGTCTCGCGCTTTACGCTTGAGTCACCCTTGTCTGTCTAGACTTTCAGCAGGTGTATTATGCTATGCGAGAGGGATGCCTAGGTCAGGTAGCAGGTCACACAGCTACTTATAGCCAACATAGCAAGCAATGTTTGAAACATAATATGTAACCGGGTATAAAGAATTGGAGATGCGAATAATTTACAATCTCCTTTTTATAACTATAGTAATTAATTATTATGATCGCTTTTCTAGGCAGGAGTTTTCTAACAAAAAAGTGATTAAATGGACAACATATTATTGTGAAGGGAACTACTGTTTTAATATTTAGTTACGTGTTTTTTCATGATGAATGTTATTTTATTTAGTTGCATGATTTTGAGTATAATATAATTCGCAATAAAATATAAATTTAGGCCAAACCTGGTTTGTTTAGTTACGCAAGCTGGTACAAAAATGTAAAATGGAAAGTATAAAATTATTTGTTAACTGTGCTCATGTATGCTTACATTTGTGCTTAACCAAGACTGAAATGATTCTCAATTCGCGATTATTTGTTTTTGAAAATCAAAGAGGAGCAATACATCATGCATTTTATTCAAAAACACACTCACAGACAGTCTACCCCAGCCAGTGGCAGTTGTCACGGTACCAGTGGGAATATCCAAGCCCTGGGTGGGAAGAGCGATGTTCTTGATGTTTGTACCGTAGACGAAGGGAGTTCCTACCTGGAATCGAAACCAATTACAATTGACAACAGAGAAAATATAATGCAATAGAACATGATAGAGGTCGTTGAGCACAGCCGTTCTTAGTTCTAGTGAAAAGTGACTCTGCTCCATCTGAGATTCTTTCCGTTTTTATGTGTTTTATAAAAAATTGTGTTTGTATTAGTTTCCCAAAGAAGACAACCAAAATATGGAAAAAACTATTATAGATTGTCAGCTGATTGATTTTCTAAATTTTTTATATAATTTTTTCTGATTGCAGCCTTGTTATTTGTTTTCTTAATTAGGATCCAATTAATGTTTGCATTATCTCAAAAAAGGAACATGTTGATACCCATTCTATTATAATTAATAAATATATAATAAAATAAATAAATTGGATTTAGAGTCTACCCACTCACTGTCGTTCGCCCGCAGCCAAGCGCACGCGACTGCTAGTAGGCGTGATAACTCGACCCTGTTTTACTCCTACCCGAGTTTTAAGAGTCTACCCACTCACGGTCGTTCACCCGCAGCCAAGCGCACGTGACTGCTAGTAGGCAATGATAACTTGACCCTGTTTACTCCAACCCAAGTTGGAGGATTTTCAGCTATCTGCACACGGCCGCCCCGAAAGATTTACAATCTTGAAACTCGGTATATGACCTGATATGTGGTCCATGACATTCAAAAAAAAAAAATCAGCCCGATCCGATAACTCCTTTCTGTGTTAAAAAAGTGCGTAAAAATCGACGAAATCTTTCGGACGGCTGGTTGGTTGGTTGTTTTGTTGGTTGGTTGGGGGGGGGGGGGGGGGGGGATTCTGCAGAGAGGAATAAGAGCCTACAGAGAAAACGGTACATCTTAGATCCATGAAACTTGGACCACACTTAGACGTACCTCAGACTCACATACTTCCGCCGAGAGACAAGCAATATTCCACCCCAAATCAAATCAAATCATCAAATCAAATCATCCCTAAAAATTAAAATTATTCAATAACTCTAACCCAAAATTGATTTTTTTTCAAATAGTAATAATATTTTAATGTGTTTTAACCCAATCGGCCTATTCTCATTTCCTTAAACCACATTTTTTCAACCCCCATCCCTAATAGTTTATATTATTTTTACTTGATTTCCAGCATTCACCAAGAGCACCTATAATGAGTTATCAGCATGAAATTTGGCTTGATGGTTCATACTAATATGAAAATAATTCGCCGAGAGGCAAGTGATATTCCACCCTCATCACCCCTTAATCATTCCCTAAGATTGGAATAATTCATAGCTCTAACTAAAAATTGATTTTTTTGTCAAATTAGTTAATTATGTTTTTAATGTGTTTTAAACCCAATCGGCCTATTCTCATTCCTTAACCACATTTTGTCAACCCCCATCCCTTATAGTGTATAATTTTTTTCCCTTGATTTTCCAACATTCACCACGAAGGCACCTAATGAGATATCATCATGAAATTTGACATGATGGTACATAAAAATTTGGGAAAAATAATCCGCCGAGAGGCAAGCGATAATTCACCCCCAACATTCCCTAAAATTGGAATAATTCATAGCTCTAATCTAAACTGATGTTTTATTCAAATTAGTTTATTAAAACTATGTTTAAAAGTGTTTTAAAACCCAATCGGCCTATCTCATTTCCTAAACCCATTTTTTCAACCCCCATTTCTTATATTTTATATTATTTTTACCTTGATTTCCAGCAAATTCACCATGAAGGCACCAAATGAATTATCAGCATGAAATTTGGAATGATGGTACATAATAATATGAAACATAATAATCCGCCAGGAGGCAAGCGATATTTTTACCTCCAATGTTCCCTACCCCCTTAACTTTGGGAAAAACTTTGGTCGTATTAAAAACAATTTTTAAAATTTTAATTGCTGATTAAAATTATCGTCAATGTGTTTATTCCCCGGGCAACAAATTATTCACACAAACATCCAAGACGACTTTAACCATAGGAAAATTTAATAAAACATTGTTAAATTTCCAACTACAGATTGTAAACAAAAACAAAAGATAAAAGCTTTTGTTTCTAGACAATCTGTTTTAAAGGCACTGCATCCACCTTTACACGTATTTCACGCCTTGATATGATACAAAAAACGAAAAGATGTGATATCCCCCCAAAATAAAAAAAATTGTATAAAAAACGGCAGCCAAGCTCTCCTTCAAAAGTCTTCGGCTGTGAATGCTGTGAGATATAGAAATTGAGCCAAGCATTTCATTTTGTCTCCTTAGTTTCGCATTGAAAAGAAGTAAGATCATTTTGCCTGTTGACGATCGGCGAGCGCAAGCCAACCATTTTCGTGGTAAAAAAAAGTAAAAATTGTAAACTCAAAATCATAAAAAAAATTATTTGGCTATTGATTTTGGTACGAGGACTCTAAATAGTCAATGGCCAAGTAATTTTTTTATGATTTTGAGTTTAAAATTTTTACTTCTTTTACCACGAATATGGTTGGCTTGGCGCTCGTCAACAGGTGAAATGATCTTACTTCTTTTCAATGCGAAACTAGGGGGACAGAATTAAATGCTTGTCTCAACTTCTATATCTCACAGCATTCACAGCCGAAGACTTTGAGAGGAGAGCTTGGCTGCCGGTTTTTTATTAATTTTTGTATTTTGGGGGGTAGAAGTTAAGCCAAGCATTTTATTATTTCTCCCTAGTTTCGCATTGAAAAGAAGTAAGATCATTTCACCAGCACCTGTTGACGAGCGCCAAGCCAACCATTTTCGTGGTAAAAAAGAGTAAAAAATCTAAACTCAAAATCATTAAAAAAAAATTACTCGCCCCCGACTTTTTAGAGTTCTCGTAATGAACCAAAATCAATGGCCTAAGTATTTTTTTTATGATTTTGAGTTTAAAATTTTTACTTTTTTTCACCACGAAAATGGTTGGCTTGGCGCTCGTTAACAGATGAAATGATCTTACTTCTTTTCAATGCGAAACTAAGGAGAAAAAATGAAATGCTTGACTGAACTTCTGTATCTCACAGCATTCACAGCCGAAGACTTTTGAAGGAGAGCTTGGCTGCCTTTTTTTCTAACAAATTTTTGTATTTGGGGGTTACGTTGACAATTACAGGATTAATTTAGTTTATTGGTTTATTGTTTAATTAATTCTAACTTTATTTATTGAGTTTTGCATTTTGTTACCATAACATAATTGGATGAGCGAAGCGAAGACTTCAATTTCACTGACCCCCAAAAAGTTTAGCTTGGGTGTTTTTTTTTTTTTCTTTTTCTTTTTCTTCGCTCTCTACCGGGGAAACGGCATATCCGATCTTCATGAAAATTTGACGGGACCTTCGAAATCTCTGAACTGAGAGCTGTATTGTTTTTGGGTACAATCGAAGAAATATTTCTCATGAATATCGTACTTTTACGATTTTTTCCGATTTTTTGTGCAATATTTTCGTGCCATTTGGGCCGATTCTGACCAAACGGGTGGGGCTACAACGTTCATATTATACATGGACATTAAGGTTATGGTGATGAAGTACCATTTGAAAGAAAAAGTTGAAAAAGTTAGCCAGATCCATAGAAATAAAGCTTTTAATATAGATTTTTGATTTTTTGTGCGATATTTTCGTGCCATTTGGTCCAATTCTGACCAAACGGGTGGGGCTACAACGTTCATATTATACATGGTCATTAAGTTAATTGTTATGTTGTACCTTTTTAAAGAAAAAGTTGAAAAAGTTAACCAGAATCTATAGAATTAAAGCTTTTAATATAAGTTTTTACGGTAAACCAATTGACAGGAAACAATAGAAACTTGACAACAATCACCTACAATGCGTAGGCAGCAAAACAAAGCACTTGCAAAAGTAAAGATATCCCACGCAAACTAAATTTTTTAAAAGTAACGCGACGGGACTTTAGCGTTTTCCTAGTAACATAACATTAAGAGGGAATGGGACACATTTGGCATTTAGCACATAGCTATTCGCTCGGCCAAGATGCATCTGAAGTATATGAAACGTTGCAAAATTGTCAATGAAGCATACATGGACAGGCCTGCGGTCATAGATTTTCCAAAATTTATCTTAATCAGTCAGAAAAAAATCACGAATATAGCCAATTGTGGAGTTTTTAACAAAATCAAAATTCGTGAAAATTTATTAATTTTTTATAAATTATTTAAAAAAAATTTGAAATGTGTTACTACACAGCCCTTTATTTCCACATTCGTGACAAACGATCAAAATTTCAGACATCTGTGGTGTCAGTCGGCCGAGGGAACAATAATTTGCCTAAAACGTATCCTACTCTCTCTTAATTCTTACTACATTTATTGAATTCTTGGTGATCGCAAATAGCCATCCATTGCGTCATTCATTTTATTTTAAAGATAATCATGTATAATAAGAACTTCTTTATGATCCAAAAGAATGGTGAATTTACCTCATGTACATCTGTAATTCATGTGTAAGGGACCAAGCAGCGAACCTTGTAGTTTACCAACATTCACATTATAATTCTTACTTTGTATAACGCAAGGTCGAAGTCTCTAGTCGAAGGGTTGTGATTTTCGTGTTTGATCATGTCTACAACATTGTGGATGCTTCCACCCACTGTTACGTCTGATGAGCCCGCCCTAATGGAAAGAGTAGCAGGAGTAGGATATGCGACGACACAATGAGCAGCGGACAGAGCCCAGATTGTGCTAATGATCACCGCACCGCAGAAGTGGCTGCCGTAATTCTGCACAGACACCTGAAAGAAGAAAGACGATTGCATTTTGTTTAGCACAACTTTTAATAAGAATTATATAATAATCTAATTGCTAAAATAAAACGTATACATATATAACCAAAGGTGTTGGGGTAATTTTATCCTCGGGAAAAAAGGATACACGGGGAATATTTACTAAGTAACAACTAACAGTCGATCGACAGCGAAAACGGCAATAGACGACCGAAATGACAACTTTAGTGAAAATGAGCAAGTGAGAACTGCCACCTCGAATTTTCATAATACCAAGTTAAATGGTAATTACTAACATTGGCTGTATGTTATCGTTTTTTTATAAGAAAACATCTGCAGACGGCATTTAATATGTTTAATGCGTAATTGTTGCCAAATACAGCTTATAAGCTGGTATACAGCTGCAGTCGGATGCGTGCAGCGTTGAGCCAAGCTTATAAGCTTTTTTATTTAACAGTTGCAATGCGTCTGCCAATTTACACAATTAGCACAATTAGTTACAATTAGATAATAGACCCCTGACACGGTCAGATTTTTGTCTTTTCTCTACATATATTTTGTTTCAACCCTTTTGATCTAATTCAACATTTTGACTTTAACATGATTTTCTATGGAATTTTTGTTAAGAATATTGTATTACGTCTATTATTTGAGAATTTCTTTACTTCAAATGTAGTAATTGGTTATCCTGAGTATTATTATCTTATTTCCTAATACTGGGACTCGACTACACAACAGTCATCGAATCGAGCACCACACCTGGCCATAGCGAGACGTAAGCAAGTAGTTACATGAAACAAAAACTTCAGGTATAATTAAAAAAAAAAAGTGCAATATGAAAACTTAGGTATAATTAATTCTTTTAAAAAGAAACAAAACTCGAAAGTATTGGCGCTGCGTTCACACTTCACAGGGATGCAAAGCAATGCAATGCGTGTAATGAACTTCGACACTTTGACGACCATATAAAACATTCAGAGTTACTAAGCACCTACTTGAGGTTTATCCAGAAGATGTAAAATTCCAAAAGATAATTTGTTTCTGAAAAATGTAGTTGAGATGAAAAAAAAATTAAATTTGATATCATTTAAAAATAAATATTTGAGAATTACATACTTCTAAAATTGTTTAAGGATGTCAATGCTTAATATAATTACTCTTGAAAATGCTATGTACACATACCTTAATATGGTGTTAATTACAATGTTTGGGGGCGAGAAACGTGATTGGTTGTAATAAGACTTACCTGCCATGGGTGGTCGGCAATGTTCGCAAGAGTGGCCGCCAACGATTTTTTCATCCAACAACGGTACAACTGTGAATAACAAATCTATATTAACCAACTAAACCTCTTTTACTATTGTTATGAGATTTTGTTTAGTAAATTTATGAAACTTATGTACGAAACAAAAATCAGATTATTTTAAAACATAACGTGCAGGTTCTTACCATTACAAGTATACGAACAATAAAGTGTATATAAAGTATTTAGAAAAGAAATAAACGATATTAATGGGATTCACCGCTAAACGAGAAAAATATCGGTCTAGCTAGTTATGAATTTTGGAAAGTAAAAGACAAAAATTTTTGGGTCTACCATGACCAAAAAAAAATTGTCAAACTTGGATATTTTCGAGCTATGTTCGTCCTATCGGCAAAAATCTTCCATAAAAAATAATATGTGGACGATATTAATGCCGCGTGACCTTGGAGGATTAAGCTTCGAAAAAAATGGCTATAATAGAGAATTTGCGTAAGTTCCCGATATCGGTAAAAGTATGTGCAATATGTACATTTCCGTCTTAAAATGGTATAAACGTTAATTTGAGGTTTTTAAGTTAAATCGTTTAATATTCTATTGATGGTCAATATTTGACATTTCAAATTTCCCGCACATTTATTTTGAAAACGGCTGCCAAAGTCACCGGCCTTCATGACGAACACGGCCGCCTAGATAAACGACAAAATTTCCCTCCTTTTACCAAAGTTTTTGGTTCAAACAACAATGGCCAACAATAAACAACAGTCGATGTCCTTTTCCAAACATTATTATCAACATTGTGTTTTTACTTAAAATCAATTAAAAATACAGTTAGAAGCTTACGTTGTGATATACTAAATGTATTAAATAAAATATTAAGCTTATTAGAACATGTGCTTCTTCTGCCAAGATAATCTCCGAAAGTAAAGTTAATCGAGTAACTTGACATATCGTTACGTGATTGGTTGATTGGTATCATGAAGGCACGTGACACAGACTCGTTTTTTTCCCGACAAAATATGTAGGAAACTTTCACCCTTAATTTAAAAATGAAAATATTCTCAAAATCAAGAAAAAGAATATATTTTTGTGTAAAGGATGGTGGCCTTAACCCAGTAAAACCATCAAATAATGTTACGCAAATTCCCCTATTGGCGTAATCGGCAGCCTTTTCTGTAGATCCGCTAGATTTTGTTTTGTAACTTGGACTAAAGGTTCGGTCAAATATCCTGTTAACGAAGAAAAGGTGTGATTTTTTAAGGCATATTTTTTGTATCCAAAAACTTTTAAAAATATCGTGTAAAATCACAGTTACAAGATTTCTTTTTTAACACGTTCAGTCCTCACGCACATAAATGTACATCAACTTTGAAATTTTAATCCGGGTAAAAATATGTTTTATATTTAATTTGACCCCACTTTTTTAAATAAATTTTCCCCATGCCCAAAGGACAAAAAGTTATTTTTTTTAAATATAAGATTAAAACTATTTATTTGTAAAAAAAAAGGCTAAAAACATGAAAAATTTGGTTTGTCCCAGAAAAATTATAAATCTTAAGTATTGCTATTAATTGCGATAGAAAAAAAAACAAAATAATAAGCATTTTATTTTAAATATAGTTTAAGGAATGTGTTTTTAAATTTCAAATTGTATTAAAAATGAAGCTTTGATTCAAAATCCAAAAGTTTCTAAAATACCTTAAAAAACAAGTTTTTTTTTTCGAAAAACACATAAAATGTGAAGAACAAAACTAGAAATTTGTATTTATTGCCTAAAATTGACCATAAATTTTGGGTGTGAGAGGGTTAAACGGTCATTTAAGTTCAGTATTATGCTATAGATTGTGTGGTACAAAAAATGTGTTGGGTTAATAGCCCATGTGAGATTGTGTAGATACTTTACAGTAAAATAACAATGTATGACAGTAGTTGGTTATAAAAAAGCTGTTTTTATTTACTCATCATATTCGGGTATAGAAACTGATATGAGCAGGAAAATCAATAAACTAAAGTACAAAAAGTTCAAACAAAAATACTCTGCAAGTCAAACAAATAATCCATGAATTTTTAATGATTTTGTGGAATAAACAACACTTTTGTAGTGATACCTACATTATACACATTATTAACTCATTCCAAGTAGAATTAAATAACATTAAATTATCCTGGTGTACTTAACACAAAGGAGGAGCAAAGCCCATCCTTGTATATACTTACTGGGGGTTTGTGCCCTTGTTGCCCTCATCACAGCCACCAGCAGAACACAGATACTCAGCTGCATCATGGTTGTACTCTGGTTGAACGAAAAAGAGAAGAATGATACCTTCTGTGATGAAAGTTCAAGTTCGATATAGGTGCCCGTTAGGGCGCCGCAGCCAAGCCGCGGTGCGCTACACACTCAAGCACCTTATACAGCAAGCAGAGTTAGTGGGATTAAGAGGTGTCACCCAGCGTCATGAAACGTAATGTAAACTTAAAAACTATAAACATTAAGGGGATTTAAGAACAATACATGCCAAAGTTGGTTGGGGTGCGAGCATTCCTTCTTAATGAAAAAATGGCTTGAAGCATACTCTACTACTGCTACAGCTATTACGATCAAATTCGCAGTTTCAATCGGCTCGCGATTCTGACCAAACGGGTGGGGCTACAACGTTCATATTTTACATAGACATTAAGGTAATAGTAAAATAGGGTCTTTGAAAGAAAAAATTAAAAAAGGTGTCTCCAAGGCTTCCAAGGCTTCCAATTAAGGTTTCAATATAAGCCTTATACAAGAATATAATTAACAAGTAACTATAAGTTACTTGACAAATAATCGACTATATTGTTTACAAAAAGCAAGTCTTTGGACCACTAGATAATTTACATCCTATTGTTAATTGGTAATACCATAGAAATTAAATCAACTTTGATAAAATTATTATATTTTAACAAATAATTTTGCAATGGAACTTGAAAAAGTAATGAGATCCCACACATAACAAAAACTTGTAAAAATACAGCCAAACCTAACACACTCAAAAGAAATGAGATCTAAAAAAGGGCCAAGCTCATCTACCATTCCACATTTGCACATTCTTAATTCATAAAACGTACAGTGAACAGTAATAGCAAAAAAAAAAAAAAGCTAGGCAAAATAGAATTTGCATGATATTACGTTTAAATTAATTTGATACAAGAGGTCGCTGACGCGACCTCTTGCAGTGCTTTTCCACGCCGGTCCTTTATGCGTCATGTTCCTATCTGGTGAAATACTTACTTACGCTTGTTGTTTCAAATAAAAGCGTAGTAATTAAACTTAATTTTTCTGAAATGAACTGAACAAAATTCGAATGAAACAAAAAACTGTACACCCTCAAAATATCAGTGGTGTGATATATAACAACTTTGTCAGGAACACTTTCTGAAAACAAAAGTATGATGCTAGGCGATAAGATTACCCAAATTAAACAAAATGTTGAATTTATTTCATAGCACGATTAATACATCCTTGGGTTAAGATTTTGCTTTGTAAATGGCTTCCTGCCGTTTACTGCAGGGCGCGATCAATTACAAAGGCATATAATAATGAACTTGGAACTTTAATCGACAATAAACATTAGCTTTTCAGTAGGCCTACTAAAAAAAAAAAACTTTGTGAAAATAATTTAATATAAATTAATGAAACATTTCTAGAAAAATGACATATACTCATAAGACATTGTGAAAGCAACAACAATAATTGCTTATTTGTATTGTGACTGCTAAATCACCAGACTTACACAAGTTAAACCGTCTCGGTGGTCTAGTTGGCTAAGGCGTCCACCCGGAAAGTGGGAGACTCAGGTTCGAACCCCGATCGGGATGGAATTTTTAATTTCTGGATTGTATTAAATATTAACAATTCCACCTACGGGAGTGTATCCCGACTATACAAATCGAGAAACACACACACATTATAGAACATATTTTCTATTAAATCTTCTCAGTTACATATCTTACTCGAGAGAGATATAATATACATGTTAATCGATTCAATAAACGATATAGCCTATGAACCCAAACCACTGATAAACCATTGATAGGCAAACCGGTAGCCCTCGTTTGTGGAAACGACATTGTCTTGGGTTTGACCTGGGTTGCTATATGCGCATCAAACAGTGGAATAACAAAGTATGCATTCACAATTTTGCTAAGTCTCAAATTTATAAAAATAAATTTTTGTAGGATGCCCGCTGTAGGGTATACACATCACATTTTACCGGTGTGACCATCTTCAGGTGACTAACTATAGGTATATTGCGGATAGGACAATTGTGAAGGGATGTCCGACGCAGTCCGAGGGCTATTTAAGAGGACTCAATCCCTTGCATTCACATTAACGACTGAGGAAAGCCTCGGAAAAAACCTTAAGTCAGGATTGCTGGTCTCGACGGGATCCGAAACCTGGACCTCCTGAATCAGAGTCCAGCGCTTAGCGCTCGAGCCAACACTGTCGGTGAATTTCGGACATATAGCTCATCATTTATACAATTCCAAGGGTGAACTTCGCACAACGCACTATAGGGACACCAGGCAAGGTAATAAGCCCCACGACCTATGCCCCAAACTGACATGAGGCCCTGGCCGTTCACTTCACGAACAACGACAATCCCGAAATATTTGCAAATGGTTTCACGTATTTCACCAATCAACTTCAAGTAATTGAATTCAAACCAGAAGTTAGCTAGAAATCACACGAAAACTCCAACACACAGTCTTGCACTCACTATATATTATGAAACTGACTGCACTCGGGAATAAGAAAAAACGAAGGCCTCCCAATTTGTTTTATAAACACTTCGGAATTGATTTGTTGAGAGATAAGTGGCTAGTTAAGCGACTAAAACTTTCCAGATGTGATCCCATGTGCAGTCGCCACACACACACAAACTGACACTCTTGCCCCCCCCCCCCCCCTCCCCCGTCAACATCACCTTTGCACTTGGCAATAATATTCACATGGAGTCTCTTCGCATTTGACTTTTCGCTGTTGACATATTAAGGAAATAGAATTATGGTAAAGCAGGTTACAATATAATATTGTTTTTACGAGAAAAAAATATATTCCAAAAGAATATGCTCTTCTCGTATTAAGAAGGTAACTTGAATCGACGCGTACTGTCTGGTCACCCATAAAAAGGTATTCTTCCAAAAACAATTATAAAGTATAATAAATCCAACATATTTGTGTAGTTTAAAGGTTATAATTTTAAACGTTTTGACTCCTAATGTGATAACGACACATTGGAAAAAGATGCGTGTAGAAAAAGCCAGGCGATGAACTCTTAAAAATAAATTTACTGTTATCACAAGTAAAATTACGCCTTAACGTTACAAAACCAATATCATTGAAAATTACAGGCTATTATATCACATCAGTGACTACCTTCTTGCTAATATTCAATAATATAGGAAATTATATCCAAAATATATACATTTATCATGACATGCTTAATAGTAGCGCCGCAAAAATCATACTCGGAATAATAATATGACTTTACTTTTCAAACAATAACATTGCAAATTTACACACAGATTCATTACAGTAGTGAAAACCTCCATGCCAAATCTCGTTGTTAAATGTTTTAACCTTCTACTTCAAATAAATTCATTTGTCTTTCCGCGCTGAAAAATCTCAAAAAACTCCGTAAATCAAACTTGCATTTAAGTAACACTTACGACCCTCACAAAAGTATGAAATTTTAAAGAACTACGCAGGGTTCTTTTAAGTTTATGCCTGTAAAGTTTCGTTTACATCGGTTAATATTTTCTACCTCAAATAAATTCGTAGGCCTTGACGCGCACCAAATTTACACGGATCTGAAAAAATATGTAAATGAAACTTGCATTTCGTAATACTTACGCCACACACAAATGTATGAAATTTTAAAGAGTGATGCAAGGTTCTTTTGGAATCATGCCTGTAAAGTTTCGTTTACATCAAATAATATCTTCTAAATACCTCAAATAAATGCATAAATCTTGACGTGCGCTAAATATACACGGATCTGACTAATTTCTGTCACACGTCGGTTCGCAACTAATGACGTCATGAATTTGTTTTTGGAAGTATTCTTTTGACAAACAATCAAAGCTTCAGGTATGTAAGTTTCGTTGTGATAACGCAAAATTGATAACAGACTTTTGATGCAAAAACTATGGCGATGTCTAAAATGTCAAAATTTTACTGCTGACTAAACTTACATTTAGGAACACTTACGTGCCTAAAAAAAGTTTGAAATTTTTAGGAGTGATACAGTGTTCTTTTGTCATCATGCCTGTAAAGTTTCGTTGGGATTGGTTAATATCTTCTACCTCACATAAATGCATTAGTCTTGACCAGCTCCAAATGTACACGGATACATACATACATACATACATACTAATACATAAATACATACATACATACATACATACATAAATACATACATAACATACATACATACATACATACATACATACATAATACATCATACACATTACATACACTACATCATACATACATACATACATACATACATACATAATACATACATACATACATACATAAAAACAAACATACATACATACACACATACATACATACATACATACATACATACATACATACATACATACATACATACATACATACATACATACATACATACATACATACATACATCTATAAACTTGGTGCAAACCCATAAGGCCGCATTTGCGCCCTTAAAAAGAACTTAGATGAACTATTACGTTTAAATTAATAATTGCAAATTCTATTTTGCCAAGCTTGTCAAGGATGCTGTTACGGGACACTGTGCGTTTATGAATTAAGAATGCGCAAACGTGGAAGGGTAGATGAGCTTGGCCCTTTTTCAGATCTCTTTTCGTTTAGGTGTGTGAGGTTTGGCCGTATTTTTACAAGTTTTTGTTATGTGTGTAACGATTTTCTAGCAACGTGAAGTTTCCTTATTGACCTTATTGCTCATAGAATTTCACAATGTTTTGATGTGTATAATAACAAATATTATTTCTAAGAAATACGTTTAAGGTTTTTGATGCGAAATAAGTGAACATATATATTTGAAAACGATACAAATCTATAATTCTACTAAAAAAGAATATCCCATTGTTATGAAAATGATTTAATTAAAATTGTGCTTATAGCCTAAGAAGCAAACTTTCCACTATATAAGTGCAAGAAACCCTCGCATTTAGGGTTGAGTTGGGAGAAAAAAAGATTACACGTTTATTTTATTTTTTATATGATGGTGTAGCCTATATATATAAAAACGAGTGTATCCTCCTTGCAGGCACCGATCACCACGTGGAAGAGTTACAACAACATGGATAGCATAGAAATCTTCCTCTTGAAAAAATTCATATGTGTGCCAAGTTTAAGGGATGTGCGGTTTCAGGTTTTGGTTTCGGTTCCGGTTCCGGGTAGTAAAGTACCCGATTTTTCGGAGCACGTCACTAATAAATAATTCTAAAATAAATACATTTTTATTTTATTTACAAAAATAATTATTTCATCTTGAATTTGTATAACAATAAAAAATAAGAGTAGGTCGGTTCTCAAAATATGAATAAAAATATTAATTTGTGGATTACTGAAATTATCCTCTTGACAATAGGCCTATTAAAAACACAAAACCAAAATATTAACGTAACAGGACTAAAATATCTATAAACGTCCAGCGCCGTTGACAGCATGTGTGTTAGCCCATAAGCGTAATGAGTGCGAGAGAGATAGCTCCGGCGATGTTTCTTCGCAGCCAAGGTCGTAGATGGCAAGGCGGGGGGAAGGGCGTGCGCCTGACCAAATACGCGTTCGATCGAGGCGGCCCGGCTAACTGTTCAAGAAGTTGTGTGGGAAATGTATTAAAACGAATGTATCCTCTTTGCAGGCACCGATCACCACGTGTTACAACAAAATGGATAGCATAGGTACCTTCCCCGTAAAAAATACAGATATGTGCCAAGTTTCATGGAGATTGGATGAATGGTGTAGTAGTGCATAAAGGACAAACATACAGACATACATTAATTTTTATATATATAGATAGAAGAAAATGAAAATTAAAACGATATTGTTTACGTACCTCGAATTATTTCATATGATTCAGAGGTTTAATCAGTATTGAATGGTTTAGGAATTTATAAAATCTGATTAGTACTCGTCTTCAAAATCGTCTGATGCATCAGTCACCACATAAGAAAGCTTACAGGTGGTGCAGCTATTTTTTGTTATAAAAACGGAACTAACGAATCATGGCAGATCCACGTGAGCTCGGTAGTTCGCATTTCAATAAGCTAATCCTGGTGATATTTTGGTAATAATATGAATTCCAAGCCCGTCCTTTGGGGTGGTATAAACAAAATCCATTTTACTATTCGATGATCAACACCAACAACTCAGATTTTTGAGCGGGTACATGAAACATAATAATAATTAATAAGATGTCGGTGATGTGTTCTTCGATTTTCTCATCTAAAATCACTCAGATAGTGCAAATTTGCTTGTGACTGGATCTGTCAAGCACGGGTCAGAAGAGTGGTGCATTATTTCCCCATTTCGGACGCGCCCTAAATATATTTTTTTGACTAACACAATCTATCCAAGATTATGTATGTGCGCCTAGGTGATTTAGGTAATGTTTAGTTTGACAAGAAATCACAATTTCATCAACATTCCATGTGATCGTATTGATGATATTTTTCCATTAACCGAATTCAAGAAATCTACAAAAAAAATTAGCCATTTAAACAGTTAATAATATCAAACAACCTAACCAATTAAAAATGTTTGATCATTTTATTTCATCATTACTTTTACTTTTAAATTTCTGAGTATTTCATAATTAACCACTCTTTGTCATATTTTTGTATTTGTTTTTCAATTTGGATTTATTGCACGTATTTAATGATTGTAAAATATTTTTTGTATCGTGAAGTATGTAATAACTTGGCAAGTGTGGTTTTATATCCATTGTCAAAGTAAGATCATTCAACACACAAAAATACAAACAACAGCAAACAATTATGAATGTTTAATTTTTTTAAACCATGAATAAGAATATGTTGATGGTGAAAATTTGAAAATTGTCTTATTGTTTGTTGCACCATATAATGAAGTATACTTACAAGCCTCCAAGACTGTTAGCTGCTCTGCTGACAAGTTCAAAGATTGCTGAATGAGTAATTGCTCTTTTGTTATCGAAGTCTAGTTTATTATATAGTCCGTCTTGTAATTCAAGAACAATAAGTAATGCCGAAAAACGAACAAGGTTATATACTTACGTCAATACAGCTCAGAGTTTAAGTTGGACAATGCCGATGAAGCATAATTAATTATTGATCCATTGTACGTAGATTTCAAGATTAAAAACAACCATTAACAAAGACAATTTTTAAACAATTCACGATATGTGCATAACAATTTGATCCCATATCATGCAATTATTTTGTAATTGTACAACAGCCAAAGACGTAATATTGGGTGAAGGTGATCCCCATAATTTGAGATGATTGTAATTTAAAAACTTACTTTAAAAAATCACATTACAGTCTCGTGTATGCCTACCTTGTTTGTTTTTAAAATAAAACAAATAAGTGGAACTATTGAAATTCAGGAAGGAAATCTGCTTTATCTTGTGTTATTCACTTTAGGTTGCTTAGTAACAAGATTCGGGTCCTCAAGGTCAAAACAGCCTAGCAACAAGCGCGACGCATATTAGGTTTGTTTAGTTGTCCTTTGTAAATCAGTTTTTAAACTGATTTTGATAGACGTTAAATAAATAAATAAATAAAGGGCTAAATAAAGGTTTTTGTGTGAATGACCCATGAGAGCATCAGACCAAAATAAGCGACTGGTAAAAAAGACTGAAAAATACGTATAAATACGTAAATTGTAAAACTGATACAAAATGAAAGGCGCAGTAAAAAATAAACATTATTTTCTTTTAATAATTCAAAAATAAAATTTTACATCATTTACCGAGTCGACTATTCCTATTCAAAAACTTTTTTGGAAACTTTTTCCTCCTTCCAGTTGTATTCGATTGATATGCAATCCGTGTTCATGTGCAATCTATCGCAGTGTACCGTGAGGAGAGACTTGAATGTGGTGGAAAGGGAAGAGTGGTGGCAGGAGAGAAGAAGATGGAGGAGCTAGGCCTATCTTCAATGCTGACGCAACGCAGAGTTGGACGTGGCAACAGGTAGTGATGACCTTAACACAAATATTTGTATTTTCCGTCATTTAAAAGTAAAATATTATTTTGTACCATCTTATTAATATCAAAAAGGCAGTGGTTTTCTTCTGGGATATCGCCAACTATCTAAGGAAAAATCACATCGTCGCATGGTTCTAAATTTAAATAATATGTTTTTTTTCCATTACTAATTATCATAACGTATGATTCCCAAGATATACAAAGCCAAAATAAGTTAGATATTTGATAACTGAGGGGCCTATTGAGAGAAGGAGCTATGCTTCAAGTAAAAAAATTTAGGTAAACAAACTAAGTTTTGCAAGGTTTCAGTAGTTTAAACTGTTATTTATGTATATATAACTTTTTTTCCAAGATTATATTTAGAAATAAAGTTATTCATAAAAAAATTAAGACAGCAGTTTTAACAATAAAACCTTTCTTAACTTAAATTTTTCCATGTGGCATAGTCCTTCTCTCAATGCCCCTCGTTAAAATGGCTAAAATTGACCATATTCGTGGAATTATCCTAGCATTTTGATAATCTAAGAATGTAGGGCTGTCCATGTAGGCATATGCTTTATAGACAACTATGTAAAGTCTTATATACATCGGATTCTTCCCGGCCGAGCGGACAGCTATTTGCCAACTGTCGACGTGTGTCCTGTTCACTCAAAAAATTATTTTTTAACACATGTTCTATTAACACAATAATAAACTAAAATGACATTTAAAAAAATTATATCTTGCTACTGTGATTTAACATGAATTTTTCAATTTTTTTGATCCAGAAATTTGCGAAAATTGGTGTTTTGAGAAATTTCTTAAATCGGCTTTAACCTGTTTCTTTTTTGGTCCACATAGATTCTAGAGCATAGTACCAATCTACAATGCCCATTTTTTACAACGTGTCTTGAAACTGTGCCCAAATATACCCTCAAACACGCAAAAATATGCATTCCAAAATCACACCCCATCTTGGTAATCAGCGTATTTTGACCTAACTACGTGCCCAAATTACAAAAAAAAATATAGAGAATTTACAGAAAAGGCTGTAGAGTATGTCAATAATGGCCAATATTTTTTTGGATCAAAATCCTCCAAGGTCACGAGGAATAAAGATCGTCCCCATGTTATATCTTATGCGAGATTTTTGCCGATGGGACCTAGTTTGAAAAATGTCATGTTTGACAATTGTTTGGGAGGTCATGGTGGTCCCAATAATTTTTCTGTTGGTTGCTAAATTCATTACTTGTTAGCCTGAATGAAATATACCATACAAAAATGAAAAACTTGCAAAAAAAAGGGCCAAGCCGAAAACGAGGAAGATACAAGTGGTTCAACTGCATAAAGTTGTGAGATCTAGAAGTGTGGCCAAGCCCATTATTTTGTTTAAAATAATAAAAATATTTGTTCATTATATAATAAATTAATAATATATCAATATCCATATTATTATCTAGCTATAATTATGAAATAAATATATTAACAAAAATAACATAAATATTAAATAAATTTATTGAAACATTTACATGTAGAAATATCAAAATTAACAGACGCCATTCAAAATTAAAAGCTTGGTCGATGAATTTTTAACTTGGTTGTCGTTACTGATTAATCAAAACATAACCAATCCAAATCCATCGACCAAGCTTTTAATTTTGAATGGCGTCTGTTTATTTTGATATTTCTACATGTAAATGTTTCAATAAATTTATTTAATGTTTGTGATATTTTTGTTAATATATTTATTTCATAATTGTAGTTAGATAATAATATGGATATTGATAGGCCTATATTATTATTTTTTATATAATGAACAAATATATTTATTATTTTAAACAAAATAATGGGCTTGGCCACACTTCTAGATCTCACCACTTTATGCAGTTGAACCACTTGTATCTTCCTCGTTTTCGGCTTGGCCCTTTTTTGCAAGTTTTTGCATTTTTGTATGGTATATCAATAATTTTTTTAGAACGTACACGGTACGGATGTTAGCATCCAAGTAGAGAAAATTACTTTATTTACAATGATTCAAAATAAAATCTCACTCATTAATAATTAAAAGGTTTAAGCATCGCAGTTATAATTTTTTTTTGCGTTATCTAAGCTTCCGGTCATCTATTCCAATTACCGTTTGTATAGCACATGGCCACTGAGATGACTGACATCGGTGCAAATTTTGGCTTCTCTAACATTACCTATTGAGGGCCCATAAGCAGATACATAATTCGTCAGCCAGCCAGCCAGCCACCCACCCAACACCAAGAAGAAAGTCATTTTTAACGATCTTGACGTCTCAATAACTTCTAGACGCATCATCAGATCGGGATGAAACTTGAAATGGGTCATCTCATAGTAAAAGCCCATCGATTGAAGCAAGTTGCAGGTTTTTATCTTACATGGTTTCGCGTCGGCGACACCGTGTTAAGTGCTAAAGTAGGCGTGCGGTAATAGGCGCTAGTGGAAGCGGAGCCGCGCGTGGCTTGGCCCGGTGCGCTTCCGCGCACCTTGATATTTTTTTGAGTTTAGCTGTTAAATACCCCTTTAACTATCACAAACTGTCCACAAGCACCTCTAGGAAAATCTGATTTTTGTAAATCTTGTAAACGTTTATCTGTGGTTGTAGATGTCCTATTTAAATTTAAATATTTACATTTTTTGACAATCTAGTTGGTCATTGTTCGCTCATCGGTGTCTGTACCCACAGGGTTATAAATTAAGTCCCCCACTGAAAATCAGTTATGTGACAGAGTGGGTAGACTCTTAACACGATTTAATTTTATTTTAGTTGGATTTGCCTGATGCTGTAAGAATCTTGAGATTTTTTTTTCTCCATAAAAATCAATAGTTATCAAACAAAATGTGCCTGCAATATATTTTGCGTTATCTTTATGGCCACTTAAACTTGAATTAAATAAAAATAAATAAATAATAAATACATAAATAAATTGGATTTGGAGTCTACCCACATCAGTTATATAACTTTCATTGGGTTCAAAGAATTGCAATGCATTACTGTACACTTAGTGCCACAACATTAGATTGTGATAGTGACTTAAATAACGATGAGATAACAACCAAAGTTTTAATCCAATATGGCTGATAGTTCTTAATATTGTCACTCTCCGGCCTCTTGGCATAAGTGAACTAAAATTATTGGGCGCACTTTACTAACTCAGACACGAAACTAATTAGGGCTTTATAAAATGACCGGACATCGGAGACACACAATGAGGAGGTGATAACAACCCACTTAGGGTCAAGGGATATTGGCATATCCCAAAGCCCTGACTCACCAGGACGACTGTCCTCACTGAGGGGGTACGGCAAGGCGGCGTCCTCCGTCCCTCCTGGAATGGGTGGCGTACACTCACTAGCCTAGTAATAACTATAGGGGGGAGCTTAATGATTAAGTGATTGGCTGAAGGCATGATACTGTGAACACTATGGATAACAAAGGCGACATTAGGGAATTTAGGTGTCACTGAACGGGACACATAGCTGCTTGGAAATCGGTCGTATAATTGGTTTAAACAACACATACATAAATATCGTAAAAAAATGATTTGATTTGACGTTGGATCCAAACTTAAAAACAATAGCCTTGAATATTAATTAAAGATTTTAGCGAAATACATGGATGCCTTATAATACTAATTATAAGAATAATGTGGTTTGTTCTACTCAACACTCTCTTTCTCTGATGATTGTCGGATATGAAGAACGAAAGTCGTATCTGACGCGTCGTGGTAGCCGATGACGCGACGCGTTGATATGGCGCCTAATTAGCGTCCCCTGGTTAGGTACGCCGTTCCAGCGGCGTCGGCTCTCTTCGGTGGGGCACCTGACCTCGCATACTGGCTCATGCGGTACGTCTGGCGACGTAAGCTTGCCGTCTTCTGGCTTGTCAACGACCCCAAGGTACGTTCTCGGTGACGTGGTTACATTGTTACCCACGCTCGCTCGTAGTGGAGGGCTTGACCCCTGATATCGGGTCGATAGTGGAATATGACATGGGAAAGATTAGAGATATAGCTAGGTTCTTTGGATGGGGTTGGCTAGTGAATTAGGTTAATTGAAAGGGTAGCCATTTCGTTGCTGTTGTCGTCGTAGTAGTGTGGTGGCGTCACCACATGATGCGTTGTTTCCTCACCGAAAACTACTTGAAATAGATTGATTTTATTATAACTAATTAGGCCGAACTTATGTCCGTACCTATTCCGATGCACGGAAATACTGATTTCGTTGCCATGATGGCTTCGACCGCACTTGAACCACTTTGTAGACACGCACAAATCGCTGCACTTCACACACCAACTGCTTGATTCGGGGTTCCAACACTTTCTGCCGACTTCTCCCTGTGGAGGGCCTCGCGTACCCAAGCCTCTGACGCGTTGCCCTACCCTCTTCGGTCCCTTGACCCTGGACTCGGGAACGTTCTAGAAGCTTCTAGCCCTCAGGCAAAGAAAGCCTCCCCTGCCTAGCCCACTGGCTACATGGACTCGTCCGGTCCCACCCTTGACAAATCCCATCTAATTAGGATAGGTCATTACTCCGCTGATTTGCATATCATACCTCATTATGATATGTCGTCAATTACAAAACCAATCCACAAGGATTCTTAATTAAGATGAATAATTACTAATTAGTGATTCTAATTAATATTACAAATTACAAGAAAAATTGAAGCAGATAGCAGGTGGTAACGGGGTGTACTGTCACAATATCTACAACATCAAAGTGAATGATGTAATAAAAAGAGTGTAAAAACAGCACGAAAACAGTATTCATATTGTGAATATTAGGAATTATCAGCCATATTGGATTTAAACTTTGGTTGTTATCGGATAATTTTTTAAGTCATTTGAATGTGCATAGAAAGAATTTTTCCTTCAATGGTATTTAGTGCTTAAAAATAAACAGTCAAATATGGCATTTTTGAGGAAATGCCAACAATGGAAAAACCCAAATTCCGGGTAAATGCAAAATCCGATTTCCCAGACCTGATTTTTTTAAATACTAATGGAAGCTTTCATGAACACCGTACAAAAGTCCTTTTGTATTGAAATCGATTTCTTACAGATTTACCGGGCATTGTTTGATGATGGGCGTGAAAATTAGGAAATCAGCTGGTACTCCAATAAGCAACATATAAACCACGATTTTGTGATGTAACCTTTGCCCCTACCAAAACTATAGAAGATACCGTTTTTGTAGAGAATTGAATGGGGAATATTTTTGCCATTTCAACATTTTGTCTATCTCCAACCAGTTTGTAGATATTCGATAACCAACACTTTTTGTCGACATTTTCCAATATGGCGGCCGAAGCTCCAGTCCGATTATAGGGGAGTTTTAGTATGTAGATTAGTATTATATAAAGAAGGTCTCTGCAAATATTCAGCGACATCGCAATTATTTCCTCCGAAAATTCCTATTTGACAGGATTAATATGCGGATATAAAAACTTTTTTGTGACCGATTTGTACAAAACCTTTAACGATTATGGCAGCTGTTTTTTTTTTCATTAAAGCTTACACTAATATTGCGACTGGGACGCATTACATTTAAAATTGCGTTCATTTTTAGTTTACCTTGAGTTTTCCGGTAAAAATACTCTCCCTATCGGCAAAAGCAATATTCGTATAATGGGAGATAAAGTTCTAGTCACAGGTAATTGTGTAAGCCCTTAGCTACGAATAACGTGTTTTTTTACTCACATCACTGTGACCCAATTTCATTATTTTCTTCCGATGACGTTATTCCTTTCTCTCCGCGTCTGTCTAGAAATAGATCATTCTTCTCGTAAGTAGACCCTCAGAGAGACTAAACTAGGATGGAACTTTCTTCTCGCATTACTTTTATGTCGAACACGTGGCTGGAAAGTGTCGGTTGCGTCATCGAAGAATTGCCAATAATACGAGAGTTCATGACAGTGAAATTACCCCCCCCCCTAACCCATCATTAATAATCCTTACGTTGACGATTTTTACTTATTCGCATTTTGTCGGGAACCAAGTCCGACAAAATATTATATTTGCTCGCAATGCAACAGTGCAATTATTCGCAAAGAGCGAGTTAGTTAACCTATCTTATGTGCAAAATTTGTATTGAGGCAAAACAGTACGCGTTGCCTGTTAGTATTATTGTGTGTGTATTCTTTTTTTATTGTTGTTTATCCTTGTTGGTACATTTTTTAACAACAAGAAAAGGCGTCGACGCCAGCAAATATTTTGCTAAAACACTTGATATCTTTGTGGAAGTCTCGTGCCGCGAAGAAAAAAGACGAAAACGAATCAAATTAAAAAAAAAAGTGGGGTATAAATCTTCACAATTAATTCCAAGAAATAAATAACAAAATGCAGGTGTAGGTAGACTATTATGGAGTGAGGGATAAAATGAAAAAATGTACACATATTTATCCCATTGTTTCCCACAAGCATTATTTAAATGGCGATGACACTATACAAAGACACGTTTCAATGGTATTTTTAACCCTAAAAATAACATGCAGGCAAATAATTCCATATCCCAATGAAAGCCTAGGCATTTACAGTCAGTACCGAGTGTATTCAAGTGTGATTCGGGAGATCCCGGGTTCGAATCCCGTCGAGACCGGCAATCCTGACTGAAATCGTTTTCACAGTTTTTCCTTAGTCGTTAATGCGAATGCAAGGGACATTCCCTTCCCAACTAACTTAATCTCTAATAACCTTGTTAGTTACCTGAAGACGAGGGTCACACTGAGTAAGTCTGATGACCTTACAGTTGGCATCCTACAAGAAGGTGTACTCACTGCAGTCTACACTCTACAGTCCAACGTCCCCGTTCAGACGCACCATGTCATCTCATATAAACTCTTACATAGTTAAAAATTTAGATAGCTGAGGGGGCTATTCACCTAAATAACAACATTCCCTTACTCAAAAATGCCCAATTAACTTATATATAAGCTAACATTCAGCAAAAAATGTGCATTCCATTGTCCAGAGTAGGCTCAGGTAGTTTAAATTTTTATTCAAGCTTTTGACTAGTATTTTTTATTTTTATTCTTTATTGAGACACTAAAACGTTATATTATATTTACTTTAGCTAGCACGAAGTCTTGGATTAACGACCGTTTAAGTTAATCATGTGAGAAACATAAAAGTAATTTATACACAAAACACTTCTAAGCTACGCCACATTCTTAGTCTCAACTCAATAAAACCTTTGAGTGGCGATCGTTCAAAATCAACACTACATTCCATTTAGTTTTATCATCTTTTGTTAGCTATTCGTTTTTATGGCTGCCACTTATGTGAGGCAATTTGAATAGAGCAATTATTCTTGTAGTTAATATTTGAAGAAGACCATCCTTTGTGACTCATTTATGTGACTTGTAAACAACATGATAATCTAGCATCTATTTCTGTTCCCAATAAAGTGTCCCACTCAAAGGTTTGCAAAAAAAATGGCAGTATACCCCAAGCACAAGGTGTCTGTCAATCTCTACGCAACAAATTGTGAGAGTAAACTAACATGAATAAAATATATTGGACAAAATAAACAAAATATTAACAATAATAGCAATATAATTTACAGCTTGAATTTATTCGAATAGGCTTGTATTTTTATATTAAAATGGACTAGAACCAAAAATAAGATTTGTAGAACCAATAAGATCACCGACACTTTTCCAAGTGATGACTCTGAATTGAAAATATGCAATAGTTGAATATACTCATGGATAATGTTTTATGTTTTCTCTTTGTTCCAACACATTCATTAGAAAATTTAAGTGCAACTTTTTTTTATTTTAAACATAGCTCTGCTTTTACATTAAGGTTGCCTCAAGACTCATAATAACAAAAATTAAACTTAATTTACATTTATACAAATTACATTTAACAATAAGTAAAATTGGCTACTGATCATGAAAAAAAAATTAAGTGAAAAATTAAGTGTGAAGTGTGATTTGTGAGTTATTAAAAAACAAATATTGATTTATGCTATACTTTACTTCTGAGTTTTATTGGAGATGTTACTTGAATAATATATTTATTCATTTTATTGTCATAATTATAATTATCTTCAGATGCCACATTTTTTATGTACGCTGTACGTCCTATGGATTTATAAAAAATAAAAAAGTAACAAATTGTATTCCCCATTGCCCTACGTGCATGTTAAGTTGTCAGCACATTGCATTGTATTATGTTGTGTTCCCTGTGCTATCCTTGCTATGTGTCGGGTGTGAAATTTCACATGTGATGAGCGTCTCAGATCGCGTCTAGTGCTTCAACTATGAAACATAACCTGCTCGTTGAGAGAGACAGAACAACCATCTTCAGCGAGTCTCGCCACATGCTCCCATGTCACCCTGAGGATTTATTGCACTCGTATTTGTAAAATGTCAGAGTATATCATTGGTGCACAAGACAAGGTGGGGTTGCCCTACGTGCATGTTAGGTTGTCAACACATTGCATTGTAACATGTTATGTTTCCTGTGCTATCCTTGCTATGTGTCGGGTGTGAAATGTCACATGTGACGTGCGTCTCAGATCGCGTCTAGCGCTTCAACTATAAAACATAACCTGCTCGTTGAGAGAGACAGAACAACCATCTTCAGCGAGTCCCGCCACATGCTCCCATGTCACCCTGAGGATTTATTGCACTCGTATTTGTGAAATGTCAGAGTATGTCATTGGTGCACAAGACAAGGTGGGGTTGCCCTACGTGCATGTTAAGTTGTCAGCACATTGCATTGTTACATGTTGTGTTTCCTGTGCTATCCTTGCTATGTGTCGGGTGTGAAATGTCACATGTGGCGTGCGTCTCAGATCGCGTCTAGAGCTTCAACTATAAAACATATCCTGCTCGTTGAGAGAGACAGAACAACCATCTTCAGCGAGTCTCGCCACATGCTCCAATGTCACCCTGCGCATTTATTGCACTCGTATTTGTGAAATGTCAGAGTATATCATTGGTGCATAAGACAAGGTGGGGTTAACCTACGTGCATGTTAAGTTGTTAACACATTGCATTGTAACATGTTGTGTTTCCTGTGCTATCCTTGCTATGTGTCGGGTGTGAAATGTCACATGTGGCGAGCGTCTCAGATCGCGTCTAGCGCTTCAACTATAAAACATATTAACCTGCTCGTTGAGAGAGACAGAACATCCATCTTCAGCGAGTCTCGCCACATGCTCCAATGCCACCCTGCGCATTTATTGCACTCGTATTTGTGAAATGTCAGAGTATATCATTGGTGCATAAGACAAGGTGGGGTTAACCTACGTGCATGTTAAGTTGTTAACACATTGCATTGTAACATGTTGTGTTTCCTGTGCTATCCTTGATATGTGTCGGTGTGTGAAATGTCACATGCACCGTGCGTCTCAGATCGCGTCTAGCGCTTCAACTATAAAACATAACCTGCTCGTTGAGAGAGACAGAACAACCACCTTCAGCGAGTCTCGCCACATGCTCCCATGTCACCCTGAGGGTTTATTGCACTCGTATTTGTGAAATGTCAGAGTAATTCATTGGTGCATAAGATAAGGTGGGGATGCCCTACGTGCATGTTAAGTTGTCAGCACATTGCATTGTATTATGTTGTGTTCCCTGTGCTATCCTTGCTATGTGTCGGGTGTGAAATTTCACATGTGATGAGCGTCTCAGATCGCGTCTAGTGCTTCAACTATGAAACATAACCTGCTCGTTGAGAGAGACAGAACAACCATCTTCAGCGAGTCTCGCCACATGCTCCCATGTCACCCTGTGGATTTATTGCACTCGTATTTGTGAAATGTCAGAGTATATCATTGGTGCACAAGACAAGGTAGGTATATTGAAAACAAGTTTGAATACGATAGTGGTTTCAGTGCTGTAAATTTACGACGGAATAATGCGAGAATACAGAGAAATTGAAATACTATTTATTATTGTTTATGTGTTTTAAATCAAATTGATTCACTGGTTTTGTCTACATGAGAGAGATTCTAGTCTTGTTTTGCATTAAAAGGTGAAACCAAAGTTTGTCTTTAAATATGTATATTAAAGGATAGTTTATTTTTACACCGCCGGTAATCGTATTGCCATCAAGCATACCGACGTTTTTACAATGTTATGCGTCCACTTAAAAATTCTCTTGATTCGCAAAATTAGGAAAAATTCAGCATTTTTGAATAACATTCTGGATTACTTTTCGACTTCATATTTTCACCAATTTTTTGTGGGGTTGATTTAATTAAGGAGAAGCGCAAGTTGCGATCTCATTAAATTTCAACATTTCAATTTGTCTCCTTCACTAGCTTGAAAATTACAAAACTTTAACATTTTGGTGCAAACCACAACCCGATAGGATGAACGATATAGCTTTCAAGTGATCCAGACTAAGCCAACTTTGCTCGAGCTCATTCAACTGTCCTGTCAACACAACGCCACGGTATATATTATTTGTTTCTGGTCATTAGTCAATTGTTACACATTTTTAGGATATAGCATTACCTCGAGAATTTTCTGTTCTTTCTTGTGAAATAAATGTTTTTTGTGTAAACATATAATTTTCTTTTGTTAACTTTTAAAACTTGTTCTCAATTAAAGAAAACGCGTATTCAAAGTTTTAAAAGCAACAAAAGAAAACTATATGTTTTACACAAAAAACATTTATTTCGCAAGAAAAAGCAGAAAATTCTCGAGGCAATGCTAGATCTAAAAAATGTGTAACAATTGTTTAATGACCAGAAACAAAAAAATAATATATACCGTAGCGTGTGTTATGGCCGTGAACGGGCCTTGTCTAGCAGTGGAAATTGTGTCACCAAAATATATTTTTATATAACATGTTTATTAGAGCGTAGCGCATTTTTACATCGCGGATAATCGTTTGGTAAAGACACCAAGCTTAGACTCGATTATATCGGGTCCTGGGGTTGGGGGATGATTTCTTCAAGACTAGACGCGATTAATATCGGATCGTGAGGTTGGGTGATGATTTCTCCAAGACTTGGCCCGATTAATATCGGATCGTGAGGTTGGGGGATGATTTCTTCAAGACTAGACGCGATTAATATCGGGTCGTGGGATGGGGGGAAGATTTCTGTCCAGTTCTGATTATAAGTATATTCCACCGAAACTTCGTCGATCGTCAAAGGGTGATGTCAAGGGTTCGAATCCCGCCACCTGCAAGCTTGACTGAGGGTTTTCCCGAGGTTTTAGTCAGCAGCCCAGCCTCTGGACATTCTCTTCACACCTACCTTAACAACCTAGTAAAGATGTTCATACAGAGTAATATACTTATGTGTACCCTAGCGAGCATACGAACAAGTTTAAAAGTTGTATTGCGGCTCAAATGAAAACAAATGTTTACAATATAATGAAATAAACTTAAAGTGTGTTGTAGTATTTTTTTTAATTTCACTGACTCTGCCAAAATATTAGCTCGGGTATTTTTTGTCTGTTTGTTTGTTCGCGCTCTACCGGGCAAACGTGCATATGCGAGCTTGATGACAATTTGAGGGGACATTCGAAATCTCTGAACTTAGACTAGCTACGTTTTTGGATACAATCGATCAAATATTTCTTAATTTTTTATGAACATCATACTTTTACGATTTTTACGACTTTTAATTAGATATTTGGGTGATATTTGGCAAACGGGTATTTCGCTCTTGATGAAACTTTATGGGAACGTTTAACATCACTGAAATTATATATGTTAAGATTTAAGAGACATTTGAAGAAATATTTCTCATAGAAATAGTACTTTTACGATTTTCCCCCGGCTTTTAATAAGTTATTTTTATGACATTTGGGCCGATTCTGACCAAACGGATGGGGCTACAACGTTCTTTTACATTGACTTAAAGATTATAGTGATGTAGAGCCTTTTGAAAGTTTACATTTACATGAATATTATGGTGATGTAGAGCCTTTTGAAAGAAAAAGTTGAAAAAGTTGGTCAAAATTCATATAAATAAAAGTTTTAACATCAGTGTTTACAGTTGTATAATTAACAAGTAATATCAAGAAACTATATAGAAAACGTAATGAGACCCCACTTAAAAACGTAATCATTGGACATTTATATTAAAAAAAAGCTCATCCATCAACGCAACTGGAAAAAGCGATCGCGAAGCGGCCTAGTATGGGATTTTTTTTTTCGAAAATTTCGTACTTGAATTCAATATTATTATTCATGACAATAGCATAGAGGTTGATTGATGTGAGTTAAGTACACAACGACATACAAAACCCGTGACTTATATGGGATGGGATTCAAACCTACGTTACCTAGATTCATGTGTAATGTCCCTGCAAGTAGAGATAGATATTTTTATATTGTTGTATCATTTAATTATCGTATTAATTAGAAGTCAAATTCAAGACAGACACTTGTCTGATAATTATATTTTTAAGTAGACTTTAATCTATGTAAACTCATTAATTCTTCATAATGTCATTTCTAGGCGAGCTCTAAACTTCCTGTAGATTAACCAGGAAGGTTGGAGACAAAGGTTAAAGGACATGTAGATTATAGTAAAGGGTCGAGAGGGAACAAAAATGCTCCCGCGACGAGACAAGAGCTAGATTGGTTTCGGGCTTCGGAGTGAGTAGTTGTTCTGTCTGTATCTTATCATGTAACCACATAATAAAAGTGTACTCATAAATAAAACCCAGGTGATCTTCATTTTCCATACTCAGTTCCATTACAAGAATTTGGTGTCAGAAGTGGGATCGCGTGTGACTGATATCAATTGAATTGGGATTACGTGTGATTGATATCAATTGTGTAGTGATCAAAAAATGTAATAGAACTTGGAAAATTCACCTACTATTTACTGTCTACTATCTTCTATCTACAAAATCTCTAAATCACGGAAATCTACGAACTCTACAAAATCTCTAAATCAGAAATCTACGACTTACAAAATCTCTAAATCAGGAAACCTACG